>SJYT01001661.1:16745-43039 GCA_006410635.1 Cephalophus harveyi | reverse complement strand
AGTTCCATTTACTTCATAAAGACCCTACTATGAACTAGGCAGTCAGGCAGTTTCCTGGGTTTTGAGAGGCCAAAGAAAAATACACACTATTCCCATAACTATTCTTTCTGTGAAAACAACTGACAAATTTGTTGGTGGTTTCAATATAACATGGTTAGAAATATGATGGAATAATGCTTAAGAGATAGAACTCAAAAAGAGTGTCACAGAGCACAGTTTGGGAATACCAAGACAAGCTTCCAGTAGGCAATGTTACCTTCAATGTTTTGTGAAGAAGTGAGGTCAGATTAGCTAGAATGGGAGCAACACATGCTAAGTTTAGAGACACTAGCCACCAAAAATGCTAGTGGGATCCACTTGAGGCCTCCTAGGACACATCTTCCACTTCTTATCCAGAAACTGTGATTAGGACAACAAGAACCTCTTTCAGATATCTTTCATAGTTGAGAAACATATGCCTTAAATTGTAAGCTCACAGTATACCTTCTCTATGCTTCCTTTTCCATGCATATGAAATCTGTCTTTGCACTACCACTTCACAATTGCTCTTTCTTCTATTCAAATATCCCCCTACAACTCTACGCTCTCCCTACTTCCTCACAGATCTGGAGGTTATTTGCCTGACCTAAAGTAACAGTGAGGCAGTGATTAAGAAGAAGGGAAATATCCTGGTGATTTTGAAACAGTTTTTAAACACAGTAATCTTTATAATTCACAAGGAAAAATAAGTATTATTGTGACTGTATTATCAGCAGAGAGACAGAGCTTCAGAAAGGTAAAATGTCTATGCACGTGCATCTCCTAAGTGATTATAACCTAGTGGGAACATGGGCTTCTGTATGTCTAAGCTTGTGCAAGGATGAAATGAGATGGATCATCCAAGAAAAGTCTTTCTGTTATCACTGCAGACTAGGCAGATGCTGTCAGGTTGTTGAGGTTTGAAACCTTGTCTTCAAATTCAAGTGTGTAGACTCTGCCATATAAGGAATCTTTTATTTCTAAGAGTGTGCCATTTTNAGTATGTTAAACAAACTGAATTCCTTCTTATAATGCCATCTATCCTCACATTTTCTAGGTCTGATATTCTCTCTCTTTCCTTATTTTCCTGAGAGACTCCTCATTTATCAAAGTTTAGATGAGCAATGTCCCTAGTGAATTATCTCAGGTTGCCATGGAGAATATTCTGGCATCAATTCTCCTTTGATATGCCCACTTTATGAATAAGTACATTATAAAATATATTTTATTTTACTGAAATCTGTAACATAAAAAGCTTTTTATTTTTATTTTGCATGTATTTTAATACATGTCTAGATTTGAAATAATTTGTATCTCTACCCCCTATCAGTAATATGTATTCCGTTTTTTAAAAATCAATTTAAATTTTCAACAGGGATTCTGATTCATAATGGTACTTCATTCTGATTCATTAAAATCAACTATACATATATGGTGAGTGTTACAAACTGAATACAAATCTCCATGTCATCTCCATGTCACTCCCATTATGCTTGTCATATGGTATATTATGTTACAGCAATATATAATTTCTTGTTCAATCATAAGTAAGATGGTGAAGAAAATCTCAAAGATGGTCAAATATTAGTAGAATCTGATTTAAATTTGATTTTGCAATGAGGAAATTTACTTAACTTCTAATAAGCAGTCTTTACTTTAAATATTAAAATTATTGCTCTTTCCTTTGATTAAATGATATGATTTGCAATATATATATAAGAAATATAAGACAAAGTAAACATGCAGTATACTGTTTTTTAGTTTGCATACAATTTTTTTTACTAACTATAAACTACACAAAAGTGTGAAAATAAAAGTGTTAGTTGCTCAGTTATGTCCGACTCTTTGCAACCCCATGGACTACAGTACATCAGTCTTCTCTGTCAATGGAATTCTCCAGATAAAAATACTGGAGTGGGTAGCCATTCCCTTCTCCAGGTGATCTTCCCAACCCAGGGATCAAACCTGGGTCTCCCACAGTTGATTAAATGATATGATTTGCAATATATATATAAGAAATATAAGACAAAGTAAACATGCAGTATACTGTTTTTTAGTTTGCATACAATTTTTTTTACTAACTATAAACTACACAAAAGTGTGAAAATAAAAGTGTTAGTTGCTCAGTTATGTCCGACTCTTTGCAACCCCATGGACTACAGTACATCAGTCTTCTCTGTCAATGGAATTCTCCAGATAAAAATACTGGAGTGGGTAGCCATTCCCTTCTCCAGGTGATCTTCCCAACCCAGGGATCAAACCTGGGTCTCCCACAGTGCAAGCAGATTCTTTATCTTCTGAGCCGTCAGAAGAAGGAAACTGATAATGTCTCTTCAGCCCAGGGTTCTCTACAATCAACACTGTATGGCCATATAGTAAGATAATTTATGCTATTTGGAAAAGTTGTATACAAACTAATATAAACAGGGGTAATGCTAGGAATTTTGGAATTTTTCCTTGCGACAAGTGAGCAGTAATTTTAGGAAGCCTTGAGCCGTCAGAAGAAGGAAACTGATAATGTCTCTTCAGCCCAGGGTTCTCTACAATCAACACTGTATGGCCATATAGTAAGATAATTTATGCTATTTGGAAAAGTTGTATACAAACTAATATAAACAGGGGTAATGCTAGGAATTTTGGAATTTTTCCTTGCGACAAGTGAGCAGTAATTTTAGGAAGCCAAAGACTTTCCTTTTCACCTTTGCTGCATGTTTGCTGCTTGGTTTAAAACGTTTAAAAAAGATCCAGTTTCATTATCATCATCCTCCAAATATTAATAAATATTCTGAATAAATCATATAACAGTAGAACTGAAACATGTTTTAGGATGAAGATATGAGCAGACTAGCGATACAAATGGGAAATATTATATGCAAATAACATCCATTTCATAATGTGTTTATGGGATTAGATGGTACAATGCTTTTATATAATTATTGTTATGATAGATATGGGGTATTTCCTTTTAGAGTAAGTTTTGGCAAGAGATTTAGAACTGAGGTAGAGAATTCAGCAGGGAGGTGTATAGACATTGGTTGTGAGTTATCTAGGAGATAAAAGTTTATCCCATCACTAAACTTCCTACATATGCCCACTCAAATTAACTTCTCAATTACAATGTCTTCATAGCAATTGCAATGAAAGAACTAATACTGCCAACTAGTCTGTTTCCTGCTCACAAAGGATTCCCTGGTGACCTAGGCATCTCTATTCTGTATAGATGTGGATGAGTATAGATGTGAAGGTAGTGATTTATCTTAGTTTATGATTTGTTTACTGCTGGGCTTCAGATTTCAGTTAATACTTTCAAGGAAGAAACCAAGTATGGCACAATGACTAAGTTAATACGATATTTCCACTGAATGTTAGTTTTTGTAGTTCTTGGTAGTCTTCAATAATTAAAGATTAATGAAAAATTAAAAGATACTATCTCTCTTACAATATCACTACCAGGTATATTAAAAGGAAAGCAAAATATAAAACTGATTTTTTTTAAAATAAATTTAACCATTTATTTAAAATAGTTCAGACACGCATGCATGCACACACACGCACATTCATTAGCTTCACAATCTCATTTATAAGCTTTTTGTAGTCACTGTGTTCTTGTAGACACTGACAAGCCTCTAGGAGGGGAAAAAGTTTTGTTTAAGGCAAAGAAATAATGGTTTAGTTGCACATTTCAATAAAACTTTATTAGAGTCAGATGACGGTCCTTAAATGTGGAATGATCCTGGAAAGATGTGTTTTAGATGGAGGATAATTTCCATGGAGGGAGTCACTTTGTGCCCTCAGTAGCTGATAATTCCAATGGCCTCAGTCCTGAAGGGGAATCTGGATAAAACATGACATTATTTGCATTTTGAATCAGTTGAATTCACTTGTAGAGTAAGTTCAATACCTCTAGGAAGGCATCTCCAGGCATTTTGTTAGTCTCTTTTTCTGGAGAAACTTAAAAATATAAATTTGATAGGGAAAACTGCAGCCCTCACTACTAGAGCTGGTTTCGAGATCCTCACCATTTCCCTCCTTTTATATCAAGTCTAAATTCCCCTGATCTGAAACTCTCACCTCTGCTCATCTAAGTGGCTCACCTGATGAACTGACCCAGACTTTCATCTTTGTGGTGTGTAATCTTACCATCACCAACCCCTTCTTTTTCTGTGACTGCTGCACTAAGTGATTCAAAATTAAAACAATAAAAATAACATTAGTCAAGGAAGTATGAAGAGATGACCGAGAAGCTCACCTGGATGAAATGATGTGCTGACAAAAGCAAAGGTTTAAGATCTGTGTGTGGTAGTTACTCAGTCATATCCAACTCTTTGTGATCCCATGGTCTGTGAGTCCACCAGGCTTCTCTGTCCATGGAATTCTCTAGGCAAGAATACTGGAGTAGGTTGCTGTTTCCTTTTTCAGGTGATCTTCCCAACCCAGGGATCAAACCCGGATCTCCCACACTGTAGGCAGATTCTTCACTATCTGAGCCACTGNTGTAGGTCTTCATAAAACCGTTCAACTTCAGCTTCTTCAGCATTACTGGTTGGGGCATAGACTTGGATAACTGTGATATTGAATGGTTTGCCTTGGAGACGAACAGAGATCATTCTATCATTTTTGAGACTGCATCCAAGTACTGCATTTCGGACTCTTTATACCATGGCTGGCATAAAGCTACAAATATTGCATAACTGAATGAGAGGTGAAGAAGAGACACATATAAAAAGCTTTGATGAGTGAGTCAGAGAACCACACCATTACACCATTGCCCCATGCCAAGTGTCTTCCTGCCTCCCTGCTGTATAACAGCTTCTGTATTTCCTTCTGATAATTGGAGTCAATAATCTTCTAGGGTAACATCTTCTTTCCTTGCTGCTGGTCCCTTGGCACAAAGAGTCCACATAATTGGGAGGCAGCCATAGCATAAAGTTTAATTCTTGCTCTATCCACTGATGGAAGACATCCCCCTCTGGGAAAGAAGAATTTTAAATCTTCTCAGCCCAGAATGCAAAGACAGGAAGCAAAAAATCCTAATGCATCACAAGCGGTTGCCAGACCTTGTGTTACACCTATTAAGATACAGTGCTTTAGAGTTACCAGTGAGCTTGACAGCTAATCCTCTCATGGAATCATCTCCAAGCTGGTGCCACATGGATGTCTTTAAAAGGCTAAACTGCCTTATCAGAATGGCAGATTTTTCTATCATATGGGATGCAGAAGAAGCAAATCCCATAATCATGTATGCAACACCACACTTCTTTTAAAAAAATAGTTTCATTGATCTGTATTTGTGTTACATAAGATCGCTTGTCAGTAAATCAAATGCTCTATAAATCTCCAAATTGCGGTGCTCTCAAAACTGTGAGAAGGAATGTCAAATCCTTCAGCATTACTGGTTGGGGCATAGACTTGGATAACTGTGATATTGAATGGTTTGCCTTGGAGACGAACAGAGATCATTCTGTCATTTTTGAGACTGCATCCAAGTACTGCATTTCGGACTCTTTATACCATGGTTGGCATAAAGCTACAAATATTGCATAACTGAATGAGAGGTGAAGAAGAGACACATATAACAAGCTTTGATGAGTGAGTCAGAGAACCACACCATTACACCATTGCCCTATGCCAAGTGTCTTCCTGCCTCCCTGCTGTATAACAGCTTCTGTATTTCCTTCTGATAATTGGAGTCAATAATCTTCTAGGGTAACATCTTCTTTCCTTGCTGCTGGTCCCTTGGCACAAAGAGTCCACATAATTGGGAGGCAGCCGTAGCATAAAGTTTAATTCTTGCTCTATCCACTGATGGAAGACATCCCCCTCTGGGAAAGAAGAATTTTAAATCTTCTCAGCCCAGAATGCAAAGACAGGAAGCAAAAAATCCTAATGCATCACAAGGGGTTGCCAGACCTTGTGTTACACCTATTAAGATACAGTGCTTTAGAGTTACCAGTGAGCTTGACAGCTAATCCTCTCATGGAATCATCTCCAAGCTGGTGCCACATGGATGTCTTTAAAAGGCTTACACTGCCTTATCAGAATGGCAGATTTTTCTATCATATGGGATGCAGAAGAAGCAAATCCCATAATCATGTATGCAACACCACACTTCTTTTAAAAAAATAGTTTCATTGATCTGTATTTGTGTTACATAAGATCGCTTGTCAGTAAATCAAATGCTCTATAAATCTCCAAATTGCGGTGCTCTCAAAACTGTGAGAAGGAATGTCAAATCCGTGTCTAGAAATATTTATTGATTTCAGTCAAAATGAATTCATCCTCCCTCCAGTACAGAAAGGACCAGTATAATCAACTTTAGCAAATGACATCTTTATCTGAGAAGCTGAATTCAGGGTTTACCATTCATTAGCTTCTGTTGCTGGCAAGTTTGACTTTGTATTGGTTAGTCCAGACTTGGTGACTAGGCTGTTAGGAGCATGCATATCATCCACCTCTACTCTGAAACGTGCCTGTACTCATGAAGCTATTGTAACTGCAGAACCAGCTCAAACTGACCCTATCTTATTTCTAACCTGAATGCTGAGTTTTTTGTTAAAGAAAACAGAACAAATCCATAAATCATGCAGCAATCACATATGCAGAGGAGACAATTTTGACTGAATACCTGCAACCAAAGTTTCACCTCTCCCGTGGAACTAAAGGGCCTGAATATCATCAGAACTTGAATGTCAGACCCTTTTCAGAAGCAAAAGATTGGTTGTATCAGAAGATACTGTGTTAAAGTCCCTTTACTACCTGTACTGTAAATGGTTGAGTTCCAAAGCCCTCCAAAGGAAACCTTCAGCATACCAGTCCATCCTCACCCACTTGGAAAAGTTTGAATAGTTCACAGATCTTGGAGACAAATTTGAGCCCTGCCTCCTGTCTTCTTGCCTGTTGACCTTGCAGTAAAACTCTTTATTTTCTCAAAAGCCTGTGCCATAGTATGAGCTTCCACATGCATCAGAACAGTGGGCCCCTTGCTCTGTAACACCACATGCTAGCCTGCAGTGGTCATTGACAGATTGCTGATGTCAACTAGCAGAGTCATTCTGTCTACCTGGTTGTTTTGTGGCTCTTATATGCTTTCTGGTGGAACATATGATAAGATTTTCACATTTTGTGGAAATGACACTCAAATTCAAATAATCTTACATTTAAAAAACCAACAGTCAAGGCCTTTTTAAGACTTAATAGGCCAAATATACTAACAATTGGAAGTCTCTCTCCATATTAATAATATCAAATACACCTTTATTAAATAATAAGGATATTTTGTTAGAAAATATTAAAATTATTTTTATAGCTTCACTTCTGAAATTATTTGACTATAAGTTACATTAAATTCAGTTAGTTAACTTTTGGCCATCATTTTACCTTTTCAGAAATTGTTCTAAAGTAAGAACAATGGAATTAAAATTGGTTTCAAAAATACTGACATACTTATAAAATTAATTTATATTGCATCATATTTCTTTTTGTAAACCTTTATTAGTTTACACTATTTTGGTTGTTAAACTACATTTTGTATTCCAAAGAACATAATTCATTTTTGAAGCCCCTATTTTTTTATTTGTGTGTTTGTTTTAAAAGGGCATTAATATCTCAGAGTCCTATGCCCGATATGACTCAGGGGTAGATTATCCTGTTTGCAGGGGTCATGGTCTTCTCCCAGTTTATTCTTTTCTCTCAGCAATTAATTATTCACATTTTATTTTATTCACAATAAAAGTTTATCATTTGATTTTTCAGGTTTTTTTCAACATTAAATAAATCATAATGCAAGCTGTTGACTTTGGCAAACATATCAAACCTGAATTNCAGGGGTCATGGTCTTCTTCCAGTTTATTCTTTTCTCTCAGCAATTAATTATTCACATTTTATTTTATTCACAATAAAAGTTTATCATTTGATTTTTCAGGTTTTTTTCAACATTAAATAAATCATAATGCAAGCTGTTGACTTTGGCAAACATATCAAACCTGAATTTTCTCTTTATAAAAACCCCTTTTAAATTCTAAAAAGTAATCTCTAAACTATGCATTGGAGAATAATTCACTGTAGTACATTATTATTTTCTGAAGTCAGTTACCCCTTTTTTTAGTGGTCTTGAGGTTTCTCTGTTTGTGGGAATAATTACATTCAAAAGTAGGAAGAGTTGATACAAAAATAGAATGGGTCTGCTCTGAATTCTTTCTTTCTTTGACTTAGCAGTTGTTGGTGTCTTTATGATGTAGGTTTGTTTACAGAATTCTTCCGGATGACCTACAGCATACGTGAAGACTTTCATATATATTATAAAACTCTCCATAAAAGTGTCTCCAGCTCTATAAACCATATATTACTCATGTTCTGAAAATGCAAAGATGAATAGAGGGAAGGGTTTACTTTGGGAATCAATAGCAATGACAAAAATATAAACTGCACAACACCAGTGTATTTCTAATAGCACTTTGTATAGTTAATCAGCAACATCAAAACATACAAATTAAATCATTGGAAATTATAACTTTATTATATCTTAGCCACAGCCGTATGCTACTATATATATGTATATATACACTCTCCACCCTCCATAAGATTTTATGGTTGTTTATGATGACTGGACTAAGGGGGCACATCTTTTTGAAGACTGTATTTAGAACTTTTATTGTTTTATGACAAAGTAAAGGTTTTGTCTTCTAATTATCTAGATATAAAAAGATAAATAGGCTAAAAATAGGGTATGCTAGTAATAGAAGTAGTGTTTTAACCTATAAAATTTCATCCTGTGGATAATTAATAAAAAGTGTGTTCCTAACTACTCTTCCATGTCAATGCCATGGGAAACTGGTGGCATTAGACACATTGAACATAGAAGAATTTATTGTGAATAGCTAGAACAAGAAATAAAGATTTCCATATATATTGTTGTAGAAATTTGTAGTTATAAAGAAACACTATCTATGCAATAATCTATAAATTATTTAAAATCTTCTCTCTTAAAGAATGAAAAATAGTATATGGGCCTATTAGCAATATGAAATTTTGCAATTCATATTATATCTATCAAACTAAGATTCTAAGTAATTAGCTAATATCTGTCTCTTATACACATCTTGCCTCCCTGCTGTATAACAGCTTCTGTATTTCCTTCTGATAATTGGAGTCAATAATCTTCTAGGGTAACATCTTCTTTCCTTGCTGCTGGTCCCTTGGCACAAAGAGTCCACATAATTGGGAGGCAGCCATAGCATAAAGTTTAATTCTTGCTCTATCCACTGATGGAAGACATCCCCCTCTGGGAAAGAAGAATTTTAAATCTTCTCAGCCCAGAATGCAAAGACAGGAAGCAAAAAATCCTAATGCATCACAAGCGGTTGCCAGACCTTGTGTTACACCTATTAAGATACAGTGCTTTAGAGTTACCAGTGAGCTTGACAGCTAATCCTCTCATGGAATCATCTCCAAGCTGGTGCCACATGGATGTCTTTAAAAGGCTAAACTGCCTTATCAGAATGGCAGATTTTTCTATCATATGGGATGCAGAAGAAGCAAATCCCATAATCATGTATGCAACACCACACTTCTTTTAAAAAAATAGTTTCATTGATCTGTATTTGTGTTACATAAGATCGCTTGTCAGTAAATCAAATGCTCTATAAATCTCCAAATTGCGGTGCTCTCAAAACTGTGAGAAGGAATGTCAAATCCGTGTCTAGAAATATTTATTGATTTCAGTCAAAATGAATTCATCCTCCCTCCAGTACAGAAAGGACCAGTATAATCAACTTTAGCAAATGACATCTTTATCTGAGAAGCTGAATTCAGGGTTTACCATTCATTAGCTTCTGTTGCTGGCAAGTTTGACTTTGTATTGGTTAGTCCAGACTTGGTGACTAGGCTGTTAGGAGCATGCATATCATCCACCTCTACTCTGAAACGTGCCTGTATTCATGAAGCTATTGTAACTGCAGAACCAGCTCAAACTGACTCTATCTTATTTCTAATCTTAAAATATATATATTATATAAATATAATAAAATTTATAGCTTTTAAATTACTATAGTGGAAATTAAATAATAGTGACACAAATCAGAATGTGATATATATTGTGAATGAAAAAACCACAAAAAGTTGAAAAGGAAGAATTATTCAAGAATGAGTCAAATAATAGAACTATAAATGAAAAAAGGGGATTTTATGTTATCAAATAACAGGCTCATTTTTCAATTGTAAGATACTCTAGTACAAAAGCAGGTAAACAAATACACAAAGATGGGAAAGTTCAGAGTGTTTTAGAAATAGCAAGCTTCACGATTCATCTTGTGTTTTGAAAAAAAGTAAGTAAATGATGGTTGAGCTCTGACTACTGTCATGAGGAGGGCAGAACATTTAACATTATAATAAGGATTTATCTTTGTTTATTTGGTCTCGGGTAGTCACTGAAATATTTGAAGGCAAAAAAAGTGTTCTTTTACATTTCACAAATATTTATTGAAAAAGCATTGTGTTGAAAATCGTATAATTTTTTTGAAGATGGGGAGGGCCTCAAAGCAGGCAAAATGTATCCTTCTCCATTAAAAAAAAATAAAAAAAAGAACTTGTGGTAGGAAGGCTAGTCTATTTCACAGACAACTACAATATGAGAAACATGGCAAGATGTCTCAAAAGAGAAGCACAGAGGTAGCTAGGTGGAAGAATCAGAAAAAGCTTTTTTCAGGATGAATATCTGAGACAAATATCTGAGGATTTTAAAAGTTGATGGGATGTTGAGAAGAGTGGTATATTTCAGGTACAAGTAGCAATCTATACAAACTAGCAGGAGGTAAGCTTGCAGGATGATACTAGGTAACAGTTAATGGCACTAAGTTTAGAGCAGAGGCTATGTGCAGAGAAACAGAGGGCAATAATTTTGGAAATTGGTGTTTGGCATACTGTACATTTATTTACAGAAGGACTTGGAATAATTCAGTTATTGTAAAATGAGACAATGATGAAAATTAATCTTTTATAAAAATTTAATAATCAAAAAACACATTAGAACTTGAAGAATTCTTCTTAAAAATGATCATGGGTTTCCCCAGTGGCTTAGTGGTAAAGAATCAGCCTGCAATGCAGGAGAATCGGAAGACGCCTGTTTGATCCCTGGGTCAGGAAGATCCTCTTCAAGAAAAAATGACAACCCACTCCAGTAATGTTGCCTAGAAAATCCCAAAGACAGAGGAGCCTTGCAGGTTATAGACCATAGGGTTTCAAAGAGTTGGAAACAGATGAGTAGCTGAGCATGCATACAAAGCTGAGTCACAGAAGTTTCTCCTAAAACCTAAAGAATCCATTAAAAAAATAATAATAATAATACCACTACTACTAGTACCAGCTATGAATGCTTGCTAAAATTTTTATACAACTTATTTTATTTAAAAAGTGCAAAAAAAGAAAGAAAATATTCTTCAGGCACAAAGTTTATTTTGGAAGTTATTATATAATATGTTAGGTATAGGGTGGGAAAACTTTATACTGAAAAGAAAACAGCCCATAATTTTAACATGCAGTTCAAAGGATAGAAAAAACTTTAATAATGAATTCAGTTCAGTTCAGTTCAGTCACTCAGTCATGTCAGACTCTTTGTGAACCCATGAATCGCAGCACGCCAGGCCTCCCTGTCCATCACCAACACCCGGAGTTCACCTAGACTCACATCCATCGAGTCAGTGATGCCATCCAGCCATCTCATCCTCTGTCGTCCCCTTCTCCTCCTGTCCCCAATCCCTCCCAGCATCAGAGTCTTTTCCAATGAGTCAACTCTTCGCATGAGGTGGCCAAAGTACTAGAGTTTCAGCTTTAGCATCATTTCTTCCAAAGAAATTCCCGGGCTGATCTCCTTCAGAATGGACTGGTTGGATCTCCTTGCATAATGGATTAGCATATTCAAAAACAAAGATTTTACTATGCCAACAAAGGTCCTTCTAGTCAAGGCTATGGTTTTTCCAGTAGTCACGTATGGATGTGAGATTTGGACTGTGAAGAAAGCTGAGCGCCAAAGAATTGATGTTTTTGAACTGTGTTGTTGGAGAAGACTCTTGCAAGTCCTTTGGACTGCAAGGGGATCCAACCAGTCCATTCTAAAGGAGATCAGTACTGAGTGTTCTTTGGAAGGAATGATACTAAAGCTGAAACTCCAGTACTTTGGCCACCTTATGCAAAGAGTTGACTCATTGGAAAAGACTTGATGCTGGGAAGGATTGGGGGCAGGAGGAGAAGGAGACGATGGAGGATGAGATGGCTGGATGGCATCACTGACTCGATGGACGTGAATTTGAGTGAACTCTGGGAGTTGGTGATGAACAGGGAGGCCTGGCGTGCTGCAGTTCATGGGGTCATAAAGAGCCAGACACGACTGAGAGACTGAACTGAACAGATACAAAAATTGGATAGACTACTAATGAGAATTACTACTATGGAAAATTAAATTTGTGGTGGTAAGCAGGATTCTCCTTAAATGCAGAATATAAACTAAAAATGAATGCAGAGAGAGAGCATATGACAAATATGTAGAGATCTAACACAGCTCAAGCATTTCTAATGAAGAATTTTTAAAAGAAATTACCAAAAAAAAAAAATGATAAACAGAAGGAAAATATAAAAATGCTTAAGGTTAAAAAAAAAAAAAATCCTGAGATAAAGGAGAGGCTGAAATGGGGACAGGGACAGGAATCACAAATATATGGACTAATTATCCACAAAGTTTGAAAATCTAAATGGTCATTTCAAAAGAAAAAGGAGGGAATATACTGTTATCCATCAATTGTATTATCATTCAAGTAGTCTTTTATGGGTGAAAACAAAATAAAGATGTTGTTAAGACAATTAAGGCTTCAGAAAACATCTTACCCACAGGTAAACATGTGAGGCACAAAGGGCATTTATTTTATTTATCACTTTACCACCAGCTAACAGTGCGGAACACTGGTGGCTCAGATGGTAAAGAATCCGCTTGCAATGCAAGACACCTGTGTTTGATCCCTGGGTTGAGAAGATCCCCTGGAGAAGGGAAAGGCTATTCACTCCAGTATTCTTGCCTGGGAAATACCATGGACAGAGGAGCCTGGCATGCTATAGTCCATGGGGTCACAGAGTCAGACACGACTGAGCCACTAACATGCTCACTTTCACTGTGCAAAAAATGGCTCTCCATAACTGCTTTATTGTTAACTACTTAGGGTTCCTGTTGGTTATACTGTAAATGCCTGAGCTGCATTAGATCTCTACATATTTATCATATGCCCTCTCTTTGCTTTCACTTTTATTCTATATTTCTTATGAACTTAGGGAAAAAACTGCTTATCACCCAGAGTAAATATATAAAGTTTCTACAGGGATAATTTCCAGGCCAAAGGAGAGGGGGTGGTTTGGTGGGAAGCAGGGCAATGGGGACACGGAGAACTGTAAGCAGGAGAAGATTGTATTTAATAGAGAAGGACCAGATAAAACAAAATAAGTGAAGTGACATGGGAGTCGAAACAGGAAGAAAATGAGAATTACAAACAAGCTAGCCTCAGCTTCAGTTCAATCACTCAGTCCCTTCCTGCATTTTGTGACTCCATGAACAGCAGCACACCAGGCTGCCCTGTCCATCACCAACTCCTGGAGTCCATCCGCACCCATGTTCATTGAGTCTGTGATGCCATACAACCATCTTATCCTCTGTTATCTCCTTCTCCTCCTGTCCTCTATCTTTCCCAGCATCAGGGTCTTTCCCAATGAGTCAACTCTTCACATCAGGTGGCCAAAGTATTAGAGTTTCAGCTTCAGCATCAGTCCTTCCAATGAATATTCAGGACTGATCACCTTTAGGATGAACTGGTTGGATCACCTCGCAGTCCAAGGGACTCTCAAGAATCTTCTCCAACACCACAATTCTAAAGCATCAATTCTTCTGCACTCAGCTTTCTTTATAGTCCAACTTTCACATCCACTGGAAAAACCATAGCCTTGATTAGACAGACCTTTGTTGACAAAGTAATGTCTCTGCTTTTTAATATATTGTCTAGCTTGGTCATAACTATCTTTCCAAGGAGCAAGCATCTTTTAATTTTATGGCTGCAATCACCATTTGCAGTGATTTTGTAACCCAAAAAAATAAAGTCTGACACTGTTTCCACTGGTTCCCCATCTATTTCCCATGAAGTGATGAGACTGAATGCCATGATCTTAGTTTTCTTAATGTTGATCTTTAAGTCAACTTTTTCACTCTCCTCTTTCACTTTCATCAAGAGGCTATTTAGTTCCTCCTTACTTTCTGCCATAAGGGTGGTGTCATCTGCATATCTGAGGTTATTGATATTTCTTCTGGCAATCTTGATTCCAGTTTGTGCTAATTCCAGCCCAGCATTTCTCATGCTGTACTCTGTATACAAGTTAAATAAGCAGGGTGACAATAGACAGCCTTGATGTACTCCTTTTCCTATTTGGAACCAGTCTGTTGTTCCATGTCCAGTTCTAACTGCTGCTTTCTGATTTACATACAGGTTTCTCAAGAGGCAAGTCAGGTGGTCTGTTATTCCCATCTCTTTCAGAATTTTTCACAGTTTATTGTGATCCACACAGTCAAAGGCTTTGGCATAGTCAATAAAACAGAAACAGATGTTTTTCTGGAACTCTTCCTTTTTCAATGATCCAAGGGATGTTAGCAATTTGATCTCAGGTTCCTCTGCCTTTCCTAAACCAGCTTGAACATCTGGAAATTCACGTATTACCGAAGACTGGCTTGGAGAATTTTAAGCACTACTTTACTAGAGTGTGAGATGAGTGCAATTGTGTGGTAGTTTGAGCTTTCTTTGGCATTGACTTTCTTTGGGATTGGAATGAAAACTCACCTTTTCTCATCCTGTGGCCACTGCTGAATTTTCCAAATTCGCTGGCATATTGAGTGCAGCACTTTCACAATATCATCTTTCAGGATTTGAAATAACTCTACTGGAATTCCATCACCTCCTCTAGCTTTGTACGTAGTGTTGCTTCCTAAGCCCCATTTGACTTCACATTCCAGGATGTCTGACTCTAGGTGAGTGATCACACAATCGTGATTATGTGGGTCATGAAGATTTTTTTGTACAGTTCTTCTATATATTCTTGCCATCTGTTCTTAATATCTTCTGTTTCTGTTAGGTCCCTACTATTTCTTTCCTTTATTGAGCCCATATTTGCATGAAATGTTCCCTTGGTGTCTCTAATTTTCTTGAAGGGATCTCTGGTCTTTCCCGTTCTATTGTTTTCCTCCATTTCTTTGCAGTGATCGCTGAGGAAGGCTTTCTTATCTCTCCTTGCTATTCTTTGGAACTCTGCATTCAAATGGGTATATCTTTCCTTTTCTCCTTTGCTTTTCACTTCTCTGCTTTTCACAGCTATTTGTGAGGCTTCCTCAGAGAGCCATTTTGCTTTTTTTGCATTTCTATTTCTTGAGGATGGTCTTGATTCCTGTCTTCTGTACAATGTCACGAACCTCCATCCACAGTTCATCCAGCAGTCTGTCTATCAGATCTAGTCCCTTAATCTACTTCTCACTTTCACTGTATTAAGGGATTTGATTTAGGTCATACCTGAATGATCTAGTGGTTTTCTCCACATTCTTCAATTTCAGTCTGTATTTGGCAATAAGGAATTCATGATCTGAGCCACAGTCAGCTCCCGGTCTGATTTTTTGCTGACTGTATAGAGCTTCTCCATCTTTGGCTTCAAAGAATATAATCAATCTGATTTCAGTGTTGACCATCTGTTGATGTCCATGTGTAAAGTCTTCTCTTGTGTTCCTGGAAGAGGATGTTTGCTATGACCAGTGTGTTCTCTTGGTAGAACTCTATTAGTCTTTGCCGTGCTTCATTCTGTACTCTAAGGCCAAATTTGCCTGTTACTCCAGGTGTTTCTTGACTTCCTACTTTTGCATTCCAGTCCCCTATAATGAAAAGGACATCTTTTTTGGGTGCTAGTTCTAGAAAGTCTTGTAGGTCTTCATAGAACTGTTCAACTTCAGCTTCTTCACTGTTACTGGTCAGGACATAGACTTGGATTACTGTGATATTGAATGGTTTTTAATATGCTGTCTAGGTTGGTCATAACTTTCCTTCCAAAGAGTAAGTGTGTTTTAATTTCATGGCTGCAGTCACCATCTGCAGTGATTTTGGAGCCTCCCAAAATAAAGTCAGCCACTGTTTCCACTGTTTGGGACTTGATGCCATGATCTTAGTTTTCTGAATGTTGAGCCTTAAGCCAACATTTTCACTCTCCTCTTTCACCGTCATCAAGAGGCTTTTTAGTTCCTCTTCACTTTCTGCCATAAGTGTGGTGTCATCTGCCTATCTGAGGTTATTGATATTTCTCCCAGCAATCTTGATTCCATCTTATGCTTCCTCCAATACAGCATTTCTCATGATGTGCTCTTCATATAAGTTAAATAAGCAGGGTGACAACATACAGCCTTGACATACTCCTTTTCATCATTAGTTCCTCATTTAAATTGAGCAGAGGAGTTTTCTTTTCCCTAAATGCTCAAGCTAGGTGCAAAAATTATTCTTTTTATGTAAGCATAGAGCATGTTCTAAATTTCATTAACTTACTGAGCTCATTGGGCAAGATGTGGTCTCATGCCACCATTGTTTTATTGTTTGGGGCACTCCCCATGCTTCTGTTGTATGGTTTTTTGCCAAGCAAGCTTGCTTGGTTTTGTGATTAAGCAAACTTGCTTTGTCAAGTAATCATTAATTTACAGGGGTCTCCCATATCTTTCTACTTAAAATCCCCTGAAGGTTTTGTCTATTTAATCACCTATTTTTCCCCTTTATTCTGTCCCTATCATTAAGATATGAATGTGCCTTCCTAGAAGATTAAATCTCTGAAATAAGGGTCTTAATATTAGGAACAAAACTCTACTCAAGTCCAGATCCAAGAAGTAAGCAGTGTGTTATTGCTGATGTTGGTCTCTGGCCAAACTTTCTCTCCACATAAATTTATCTTGAAAAATTGTATGAAGGAAGCTATCAAGATACAGATATAGTAAAATTTTAAGTAGTTTAAACAATTAAGAGGGAAACTACAGTCAAATTTGAATTCAGACAAAAAGCCAGATAGGGAAGTTATTTGAAAGAAAGAGGAGTTTTAATGATTAGAATATGAGATGCTTTGTGGATTATATATGAGTATTATGGGTGTGAAAGTATTGAGTATTTGGTGTAACTGAGAATAAAAAGGACTGGAAAGGAAATGAAGATACAAAAGGGAGAGTAGAGAGTCACTGAGAAAAACATTTTGGATATGGCAGGGTTATAATTTTTCTTAAAAAAAGAACTACTTTCAATGCAGTACATTAAGCCAGTCTACCTTAACTGCACTATCAAAGAGCCTATTTGGGAAATATTAGCATCACTCTGTGTATTATTTCCATGGACTTCATTTTCTTTATATTAACTAGTTCATTTTTTTCATGATACGGTTGTTTGTTACTTTTGTTGTTCAATCATGCAGTCATAGCTGACTCTTTTCGACCCCATGGACTGCAGCATGCCATGTCTCCCTGTCCCTCTCCATCTCCCAAAGTTTGCCTAAGTTCATGTCCATTACATTGGTGATGACATCCAGTCATCTCATCCTCTGATGCCATCTTCTCCTTCTGCCCTCAATCTTTCCCAGCATCAAGGACTTTTCCAATAAGTTAGCTCTTCACATTAGGTGACCAAAATAATGGAGCTTCAACATCAGTCCTTCCAGTGAATATTCAAGGTTGATCTCCCTTAAGATTGACTGGTTTGATCTCCTTGTTGTTCAAGGGACTCTCAGGAGTCTTCCCAAGCCCCACAGTTCAAAGGCACCAGTTCTTCAGCACTTGGCATTCTTTATGGCCCAGCTTTCAGAACTGTACAGACCTGTGATGGCAGAGCAATGTCTCTTCTTTTCAACACACTGTCTAGGTTCATCATAGCTTTCCTGCCAAAAAGCAACCATCTTCTGATTTCAAGGCTGCAGTCACCATCCACAGTTATGATACAGTAGCACTCATTAAATATTATACTTTCAGTAAATGTTTTATTTCCCCCTCATAAGGTTACAAATGCCTCATAATGCTATGAACAGCATTAAGAAACCTTGTAGAATAATAATCTGAAGAGATTCAGTTTGGGCCTTACCTCATGGGCATTATTTGTCCTGTTTTTAGGGCTATAGCAACTCAATTAAAGAAGCAGAGATACTTAGAAACAATTTGTGCTATGATGTGGAGGGCAGCTGAAGAACCCCTTGGAGCAGTTATTCTTAGGTGTGCTTTACTGGGCTTCCTTGGTGGTTCAGATGGTAAAGAATCTGCCTACAATGCAGGAGATCTGGGTTCAATGCCTAAGTTGGGAAGATCCCCTGGAGAAGGGAATGGCAACCCACTCCTGTATTCTTGCTTGAACAATTCCAAGGACAGAGAAGCCTAGTGGACTATAGTTCATGGGATTGCAAAGAGTGGAACATGACTGAGCAACACTTTCACTTTCACTGCACCAGTTTGCCAGTTCCTCGACTGCTAAGTATTGCCTCCTAAAGCCTTCTCCTGATTGTTGTTCTCAGCTGAAGGGAACCACCCCAACTGGGAACTTATCCCGTCTACCCCTGTCAGACAACCTACTGCCAATGATAGACTGGTATGTGGATTCAAAAGTCTAGCCCTCTTCCCTCATGGGAAGAAGAGCAATTGTGTGGTGCTTACGTGTTTAGCCTTCTTACGATTCAGACCAAAGTGAGATTTCATCACTCTCATCTCTTTCTCTTTCCATAACTTGTTCCACTTCATAACTGAAAGGTTTATACTGCAGAGCACTCCCTCAATCAATTTCGTGATTCAGAATCTCTATTTCACATACTGTTCTTGGGAGTTTCACTTGAAAAGATCATTTTTCATGTTGATAATGGGCACAACACAAATAGTGTTTTCTTTCTCCTACCTACAAGAAGAGACTCTGTGCTCTTACTCCATAACATCTCTTGGAGCTATTGGGGCACAAAATACTCTGAAGTTCCTATAGCATTTATGAGTAAAAAACTGGAAACTAAAGTGTAGGGGAATTAATGCACTCTGGGTTAAATTTTACTAATGAGAGAAAGGCTGATATAGGTAAAGTATGCTTTCTTCTTTCTCCATTGCCTTGTCTTGCCCATTAATTGTTAGAAGATGCTATCTTCATTTGGCTCTCTAAATAGATCCCTAAACATAATGTGAAATCAAACAGTTTGTCAAAAAGGTGGTTCCCTCTCTCTCTCTCTTTGTCTCTCCTCATTCTCCAGCAAGGGATGCCAGGCTAAATCATAATCTATAATCTATGATCAAATTTATTTTTTGGTAATTTTTGTGAAATTGAGGATCAAATATTATTTCCACAATGAACTCTTTTCTACAGGTAAGATGTAAGAAGGTATAGGAAGATAAAAATAAAAAAAAAATTTTTGGGGAAAAGAAATTTTAAATTGAAAATAATTAAAGGGAATGAGAATAGTGAAGAAAGGAGCTCCCATTGAGAAAAGATACATAAATCCATTGTAATAGAAAAACAAGATAAATTAGTTTATTTCTTATAGATGGAAAACAAATTGACATTGAAATAGGTTCAGACATACATTAGTATGGATGAAGAGAGTGGGTTCCTTGGGATCTCTCTGGGTTAAAAAAAAAATGACAATCTGAATAAGAATGCATTTTCTTTGAATTGAAAATTTAAGTACAGGGCAATTATATATATATATATGAAGGCAATGCCCCAATATAAGAGAAATACTACCATTCTGAGGAAAACATATGTCCATACTCAACTCATAAGTACTTGCCTGAGCCTTATGGAGACTCAGAGTAAAGATGACACACTTACTTGTGAGAATAAATTGATTAGGAGTATTGGATTCAAAAGTCTAGCCCTCTTCCCTCATGGGAAGAAGAGCAATTGTGTGGTGCTTACGTGTTTAGCCTTCTTATGATTCAGACCAAAGTGAGATTTCATCACTCTCATCTCTTTCTCTTTCCATAACTTGTTCCACTTCATAACTGAAAGGTTTATACTGCAGAGCACTCCCTCAATCAATTTCGTGATTCAGAATCTCTATTTCACATACTGTTCTTGGGAGTTTCACTTGAAAAGATCATTTTTCATGTTGATAATGGGCACAACACAAATAGTGTTTTCTTTCTCCTACCTACAAGAAGAGACTCTGTGCTCTTACTCCATAACATCTCTTGGAGCTATTGGGGCACAAAATACTCTGAAGTTCCTATAGCATTTATGAGTAAAAAACTGGAAACTAAAGTGTAGGGGAATTAATGCACTCTGGGTTAAATTTTACTAATGAGAGAAAGGCTGATATAGGTAAAGTATGCTTTCTTCTTTCTCCATTGCCTTGTCTTGCCCATTAATTGTTAGAAGATGCTATCTTCATTTGGCTCTCTAAATAGATCCCTAAACATAATGTGAAATCAAACAGTTTGTCAAAAAGGTGGTTCCCTCTCTCTCTCTCTTTGTCTCTCCTCATTCTCCAGCAAGGGATGCCAGGCTAAATCATAATCTATAATCTATGATCAAATTTATTTTTTGGTAATTTTTGTGAAATTGAGGATCAAATATTATTTCCACAATGAACTCTTTTCTACAGGTAAGATGTAAGAAGGTATAGGAAGATAAAAATAAAAAAAAAATTTTTGGGGAAAAGAAATTTTAAATTGAAAATAATTAAAGGGAATGAGAATAGTGAAGAAAGGAGCTCCCATTGAGAAAAGATACATAAATCCATTGTAATAGAAAAACAAGATAAATTAGTTTATTTCTTATAGATGGAAAACAAATTGACATTGAAATAGGTTCAGACATACATTAGTATGGATGAAGAGAGTGGGTTCCTTGGGATCTCTCTGGGTTAAAAAAAAAATGACAATCTGAATAAGAATGCATTTTCTTTGAATTGAAAATTTAAGTACAGGGCAATTATATATATATATATGAAGGCAATGCCCCAATATAAGAGAAATACTATCATTCTGAGGAAAACATATGTCCATACTCAACTCATAAGTACTTGCCTGAGCCTTATGGAGACTCAGAGTAAAGATGACACACTTACTTGTGAGAATAAATTGATTAGGAGTATAACACTGAACTTTGTAGGCTCTGAATAAGTTCAGTACTATAGAGGTTAGTGTACATTTTCTCTGTTTGAGAGTAACTGTCACAGTATAAGTGAGGAAACAAAAAAAACTGAATTTAAAGACTTACAACATAGAAGGAAACAGGAAAGAATATAATGTTCAATACACTTTAAGGGGGAAATGATTGAAACTATTTAAGTGGCAGAGGTAATAGCTTTGATAGCAATAGCATCTTTAGTTTCTAAAAGGATATTTACATTTTTATTCTAGTTTTTTGCTGTTGTTCTTATTTTCTTGTCTGCAGTGAGTGTCTATCCTTTAGAGTGAACTGTGTGCTAAGAAACTTTGGGCCACATGAGAGACCCCAGGCGTCCACTAAGAAGCAAGAGATAGCAGTAAAATAAAAGAGAGGACAGGAGCAATGGAAAATGATACACATTATGCCAAATTCAATGGAGTGTTTATAAATATAATGAGACATCTGCCAAGGATCTCTACCAAAGGAAAAAGAAAGGCGTCCATTGTAAACAGAACTAGTAAATAAGATATCAAGTAGAAGAGAGACAGTGTAAAAGAAAAGACTTTGGCTTTCTCTTGGCAATTACACTTTATCTGGTCCGTTTGAAATTTTCCCTCTATAATTTTCTAAAACATTTTGTGTCAAAGGAAGAGTATTTGATCTTCACATGAAAGAAGGAAGAAGGAAGCTAATTGATACTGTTGTCAGGTTTCCAACATGGAGCCAGAAATATGAAAATCAACGTTCATTTTAGTTATAGCTAACAAACGTGAGGTAAGGCATGGGGGCACAAACAACCACAGTCAGGACTGCTCATGTGCAGGATTCCTCACATGCAGCTGCAGGAGCTGGGAAAGTGATGCTGTTTAGGCTAATGAGGCAAAACAGAATAAAGGCCAAAATCACAGCAGAGAGTGTCTTAAATGCACAGCCGTATCTACTGTTGTCTCTTATCCCACCTGGTCTTCAATTGCAGGTTAATGCTTTCTCTGTGCAGTCAGTTTGCTTCCCGACAGGGCCCCCTATCATTTTCTGAGTTCAGTCCAAGCTGCTATTGATTATTTATTGTGAGTACCCTGTAACTGATAAAAATTGATTTTCTCCATTGGTGGGTCCTGAGCTGAAGTTAACTATGTTTGTCAAATCCCAAATTCCACATTAGATGCAACATCACCCTAAATTACAAAAGTCCATTTTAACTATCAAATATAACTTTGCTTGGAACTATACAAGTATACAAATTATACACACACACACATATACACATCACTTAGTATAAAGGTATATGATAGTCAAGATGTGAGTAGGAGTTTTGTGTGCTAAGCCACTTCAGTGGTGTTCGACTCTTTCTGATCCTATGGACAGTAGCCCACCAGAGGCTCCTCTTTCCGTAGGATTCTCCAGGTAAGATTGCTAGAGTGGGTTGCAATTTCATTTTCCAGGGTTCTTCCAGACCCAAGTATGGAACCTGTGACTCATGTCTTCTTCCGGTGGGAGTTTTAAAGGACAATAAATGATTTTTCTTTATCATATTTGAAACAAATCGACTTATAAGATATATGAGATGAACAGATAGGTATATTGCTGTCAATGCTGTTTTGAAAATGTGGCTTTAGGTTATGGCCAAATGGGCATGCTCATACTTGGTGTCTGAATAAGAAAGACTTCCATCTTATTCACTGGTGGAAGTGGACAACTTGGGCTTCTCATGTTGTATCAAAGGTTTTACCACTCAAAAGAACATGCTTTCTACAGAAAAGAAATAATAACTACCATATAATAATTAGTAATTATAACAATAACAGTACTAAAACTATAGCAACAAAAATAAATTTTCACAACATCCCTTTTGAGCCTGCAGTGAACATGCTGTGGATATTCCTCTTCCCCCAGTAAAGTCTGTGGAAAAAAGGAAACTAAAGTTTTACTCTTGAAGTAGAAATGTCTTCTGCTCCCTGGAACCTTGAGGAAGAAGGACTGCTTTCCCTTCCCTCTTCCCTCAAACTGGGCAGCATTCCTCCTGCATAAAGGGGCCTCTGCACAAGCCAAGGACACAGATGGTGCAGGCCAACAGACGCAGGACACAGGAAGGGACACCTGCATGTGGTGGCTATCTCACCAGGTCTTCCTTCCATCCTACGAGTCTAGCGTAGTGTTCAGACAAAGCAGTTGTACAGCAGTCACCTTCCTATCACCCTGAGTACTGTTTCCTTGTGAGATGCTTATAGGACATCAGTGTATACACACAGAAACTCCTATTGAACCTGCAACTTTAGCCTTCTGTTAGCATTTACTTCAACCAGTCTTTGAAAAGAACAGATTTCTAATTTCCTTGAGGTAAACTACAAGCACATCTTACTGAAATGCTTTTAGTGGGCTCAGTTTCCATCCTAGATTATGTGAATTCTTGAGTTCATCAAAATTTCAAGCCTTCATTTAATTTTAACTCATGCTAAAGTAAGGTTTAATGACTGAAGCCACCTTGATTTTCCTATTCTTTTAAATTATAATGAACATATCCTTATGACAAATTCCTCTAGTCTCTTGTTTCTAACAAGCTCTACACAGGTAACTATTTAAATTTCAAACTGGTGGAGTTTTTTGATGCAGTTCAGTATGAGTAGGAGAACATGAATTATTTTTCATAAACCTAATAACTCAGGTGGAGAAAAACATTATCTTTGATATTTCAACTTAATTACTATATTGAGTCTCCATTTAACCTGAAGAAAAAATTAGTCAACTCTAGGTAAACTCAGCTGCATTTAAGAGCATTTAATTATACTGAGACTTTTCCTTTGTTCTAGTATTCCCACAGTGGTAACCCATTTGTAGAGCTTTGTGTAATTAGAGTGTGTGAACAAGGAAATATTCTATGGCCATCTTTGATACTATGCTAGTGAGATATCACTTGCTGCCTCCGGTTTATGCCTTTAGAGCTTATGTTCAGTGTCACCCCTTGAGCTGTAGATAGCCCTGCCATGGATTTTAGACATCAGCCCTTGTAACTTCTTCATTTTTCCCTCAAGATTCATGAGGATTTGCTAGTCATGTCACCACCCAACATTCTCTCTCCAAGGACAGTTTGAATTTTTCAACTATTTCCTTCTTCCTCTGTGGGGCAGCAGGAGACTTAGGGGTAGGGGGAAGTAACTCAGCTCTCTGCCTAGACTTTTTTTAAACCAACATCTCCACTTTTCTTCTTACGCATCTTAATGTGAACAGAAATTTTGTGACACTCAGTCTTCTCCAAAGATTAGAAGCACAGTTGTCTGACAAATCTCCCAAACATTTGAGATTGCCATTCTTCCTCCATCAGTGAGATTGTGGAGAGAACTAGTGGGAAACTATAGTATAGGGAATAAAGCTCAGGATGAGTAAATGATACTTACAAAAAGCCTAGGGTAATAAATTTAGATCAAACCTCAATTCAGAGATAACTTACATACCAAAACTAAAACATTAAGAAGAGTAGCAGGAAATACTTGAATAGAGTGAAACAAAGAACACACATAATATGCTGAATTTCAGATTTATAAAAGTTTTTAGGCTTTAAGTTGCGATAAATTCTTTTAGCTAAGCTAGCATGCCTTCCTTCATTGAAACACAGTGCATTTTTAACTACTATATTTACTTTTTAAAGTTATTTCACTTCTTTCAATGGAAGATGGTTCTGAAATTTTCTTTTGCTTTGTCATTTTGCTGCTGAAATCACTTTACTAATGAATTCCAAAGTAAGATAAAAAGAAGTATCTTAAATTTTTAAAAAAGAAAAATAGATATTTCTAATTTAAAACACATTATACAGCATTTGTTATTTTGCTAATTAAAGAGGAATGCAGCTGGAGTATCTGGCTCACCTAACCAGTAACTTGAACTTAAGTATATCAGTAGAAACTTGTAGTCCACGGAGTCTTCTTTGACCTTGTCCAAGTCTTAATACCACCTCACTTGACTTAGATTAGCTTTCTTATTTGATTATATAGAACAAATTTAGGGGCTGATCTTGCTCTTTTTAACATTTCTTTTAACACAACATTTTCTGTCTTTTCAGTTGTGCATTTAATGTAACCCACTGTTGGTATATGATCAATTCATGAAGAAGTCTATGCAGCAGTTTTGTAAAACAGAAATCCAGAATGTCTAAATAGCTAGATCAAACTACGTGTGAGGCTATTACAAAAGATATTTTGGTTTTGTTGCCTCTATAAATATTCTTAGCAAATGGAAAAATGATACCCATAATGAAATGAGTTGAAGAAAGCCCAATGAATAAGTTAATAATTTTGCCCAATTCTTTAAAGGAAAATGAATACTTCTCCAGCAAACTGCTTTAATCTGTTTATTAATAGAGACTCTTATAAGCATCTTTTAGGTGGTCACTTCCATTAAATAAAACCAACATATAATGTGAATTTAACCAATTTCAGATAATTATATTAAAAGCCTTCAGATTACATATGTTACTGAAATTAGATTTAATTTTTTTAGAACATAAACTTTTGTTTTAAAAATATTCATATATATATGAGGGAAGGGTTTCCCAGGTGTCCCAGTGGTAAAATCTGCCTGACAATACAGGAGACGTGGGTTGTTTGATTCTTGGGTTGAGAAGATCTCCTGGAGAGGGAAATGGTGACCCACTCCAGTATTCTTGCCTGGGAAATCCCATGGATGGCAGAGCCTGATTGTCTACAGTCCATGGAGTCACAAAGAATCAGACACAATTTATCAACTAAAACAACCAATTTTGGTTGGAAATTGGAAAAATCATATTTCATGAACAACCATCCAGGTTTATTTAGAACCAGGTCAATTTAAAATAGGTATCAAACCAAATTATTATATTATGATTCAGTTTTGTCTAAAATCTTTTATTGCTTAAATGTCAGAAATGAGATAAAAATAATTTTATCAGTTTTATTTCAGTTGATGACACATTTAATTTTTTTATTTTAAATTGTAAAAACTATTATGCAACCTCTAAATTTTATATAAATAAAATGTATGTAAATTGAAAAATTTATGTAAAATTATTTGAAATGCAGACCTATTTTAAAATCATCACATACTTTGCTAGATAAGATTTAAAGATAATTTCCCACTGTAAAGCACAGA
>SJYT01001657.1:8814-20831 GCA_006410635.1 Cephalophus harveyi | reverse complement strand
GACAGCAGCCCACCAGGCTCCCCCATCCCTGGGATTCTCCAGGCAAGAGCACTGGAGTGGGTTGCCATTTCCTTCTCCATCACATGAGGTTAGATCTCCCATATTGCTCCTCAGCACCTTCTACCTCTCTTTCACAGCATATTTTTAAAGGAATTGTTTAATAGCCTTTCCCATGAGGCTGTAAGCTCCATCAAAGCAGCTAGTACGGAGTTTGGTAAACACTAAACGTTTAACACACTTCTGTGTTCACTGATAGATTAATAAGGTGAATTTAAAGGAAAGTCATGCCCATGTGGAAGATGAATGGCCTAGGGATAATCCCAGATTTAGATGTGTGAGGCACAGAAATTTCAAAATATTGGAAATCTCCATTTGGTTTGATCAACCAACCACATGCTTTGTTTAGGATATGACATTTGTAGTGAAGAACACCTGCAAAAAATTATGGTAACCAGTCTTAGCTGGTCAGGAAAGTATTTGGACTTCAACAACGGAGCAACTGGAATCTATGAAATTTTATAATAAAAATAATAGTGGCTATCACTTATTTAGTATAGTGGGCACTGTGTTAAGCACTTTGAAAGCTATTTTGTTTAATCTTCACAAAAACCCTGTGATGATAATAGCTAGAAAATATTGGCACTTGCTCTCTTTTAAGCACTTTATACATATTAGCTCATTCAATCATCCCCAAGATTCTATGAGATCAGCATTATTATAATTGCTATGTAATAGTGGATGATACCAAAGTACATAAAAGTATAATGACTAACCCAAAGTAACAGAAAGCCACAGAGCCTGGATTTAAAAACAGAAGAGAAAGAAAGGGAATCTTGGTTCTTAATCAGTTTCCTATGTTGCCTTAGCGTTCACTGCTAGACTAATTTTTATTTTCTGAATTTTTCAGATTAAAAGAAAAGCAAACTGAATCCCAGGGATACTAAGTTATTTGCAACAAATCATATCAGAAGTAACACCAACCCAAACTACAGGCCCTGTCTGTCAGGTTCTTAATCATGTACTTCATAATATCTTGATATTATAGTTTTCTGCAACACAAGATATCCACATACTTACCATATATTGTGTAAGTCATTCATTCTGCTGCGTACTCTAAATTTACCTCATTCAAGTTTAAATCAGTGTCTCCTACTTAAGTGTCCTAAATAGGGTTAATACACCTTACTGAACAATAAGCTTTACCTTATTCATATCCATTGGACCCTTCAAAGAATAAGTTAATGATTTTCTTAGTCTTCTCCTTTCAGGACTTGTGTTCTACTAGTACTAATTACCATTGTATTTATCCCTTTCATCCTTTGTATTTACCAGAGCCTGGATTACTCTGGTGGTTCTAGTTTGTCCTATAAGAAAATGAAGTAGGTCAGACAGAGAAGAAGTGTCATATGACTTCCCTTATATGTGGAATCTAAAAAAAAGTGGCACAAATGAACTTAGAGGACAGAAGAGACTCAGAGACTTAGAAAATGAATTTATGATCACCAGCAGAGAAGGGATAGTTAGGGAGTTTAGGATGGTCATGTACACCCTGCTGTGTTTAATATGGATAACCAAAAGAACCTATTGTATAGCACATGAAACTCTGCTCAATGTTATGTGGTAGCTTGGATGGCAGCAGAGTTTGGGGGAGAATGGATACATGTATATGTATGGGTGGGTCCCTTCACTATTCACCTCAAACTATAAAGTGAAGTGCAGTGAAGTGAAAGTCACTCAGTCGAGTCTGACTCTTTGCAACCCCATGAACTATACAGTTCATAACACATTGTTAATTGGCTATACCCCAATACAAAATAAAAAGTTCAAAAAAAGTAAAAAGGGAAAAAAAAGAGAACGATATAGAATTATATGCTATATTCAAATCACCCTTGATATATGGCTTTGATAAAAGTACAAACTTACAGTCAGTATTTCCCATACATTTTCATTTTAGACCCACCAATGGCTAAATGTCTCAGGAAAAAAATTTTTTTCTGTCCCATAAAACCTTTCACTTGTGCTAATACTAGGCAGTCTCGTATAGGCTCATTTTTCTTCAAACTTCTAGAGTGAAAGAGGAATTTCTGTTTATTTTTGCATTATTCATAGTGTCTAGTACCATGCCTGGTATGCTGTAGGTGTTCAGTGAAAGTCTACTTTATGAAAGATGTTTAAAGATTGCTGAGGAGAGAGTCCTTCCTCTTATTGATGGATGGCTCCATGGTATATACTTGAGTAACCTCCATGTTCCTTTCTTTAGCTTAGCACCATATAACAGATGGTAGCAGTGGGTAAATGTCCAGCAAAATGAATCAGCTGTATGTATACCATATAACCCCTCCCTTTTGGATTTCCGTCCCATTCAGGTCACCACAGAGCATTAAGTAGAGTTCCCTGTGCCATACAGTATGCTCTCATTAGCTATCTATTTTATACATAGTGTCAATTATACTATTTATGATTATTGAGTTGAATAAACTGTTGCCTCAAATGATTTGCTGATGCTTTTTTTGTGCAATCCATTATCACATAATATACATGATATTCAACTTAACAAACATTTAACAAAAGAAAAGAAAATAGATAATCCCACTTTCCTTCTCATCTCTATCACTTGGTATATAACATTAGAGAAAATAATTAGCCTCTCTGAGTCTCAGTCCCTTCACCTTTAAAATGAGGAGAATAAGATTAGTCACTTTACAGAATCACTGTGAGGACTGTATAAGATAATCAATATGAATTACTTAGCACTGTGTCTGGCATATAAGTTCTCAATAAGTGTTTCTTAAATTATTTTAATACTAGGTATTAAGCAATATAAAGATATCACATTTAGAAACTATAGATAGGTAGATCTACATTGGTTGTTTATAATATAAATTGGAAGGACTGATGCTGAAGCTGATGCTCCAATACTTTGGCCACCTGATGTGAAGAGCTGACTCAGTGGAAAAGACTGTGATGCTAGGAAAGACTGAAAGCAGGAGGAGAAGGGAGCAACAGAGGATGAGTGAGATTGTTGGATAGCATCACTGACTCAATAGACATGAGTTTGAGCAAACTGCACGAGATAGTGAAGGGCAGGGAAGCCTGGCCTTCTGCAGTCCATGGGGTTGCAAAGAGTCAAACACAACTGAGTGACTGAACAAAAATAATATACATATGGATCTAATGACAGTGATTCTGTTGATGATGGCACGGGAAACTCACAGGTCTAGGGAAATGAGAGAAGACTGCACCAGAAAAGAGCAAATAAGAATTCCTATCTAAGATCATTTATTGGCATACAGTGTTAATGTCTGTGTCCTGAAAGGGCTTCCAAAGTCAGGTCATGCCCATAGGAGACCTGTCCTCTCCTCTCTTGCTCACTAAACCTTCCCCTTGGCCTCCTCCACCTTGGCTTCCTGGCCTACTGCATACGATACGAATTCTTTTTTAGAATGGTGTGGGCTTGTTTGTTCAGGCTTAATTCTTAGGTAAGAAATTTCAAATATGTTGCACTTTTCAAGCAATCTGTAGACACTCGAATAATAGAAAGGACTGTGTTGTTCAGCCAAAGAATAGCTTTTTCTTTTGCTTTTATCCATCAAAGAATGAATACCATCTGAGTTGAACTGAAATGCCTGAGTCACTGTTAAGTCACACATTCTAAGCATTTTTCCAGGACCATGAAGGAAGACATGACTGCTGACTTAGAAAAAGCAAGGGCAAATTAGATGCTATTAAAAATATGGACACATTTCTTCAGCAATTTCATGTTGTTGTTGAGCATGGACATGTCTGATTAGGTAGATCTTTACCATGTTTATAGAACATTTATTTCTATGGTGTAAACATGCAGTATAGAATATTACACATTTAAAAATTAAAATATGAGAAAACTATAATGATGTGAACAATGATATTTTTGAGTCAAAAGTTTCAGTGGGGTTTTAATTTTTATTTTGTATTTTTTCAAATTGTCAACAACAAACATGTATTGAATGCAAATATTATGCTACTTTGACTGTTGTTCTCTGTCACTTTGACTTTTGCTCAAAAGAAAAACTAAATGAGAAATTGTGAAAGAAATGGCAAAAGTTAGCCATGCCCAGAGGGGAAGAAAAAATTCAAAATTTAGGCTTTATTGAGGATGGCCAATATATTAATGCCATCTCTAAAATGTGTATAAAGGTAAACAAAATTTCTTGGTAATTGAGCTAAAATAAGTGCAGGCTAACTCTAAATAAATGGAAAAGAAGTGTTCTGGGGTAAACAGAAAAGTTTTTAAGGAAGAGAAAGTATCTGTGTATTGTAGGTTGCTCTCCCCATTGGTTTTCTATATGCAAGGGAGACATATGAGGAACATTTTATTCAACCGAAATTTTTCTAGCAAGGAAACTACTTTTTCTTGGGAGAGAGAACTTGATAGATGAAAGGATATACTTTGAAGAGTCTGCTCTGTACCAAAGTCTCCATTAAATTGAAAACAAAGGGAAGAAGTGAAAAGGGGCATAGAAACAGATATGGTAGAAGTCTTCTGGCCTGCAATTTGACACTGAAACATCAATTACCAATGATAGTAATAGTAATAACATGTTCTCTGCTGCTAAGTCACTTCAGTCGTGTCTGACTCTGTGTGACCCCATAGATGGCAGCCTACAAGGCTCCCCCATCCCTGGGATTCTCCAGGCAAGAACACTGGAGTGGGTTGCCATTTCCTTCTCCAATGCATGAAAGTGAAAAGTGAACGTGAAGTCGCTTAGTTGTGNCTGCTGCTAAGTCACTTCAGTCGTGTCTGACTCTGTGTGACCCCATAGATGGCAGCCTACAAGGCTCCCCCATCCCTGGGATTCTCCAGGCAAGAACACTGGAGTGGGTTGCCATTTCCTTCTCCAATGCATGAAAGTGAAAAGTGAACGTGAAGTCGCTTAGTTGTGTCCGACTCTTAGCGACCCCAAGGACTGCAGCCTACGAGGCTCTTCCGTCCATGGGCTTTTCCAGGCAAGAGTACTGGAGTGGGGTGCCATTGCCTTCTCCTAATAACATGTGCATGCGCAGTCAGTTCAGTCATGTCCAACTCTATAACCTCAAGTACTGTACCCCGCCAGGGCTACATGGGATTCTCCAGGCAAGAATTCTGGAGTGGGTTGCCATCCCCTCCTCCAGGGGGGTCTTCCTGACCCAGAGCCCCCTGCATCTCCTGCCTTGCAGGTGGATGGATTCTTTACCACCGAGCCACCAGGAAGCCCACGTGCCAGGCTTCATACTAAGTCCACTATGTATGCTGAATCATTTAATTCTCCTAGCTACTATAGACTATTGGATTCACAAACCCTTGTTCTGAGGGGTTAGTATTTTGGATTTTTTGTGTAGATGCAGGTACCTGGACATAGAAATAAATATGGGGAAAGAAGCCTGGTGACCACAGAAAACCAGGGAAGATCCCTGAAATGTTACACAATAGGGATTAGTTGGATCTAAAAGAGAAAGGAGGTTCAAGCTGATACGAGGGATGCACTTACCTGAAAAAAATCCTGGCTGGAGAATAACCAAAGGAGAAATTTTGCCGAGTTTTCCCACTAGGAGAGACAAAGAGGTTTGCTGAAAAGAATATTGGCTTTGGAATCAGGCAAACATGCATTCCAGTATTTACTCTGTCCTCCACTGTGGTGGCTCAGAGGTTAAAGCGTCTGCCTCCAATGCGGGAGACCTGGGTTCGATACCTGGGTTGGGAAGATCCCCTGGAGAAGGAAATGGCAACCCACTCCAGTGTTCTTGCCTGGAGAATCCTATGGACGGAGGAGCCTGGTGGGCTACAGTCCACAGGGTCGCAAAGAGTCGGACACGACTGAGCGACTTCACCTTCCTTCCTTCCTTCCACTGTGTCACCTTGGGCAAATCACTTAACTTCTTTAAACATCAGTTTACCTACTTGTGGGTCTGGCTTTGTGTGTATATTCTCTGTGTAATAACAGAGGACCTGTGTTTCAAAAGATCCCTCCCTTGGTTTAATGCTCTACTATCATCCTCTTGAAATTTTTAAAAATTTTGAACAAAGGTTTGCACATTTTCTGTTCTTATTAGCCATGCAAGTTTTGTAGACATCCTGACTACCTACAAAATGAGAATGGTAATCCAGTCTCACTGATTAGCATGAAATGACCTGTACTTAAGACTCATCAAGGAACTTGGCATACAGAACTCAGAGTTACTACTTTAAATTTAAGCCACAGAACAGCAAAGACCAGTGTACTTGTAGGCCCCAGGTTATACTTTGTCAGAAAAACTGACGGGAGGAGAGAGAAAAGAAGAAAATGATCATGATTATGGTTGCTCAGCTGAACACTTCTGTTCGGCTATAGAAATGAGGATATTCCTCTAGGTACTCAGATCATATAACCAGAACATTCCATAAATAAAATGTTACAGTATTCCTGAGATTTATTTTCTGAACTATAAACTCAATACCAGGAGAATTTTACAAATGATAATTATGTAAATCCTACTCCTACCCAAGGTTATGGAAACATAGTATACAAAATTATACTTGTTAATGGGGCCTTGAGAATTGAAGAAGCATTAGGTAGGTCAACCCAATTCAAATCACTTAATTCATCAAATGTACTTTTAAAATTTAGTAGGTATTGAGTCTCTGTAAGCTACAGCCATATCACCCTGAACACACCCAATCTTGTCTGAGTCTTAGTATTCTGGAGGAATGCATAGTGAATGGAGATGAAAAGAAAATAAGTCATGAATATGAACTTTTAAAAAATGAGTGGGAACCTAGAGAGAACTGTGTGTGTCCTGATTTTACACTGTCTAGAGAGCTAAAAACACTTACTTTCAGCAATGTAACTAGTTAGGGACAGGTTAGAAACTAGGATCCACATCTCTTTTTGCCAACCCAGCTCTCTTTGGCGAGTCTTGGCAGGTCATCCAATGTAGTACAAAATGACCCTGAGCAAAAGAGAGGCAGTCACTCCACTGTACGTTATTCAATGGTATGCTCTAAAGAGCTCACACTCAGAAGGTTACAAGAGTTCCCAAAGTCTGATGCAATTTGCCATTCCCTGGTGGCTCACCTGGTAAAGAATCCACCTGCAATGTGGAAGACCTGAGTTCGATCTCTGGGTGGGAAAGATCCCCTGGAGAAGGGAATGGCTATCCTCTTCAATATTCTCACCTGGAGAATTCCATGGACTGTATAGTCCATGGGGTTGCAAAGAGTCAGACACGACTGAGCAACTTTCATTTTACTTCATTCACTGTATGTGAATACCAATCCTTCTAGAAATAAGCCTTAACTCATTTTAACAAATCAATTCTATAACAGGAACAAAAATTTTGTAAGAAAAAGTGCAGCTTATTTTCACAAGGGTTTGAATTGGTCACATCCTATTTTATTGGAGATGGAATATAGTATATTGACTAAATCTAGGACTTGAGATGGTAAGGGTGAGGTTGAGGAAACCTATACACTCACCTCTTGGTAACTCTACTTATTTTTCTGTAAATTAGTGACAAAAATATAACAATAACTGGAAGCAAAGAATGATATTCTCTATGTAAAGTATTTAACCTAATGTTAGGTTTTTAACATAATACCTAAATACCTTTATACCTAAATACCTAATACCTTGAACCTAACACCTAAAGAATTTAACCTAATGCCCCACAGTAAGCTCTCAATAAATGGAAAAACATATAGTATTATGTTTATTACTCTCACCAATAATGGCAGCCGTGAACGTAGTTGAAGTATCATAGTTCTGGAGAGTCCTGGTAAACAGAAAACCATCCAGAGATTTAACTCCATGTGGGTAGTTAAGATAATTCAAGCTACGTAAACAAAGAACTCCCTATATTCCAAGGAAGAACCAGGTATTATGACCATTAAACTTAAATAATTCATTGTGTTCAAGTTTCTCTCTGCAGTTTATTTTACCCTCCTGTCTGAATCTGAAACATGATTAGCCATTGTAGATTTAATGGATTTTTAAAGCAACTAATAGTATTCAGACATATGTCTTCTACAATGTAAATATAAATGCAGCCAATGACAGTTTGAAAAATTCTGTACTGTTTGAGTAGCTGAGAATACTATCAATGTCTCACCAATTTTAATATTTAACTCAAAATTCAGGAATCATGAGGGTATATTGGGATGTTTGTAAAAGGGCTGAAATTCATTCAATGTTTTCATACTGTTTTTAAAATTTTCTAAATTGCAAGATCATGAAAACGAGTGAAGTGTAGATAATAGTGGAGTATCAAATTCTCTTTCCTACTTTTGATAACTTTATTCTGGTTAATAAATATATTCTAAATTATTTAAGGGCAACAGTCATCACCCCTGCAACTGACTCCAAAAGAGATCAGGAAAAAAAAAAGTGTACTCACAGAGAACAAGGTATAAAGCAGGTTAACAAGGTAAAATGTTGACATGGGAAATATAGGTGAAGGGAACATAGACTCTTTGTGTTCTTCTTACAGTTTTTCTTTAAGTCTAATTTAAGGTTTAAATGAAAAGCTAAACAAACAAAGAGAATTTGCACCAATGGTCTAGGTAGAATGTTACCAAGTAGACAAAGGGCAAAGAACTCAATGGAAGTAAAAGCAAATATCAGGGACCAGGAGCATCTAGAAATATAAGTGGTGCAGAAGTCCTTGAATAGTAGGTCAGTGAAAGTTAAGATCAGAAAGAGAAAAACCCTAGGGTGGTGTTGTCTCATGGGAAGTTAATTTACGATGATATAAGCTGAGGAGTGAGAGAAGACGTTTTAGAACTATCACACTAGCAGAAGTTGAACCATTCAGGATGGAAGTCAGGAAAGTCAGTAATTACTAAAATAGTGTAAAGGATGAATATTAGGTTCTGAATTAGTGTAGTAGTCTTATGGATAAAATAGCAAATACAATAAAATGTAGTAGTTGAGAGCACAGGCTCTGGTTTCAAATCCCAGTTTTTGCATTTCCTAGCTCTGTCATTTTTTTACAAGTTATTTATCCTCCCTGAGCCTTGGTTTTTCTCATCCACAAGATGACAAAATAGTAGATACTTCACAGAGGTATTAGGATTAACAAAAGGATAAACAAATATAAAATACTTAAGGCAAGAGTCACATACAAAGCACTCATAAATTAAAAGGATGCACATAAAAATGTTATCATAGGCATTATCAAGATCCACTGACTAATTAGTTGGGTTTCCATTCTGGGAGAATGGCAGTACCATTCTCCTGATAGTGCCATTTCTCAACATGTATTTTATAGGTTATTTAGCATCCTAGCCTCTACCCTCTAGATACCAGTAGCTGACCTCCAGTTATGAGAATCAAAATGTATCCAGATACTGTCAAACATCCCCTGGGGGAAAAGTCACCCCTTGTGAATGAGAACCAGTGACCTAGAGGATGAGTAAAGGAGGAGATGGGGCAAGTTTGGCATAAGACCGAAGCAACAGGATCTTCCACTGAGATCAGTGTGTACAATGTTGATTTAGAGAAGTATTACTACCCAGAACATTGCTCCCATCTAAGCTACCCAGAATGACTCTCCTAAATAGCGCAGGGTTAAGTGAATAACAGTCTTCCACTAGAAAACTGCAGCTGTGGACAAAAAGGGTGCTTTGCTAAGTTGCCATAGAAGTAACATTTTTTAAAGGATGTTCAAAAATATAGAAAATGAAGAAAGCAAAATATATACAAATAAATGCAGGCATGGAAAAAGAATGGTAGGGTATACAATGACATTTTAATTGTTATTTCTGGGTAAATTTTTATTTTTTCACTACAGTATTCAGGATTCATTCATTAAACTAAGGGAGAAAATCTACAAGAGATGTCATTTTTAAGCTGCAAGAGAAATGGAACTTTAAGATATTGGACCATAAAGCGTCTGTCTACAATGCAGGAGACCCGGGTTCAATCCCTGGGTTGGGAAGATCCCCTAGAGAAGGAAATGGCAATCCACTCCAATACTATTGCCTGAAAATCCCATGGACAGAGGAGCCTGGTAGGCTACAGTCCATGGGGTCGCAAAGAGTCAGACACGACTGAGCGACTTCACTTTCACACGGTAAAGTGAAATATAATTTATGTTTCAGAGTATCACATACTTAAAAGGGGTAGAGTCAGAATTGCATTTTAATGAATCTTAAGCCCCCCAAAATTGACTCTCTGACCCATGACTGTTTTGTTTGGAAAGATGAATTTAGTATAAAGCTTTGATGCTTTATTTGTAATAGATTTAATTAACTGAAAAGTTTTATATAAAAATCAGTAGGCCCTAGTTATAGACGTATCAGTGTTTATGACACAGTCCCTATTTTGTTATTTATTCTTAGTGGTGTAGCTATGGGGATCTTATATCAGATTGTCTAAACATTTGACAAATTTCTCAGAAGGTTGGGCTGACATTTCTCAGTATTTTGGAGACAGATGAATAACCTTTCCTTTCTTTCCCAAAGGAAGTAGAGAGCTAAAAGTCAGAACCTATTTTAAAAGAGATTGAACTACAAAGTAAAAATAACCCTAATCCTGCCTAAGCAAGTACTGGTTAATAGTAATAAAAACTAAGAGTTCTTAAATATTTGTATCAGTTCTTTCTCTGAATGTTCTAACATTCTTACTGAAGAATGGGACTGTTGATCAGATATAGTTTAAAGTTTTAAGACTGCTCATCAGTAGTTATTTGACTTTGGGCAACCGATTTATTGTCCCCAGGTCTCACTTGCCCTATCTGTAATAAAGGGACAAAATTGTTTCCCATGATTAGGTTAGGACTTCCCTCATGGCTCAGATGGTAAAGCGTCTGCCTACGACACGGGAGACGGGTTTGATCCCTGGGTCTGGAAGATCCCCTGGAGAAGGAAATGGCAACCCTCTCCAGTACTCTTGCCTGGAAAATCCCATTGACAGAGGAACCTGGTAGGCTACAGTTCAGTTCAGTTCAGTCGCTCAGTCATGTCTGACTCTTTGCGACCCCATGAACCACAGCACAATAGGACAATAAGTGGTCCATCGCCAACTCCCAGAGTTTACCCAAACCCATGTCCAACGAGTCAGTGATGCTATCCAACCATCTCATCCTCTGTCATCCCCTTCTCCTTCTGCCCTCAATCTTTCCCAGCATCAGGGTCTTTTCAAATGAGTCAGCTCTTCGCATCAGGTGGCCTAAGTATTGGAGTTTCAGCTTCGACATCAGTCCTTCCAATGAATACCCAGGACTGATCTCCTTTAGGAGATCCAAAGGACTGTTGGATCTCCTTGCAGTCCAAGGGACTCTCAAGACTCTTCTCCAACACCACAGTTCAAAAGCATCAGTTCTTCGGCACTCAGTTTCTTTATAGTCCAACTCTCACATCCATACATGACTACTGGAAAAACCATAGCCTTGACTAGATGGACCTTTGTTGACAAAGTAATGTCTGTGCTTTTTAATATGCTGTCTAGGTTGGTCATACCTTTCCTTTCCTGGAGTAAGCATCTTTTAATTTCATGGCTGCAATCACCAGGCTACAGTTCATAGGGTCGCAAAGAGTCAGACACAACTGTAGTGACTTCACATTCTCCCACCCATGATTAGGTTATTATGTGGATTAAATGAGATAACTCAAGTAAAGGACTCATGCCATGCTGTGCTCAGTCACTATGTTGTGTCCAACTCTTTGTGAACCCATGGACTGTAACCCACCAGCCTCCTCTGTCCATGGAATTCTCCAGGAAAGAATACTGGAGTGAGTTGCCATACCTTCCTTCAAGGGATCTTTCCAACCCAGGGATCAAAGGCAGGTCTCCCACGTTGCAGGCAGATTCTTTATCATCTGAGCCACCAGGGAAGCCCAAGAATACTAGAGTGGGCAGCCTCACCCTTCTTCAGGAGGTTTTCCCAACCCAGTAATGGAGTTGGGGTCACCTTCATGGTAGGCAGATTCTTTACCAGCTGAGGTGCCATGGAAACCCAAAGGTCTCATAGACCTTAATAATTATTACTTTTCCCATTATTGTCACATCCAGAAAAAAAAAAGC
>SJYT01001656.1:0-15703 GCA_006410635.1 Cephalophus harveyi | reverse complement strand
CCTCAGCACTTGCTCAGTAGTTTTGAGAAAGTATAAAGTAAAAGGGACATAAGCAAGACAATTTTTTTTGTGTGTGAAGAACTCCAAAAATAAAATTCTCTAGGGATTAAAAAAAAGAAAAAGAAAATGCCAGCTGATATAATGGAGAAAAACTCCTCGTCCCCGGTGGCTGCTACCCCAGCCAGTGTCAACACGACACCGGATAAACCAAAGACAGCATCTGAGCACAGAAAGGTAAGGGCAGTACCTGTATTTCCCTGCACCCCCCAAGAAATTAAGTCGGGGTTGGGGGCTCTTTTCTCCCTTAAAATCGCGGAGAGAAATGGCAGGTCCCATGGGAACTCAAGCGCTCTTTTTAAAAAATTTTCTTTACAGTCATCAAAGCCTATCATGGAGAAAAGACGAAGAGCAAGAATAAATGAAAGTCTGAGCCAGCTAAAAACACTGATTTTGGATGCTCTTAAAAAAGATGTAAGTGGGTAATTCTTTTTTTCTCTCTCTCCCAGGTATTAAGAATGAAATCCCCTTGCCTGCGGGGTCTTCCCTGCCTGCACTGCATTCTCAGAGGCGGGAGAGCTGGGCCCCTCTAGCCGAGGTCTAGGGCTGTCGCCGCCGTGGCCAGGGGGAGGGACGGACCCCCACCATTCCGAGGCCTCTGGCGAGGCTCTCACTTTCCTCCTTTGCCTCCTCTTCTGTGCAGAGTTCGCGGCATTCCAAGCTGGAGAAGGCGGACATTCTGGAAATGACAGTGAAACACCTCCGGAACCTGCAGCGGGCGCAGATGACGGGTGAGAGCGGCTCGCCGCGTCCCCCTCTGCGGGCGTCTCTCTCGCCCCGCGGTGATTTCTTCCAGACTTCCGCCCGTGGTTGTGAGAGGCATTCAGCTACATTTTACTGCCTTGGCTCACTCTTGCGTTCCCACGGTCTGGGGCTTATTTATAGCCACAACTCCAAGTTGTTACTGTTCCGGAAAGGGAGGGAGAGAGGTTGTAGTGGCGCGGGCGGCGGGCGGCAGGCGGCTTGGCAGTGGGGGAAGCGGATGGGGGGGTTAAAGGATTTAGAACCGTGGTGGTTTTTAAGCGGCGTGGAGCCTGGGGTCATCTGGTTTAGCACGCCCTCCTCGCCCGCTACATAAGGGGAAATAAGGCTCGGATAGTGCAGCAGAGGGGGAAGGGCACTATCCAAGGTCACATCGCGCGGGGGTGGGGAGGAGGCAAATTTGAGGCTTCAGATCGGGTTAAACGAAGCGACAGGGAATGGAGAGGGAGCGTCTCGGGGTCGGTCGCCAAGCTAGTGTGGCGAAGTGGAAGGTTTTTCTAAACCCAGCCGGCTACCCAGAGGCAGTTCCGCGGGCGGGTGGTCAGGGAGGCGCGCCGCGAGGACCTCCCAGGGCGGAGGCGGTGGCTTCGGGGCCAGGGCCGTTCGGTGATCCATCCGTCTCCTTCTGGCCCGCAGCCGCGCTAAGCACAGACCCGAGCGTGCTGGGGAAGTACCGCGCCGGCTTCAGCGAGTGCATGAACGAGGTGACCCGCTTCCTGTCCACGTGTGAGGGCGTTAACACCGAGGTGCGCACCCGACTCCTCGGCCACCTGGCCAACTGCATGACCCAGATCAACGCCATGACCTACCCAGGGCAGCCGCACCCCGCCTTGCAGGCGCCGCCGCCGCCCCCGCCAGGACCTGGCGGCCCGCAGCACGCGCCGTTCGCGCCGCCGCCGCCGCTCGTGCCGATCCCCGGGGGTGCGGCGCCCCCTCCTGGCGGCGCGCCCTGCAAGCTGGGCAGCCCTGCTGGAGAGGCGGCTAAGGTGTTCGGCGGCTTCCAGGTGGTGCCGGCTCCGGACGGCCAGTTTGCCTTCCTCATCCCCAATGGGGCCTTTGCTCACAGCGGCCCAGTCATCCCAGTCTACACCAGCAACAGCGGGACCTCGGTGGGCCCCAACGCAGTGTCACCTTCCAGCGGCCCCTCTCTCACGGCAGACTCCATGTGGAGACCGTGGCGGAACTGAGGGGCTCAGGCCATCCCTCCCCCCAAATTCCCCAAACCATCTCTCTTCCCTCGGGACGATAAACAGGAACTTGGACCTTGAGAGAGAAGGGAGGACTTTTGAGATTAAGTGGTTACTTTTTTTTTTCTAAAGTTACTTTTTTGTAGAGAGCTGTATTAAGTGACTGACCATGCACTATATTTGTATATATTTTATATGTTCATATTGGATTGCGCCTTTGTATGATAAAAGTTCAGATGACATTTCGTTTTTTACACGAGATTTCTTTTTTATGTGATGCCAAAGATGTTTGAAAATGCTCTTAAAATATCTTCCTTTTGGGAAGTTTATTTGAGAAAATATAATAAAAGTAAAAAGAGTGAAGGCTCTTATGTCTTAGAATTGATTATTTCAGAATATGTAAAAATGAAGGTCTTGGCAGAATTTGAATTACACACAATCTGAGAATTCAGGAATTGGCTCCTTTTGTTATTAAAAGAACATTTAAAAAACCCATCAGGCCTTTTACCATGGCTCCTTGAGCTAAATTCCATTTAATTTGTGAGAACCCATCTGTTATGGCTTCCTTAATCAATTTGTGGTCAGTCTCTTAAAAGATTTCAAAACCCTTTTTAGTTGCAGGTGGGTAAAGTCATTCAGTCCTGGTTCTCATCCTGGCTCCTGAGGAAGATAGAAGGGGGCTGAATTCATGAAGTTAATCAATCCAGTACTAGGTGCCCGCTGCACATTTAAGGGTGGCTCCTGCAGCACTAGTGCCCTAGGGCATCTCACCAGCATCCAAGTAAAAACAGTCTTTACAGCTGCAGCTCCAGCCTTCAAGTGTTGGAGTCTTTCTCTAATTAGTCAGTCCTTGCAGCTAGACATTTTCTGTACCAGCACCTAAAAGTTTGAAATGCCTCTCTGCACCCTCTTCAAGCAAGCTGAGAAGGTCAACAGATTCCTTCTGCCAAGGAACAGCTAGTTAGACTCCCAAGTGGAGCCCCAGTCCAGATGATTAACACCAGACATATGTTTTTGATAAGTTTCTGTGCTTGGCTCTAATAGAGAAAGCATGTGGAGGCAGTCCTGGCAAGCACACAGGCCATCTTCCCCTTTTAATACAAACAGCAAGCGACCCCTTTGCTTGGTCATGCCCCATTTCCAGGCAAGATGTGGGCTCCAGATAGAAGCAAAAGGGTTGTCTCGGGTTTCAGCTCACATAACCCTCCTTAACAAGTCCTAACTCAAAGCGGACAGCTTTAAACTGTGCCAGGATCTGCAGGGAATTTCTTCCAAATCCCATCACAAAGGCTTGTCAGATTTTGTCAGATTTGGCCAGGTGTTTGACTGCATCCAGGTGTTGGGGAAATGAAAACCACGAGCCCTGCGAGACCAGACACATCAGCCGCGCTGTGGGTCTGGCGGGCGCGCCCTCCTCCCGCACCGCCGGCCAGTCCTCCTCCCGGCCCGGCCCCTCCCGCCAGCCTCCTCTCACCGCCCCCACCCCCCTTCTCTTAGAAGGGCTTCTGGGAGGAGAAGGATGAGGCGGGAGAGATCAATCTTTGAAGCTTTTCTAACAAAGATAAAGCCAACGATTTTCTGTCTTATTTCAAAAGCTTTACCTCTCCCCTGCCTGGCTGGCCTTTCCCACAGGCCAGTGTGGAGAGCCGCTCTATCACTGGAAAGATCTAGCAGACAGCAGTCAGTTTTCTACTCAAATACCTTCCATCCAGCTTCAGATCTAGAGCGAAAGGTTTAAAAAATACTTAAAAATTTTTGGCTCCTACTTGCCTCATTTTGTCTCTGTGAAAGGTGCTCAACATACCTTCCCACCAAAGAAACGGTCATACACACACATCCTTCTTTATCATATCATATTCTGCCATTTCTCTCCTGTTTAAACACAGACATAATAACAATTGCTCTTTTAAAACACAAATGCTTCACTTGGTAAATCTGTCCTCTGGCTCCACCGGAAGTGTCCTGGCAGAAATAAGGGAGACAACAGAATCTCATTTTTATAAAAATGCATTTATATTCTCAAAAATTGACACACACAATGCAATCATTAAATCAACTCAAAACTCAATCTTTTCATCTTCCCTGTGCTAAAGGGGAGCAACTGAAAAAAGCGGATTTTTATTAATATCAAAAATACACAGATATTGAGGGGAGNACACAAATGCTTCACTTGGTAAATCTGTCCTCTGGCTCCACCGGAAGTGTCCTGGCAGAAATAAGGGAGACAACAGAATCTCATTTTTATAAAAATGCATTTATATTCTCAAAAATTGACACACACAATGCAATCATTAAATCAACTCAAAACTCAATCTTTTCATCTTCCCTGTGCTAAAGGGGAGCAACTGAAAAAAGCGGATTTTTATTAATATCAAAAATACACAGATATTGAGGGGAGTGATGATGTTAAAAGACGTAAACATTTGTTCTTTTGAAAATAATTTGTAGTCTGAAAGTGGTCTTTTTCCCCTGAAATTTGGGTTTAAACTAGTAGATGAGGCATTTCCGTACAAAACGAAAAGAAAGGGGGTACCCTAGGCCCCAGTGGGGATTTTCAGGCTCTTATGCCGGTTCTGCCGTCAAGCTCACTGTATCTCTTTGGGTGAGTCATTTCCATTCTCCGGGACATTTCCAAGCCCGTGAAAGGAGTGTGTTTATTTCTAAGGCCCTGTACTCTCCTGCAGTAATTAGCTGGGGGAGAGGAGAAGCTTCAGTCCAGCCCACATCAGGATCCTTCGGGCCAGAACTAATTACACAATCTTGAGTCGCACCCAGCAGCCCCTCTCCTCCGCCCCGGGGCGGTGCCGGTGGCTCCCGATAAGGCGCGGCTCCAATCTCCACGTCCGGATGCGGGCCGCCGGCCTTGCAGCCGCTTGCATTAGCCTCTCAATGGAGACCCTCCCGGGCTCGGGCCCCCCGCCGTGCCCGGCAGCATCCGGAGCTGGAAAGGCGCTGAACTGGAAGCGGGGCGGGGGGTGGAGCGGTCGCGGGGTGGAGGGGTGGTTGGCTCTCCTAGGTCTAGAGTCGGGAGCCTTCTCTAAGCAGCGAGTTGCCGCGACTGGGAGGAGCGCCCCCTCCGCGCCCCATTCCATCCCACGTGTTGCTGGAGTGGGGACCTAGGGGTTAAGTTGGACCCCCTCATCGTCACCGCCGTCCCGGGAAACCTGTCATTAAAGTCAATTAACTTTTCCCACACCCCTTGGCCGGTAACAGCCCGCTGCTAGCTTCCTCCCCGGCTCCTAAGTGCAACCAGTGGCGGCCAAGCTGCCCCCGCCGCGCGCCCGCCGGGGCCGCCGGGGGTTCCAGGGAGGCCGCCGCGGCTCGCGGCCCGGGCGGGGAGCAGGCCGGGGCGGCCACGCCGGGCCAGCCCCGGCGGCCCTGCGGCCAAGGTGGTTTGCTTAGCAGGCCCGGCTGCTTTCTGGCAGGAAATGAATAGCTCCCAGATGAGCTCAGGCAACCTGAGAGGTCGTGAGAACGGCGCGAACCCCCGCCTGTGCAGCCGGCAGCCTGCCAGGCCGCGGGGGGAGCGGGCGGCGGCGGCGGCGGCGGNCCTGCGGCCAAGGTGGTTTGCTTAGCAGGCCCGGCTGCTTTCTGGCAGGAAATGAATAGCTCCCAGATGAGCTCAGGCAACCTGAGAGGTCGTGAGAACGGCGCGAACCCCCGCCTGTGCAGCCGGCAGCCTGCCAGGCCGCGGGGGGAGCGGGCGGCGGCGGCGGCGGCGGGAGGCCGGGAGGCCCGGCGGGCGGTGGCGGGGGGAGCGGGAGGAGGGAGCCGCTGACACACGAGCCCGCGCCCGCTCCCGCTGACAGGCAGGCAGCCGCCCGCGCCCGGCCGCCTCCCCCGCTTCCCCGCCCGGGGCCCCAGCGCCTCCCAAGCAGCAGGCCCTCAGCCGCAGAAACGCGGCCGCCCGACCCGCCGGGCCCGGGGGTGGGGCCGCCTGCCAGTGTTTTTCCAGTTCCCCCGGTAGCTCCGGGCCGCATTTAGAAGCCGGGAAACTGGGCCGAGGCCAGTGTCGGGGCAGCAGAGGCCCTCGCGGCCGCCGGAGCCCTGCCAAGCGGCAAGCCAGGCCAGGGCGGGTGGGGGCCGGCGGGGAGGGCGGCCGGGCCAGGGCGGCTCAGCCCACACCGTCGTCCCAGACGAGACGCAGCCGCCCAACGGCACCTCGCGACTCCTTAAAACAAATGATTCTCATCTCCGAAAACCCTAGCACCTACTGAGTGCCCAGCAAGCCCACTGCAAGCGCTAAAAAGATAACATTAAGACCCACCCACCCCTGCCCTCCCAGAGCTCTCTGTTTAGCTGGGGAGATAGACAAACATCCAAGTGATTCATCCCAGGCCTGATGAGGGACGTGCCAGAAAAGTTTCAACAAAGGGCACCTAAAAACAGAGAGGTGGATTCTGATTGGAGAGTAAGCCAGGTAAGGTCTTCAGCGCGTTGGCACCTGAAGCGGAGACCTGACAGATGCGGTCAAGGAAGAGAAGAGATGGGAATGGGAAGGGAAACGCAGACAGAGGTAAATGTGCAAGTCCAGTTGGGGGAATTCCAGGAAGTTTGCCATGGTTGTATTGAAATTTTCAGATATATGAATTGGCTTGGAGGCCAAAAACTAGAGCCAAAGCATATGATCTGGCTTCAGGATGCTGAGGTGGTAAGTCCAGGCAAATTACTTCTCTGCACCTTCTTTGTACCATAGGGTGGTATTTGTACCTCCCCAGGTGATATTTCATAGGGTTGTGAGGATGAAATGAGTAAATGCAGGCAAAACATTTGGAGTGGTGCTTGGCACATAAGCCCCCAATGTGTGTTAGTTGCTTATTGGTGTCCAACTCTTTGTGACCCCATCGACTGTAGCCCACCAGGCTCCTCTGTCTATGGAATTCTCAAGGCAAGAATACTGCAGTGGGTTGCCATTTCCTTCTCCAGGGGATCTTCCCAACCCAGGGATTGAACCCTAGTCTTCTAAATTGCAGGCAGATTCTTTACCGTCTGAACCACCAAGGAAGCTCAATGTAGGTCAGCTATTCTGATTCCTAAACCACATGGTTTGGTGAGGGACAGTGACCAAACGGGAAAGCCAGCCCTGGCTTTCGCCCAGTGATTTCAGGAGCTGCTTGTGACTGCATCAGCTATGTGAAAGTACCACTGCCTCTTCCCTAGCTTCTGAATTTCATGTGTGTGCATGCTCAGTCATTTCAGGCGTGTCCAAATCTTTGCAGCCCTATGAACTGTAGCCCTCCAGGCTCCTCTGTCCATGGGATTCTCCAGGCAAGAATAGAGTGGTTTGCCATGCCCTCCTGCGGGGATCTTCTCAACCCAGGGATCAAACCAGCGTCTCTTGCATTACAGGCAGATTCTTTACTGCTGAGCCACTGGGAAAGCCCTGAATTTCATGTACTCATTCATTAATTATTGAACCAGGCACCATGGAAATAAAAGGAAGAAGGAAGGCATAATCTCTGTAGCTATAAAGCTCTAACAGGCCCAACAGACCAGTATAAATAAATAAATTTAAGTATTCTGTGTTAAATGCCATAGAAGAATATTAGTGTACACTAAGTGGCACCAAAAGGTAACACTTCATAACGGGTAATTTTGGGGGCCCCCCAATCATGATTAATCTTTGTGTACACTTTTGTGACCATAGAAAGGGCTGGTGTGGTAAATAAAAAAACTAGTCAAATTCCACCTAAGCAAGATTAGTGTCAAATTAGATGTGTATAAGAGACAGGGGTAGTAGGTGGGGGTTGGGGTGAGGGGGGTGCTTAGGATGAAGAGAGAAAGTGATGGCACTTTTAATTCTTGCTATTCTGTTTTCCAAGGAAGGTAACAAGATATCACAGCAAAGGATACTGTCTTAGTGGCAGATATGTAGGCAAATCCTGTCAGATGTAGTCTTCCTTTGATGGGTCTCACTAACACACAGGTCTCCAAGAACTCAATGTGTGGCCTATTTTCTTGCAATAGTGCAGGTACAGGGCCCATGCTTCAGGTCTGTTTCCACACCTTTAACTGCAGATGGAAATACTTGGTTGTAAAACACCCCAGGACCTTGGTCGAGATTTTGAAACGTGCCTGATAGAGGTTCTTGCAGATGTAGGTTCCTATAGCCCCAGTGCATGTGTCAAGCTATAGAGGCATATGGAAGCACCCCAAGGAGAGAATTACAGACCGTGGAGTTGAGAAGGACTTCAGAGACTTCTGGTCTAAGCTTCTGCCTTGTCAGTGAGGAAATTAATGGCCAGAGACTCAGGAGGGCTTGCTCAGCATCTCATAGGCAGTGATCAACTTGGAACCAGGATTACCAAACTCCCAGTCCTTTCCTTGACCGTATTAAGATGACTCTGCACGTTCAGAAGATATTAGTACTGTAAAAAAATGAATCTTGAAATTAGCCATTTGACACTAATCTTGCTTAGGTGGAATTTGACTAGTTTTTTTATTTACCACACCAGCCCTTTCTATGGTCACAAAAGTGTACACAAAGATTAATCATGATTGGGGGGCCCCCAAAATTACCCGTTATGAAGTGTTACCTTTTGGTGCCACTTAGTGTACACTAATATTCTTCTATGGCATTTAACACAGAATACTTAAATTTATTTATTTATACTGGTCTGTTGGGCCTGTTAGAGCTTTATAGCTACAGAGATTATGCCTTCCTTCTTCCTTTTATTTCCATGGTGCCTGGTTCAATAATTAATGAATGAGTACATGAAATTCAGGGCTTTCCCAGTGGCTCAGCAGTAAAGAATCTGCCTGTAATGCAAGAGACGCTGGTTTGATCCCTGGGTTGAGAAGATCCCCGCAGGAGGGCATGGCAAACCACTCTATTCTTGCCTGGAGAATCCCATGGACAGAGGAGCCTGGAGGGCTACAGTTCATAGGGCTGCAAAGATTTGGACACGCCTGAAATGACTGAGCATGCACACACATGAAATTCAGAAGCTAGGGAAGAGGCAGTGGTACTTTCACATAGCTGATGCAGTCACAAGCAGCTCCTGAAATCACTGGGCGAAAGCCAGGGCTGGCTTTCCCGTTTGGTCACTGTCCCTCACCAAACCATGTGGTTTAGGAATCAGAATAGCTGACCTACATTGAGCTTCCTTGGTGGTTCAGACGGTAAAGAATCTGCCTGCAATTTAGAAGACTAGGGTTCAATCCCTGGGTTGGGAAGATCCCCTGGAGAAGGAAATGGCAACCCACTGCAGTATTCTTGCCTTGAGAATTCCATAGACAGAGGAGCCTGGTGGGCTACAGTCGATGGGGTCACAAAGAGTTGGACACCAATAAGCAACTAACACACATTGGGGGCTTATGTGCCAAGCACCACTCCAAATGTTTTGCCTGCATTTACTCATTTCATCCTCACAACCCTATGAAATATCACCTGGGGAGGTACAAATACCACCCTATGGTACAAAGAAGGTGCAGAGAAGTAATTTGCCTGGACTTACCACCTCAGCATCCTGAAGCCAGATCATATGCTTTGGCTCCAGTTTTTGGCCTCCAAGCCAATTCATATATCTGAAAATTTCAATACAACCATGGCAAACTTCCTGGAATTCCCCCAACTGGACTTGCACATTTACCTCTGTCTGCGTTTCCCTTCCCATTCCCATCTCTTCTCTTCCTTGACCGCATCTGTCAGGTCTCCGCTTCAGGTGCCAACGCGCTGAAGACCTTACCTGGCTTACTCTCCAATCAGAATCCACCTCTCTGTTTTTAGGTGCCCTTTGTTGAAACTTTTCTGGCACGTCCCTCATCAGGCCTGGGATGAATCACTTGGATGTTTGTCTATCTCCCCAGCTAAACAGAGAGCTCTGGGAGGGCAGGGGTGGGTGGGTCTTAATGTTATCTTTTTAGCGCTTGCAGTGGGCTTGCTGGGCACTCAGTAGGTGCTAGGGTTTTCGGAGATGAGAATCATTTGTTTTAAGGAGTCGCGAGGTGCCGTTGGGCGGCTGCGTCTCGTCTGGGACGACGGTGTGGGCTGAGCCGCCCTGGCCCGGCCGCCCTCCCCGCCGGCCCCCACCCGCCCTGGCCTGGCTTGCCGCTTGGCAGGGCTCCGGCGGCCGCGAGGGCCTCTGCTGCCCCGACACTGGCCTCGGCCCAGTTTCCCGGCTTCTAAATGCGGCCCGGAGCTACCGGGGGAACTGGAAAAACACTGGCAGGCGGCCCCACCCCCGGGCCCGGCGGGTCGGGCGGCCGCGTTTCTGCGGCTGAGGGCCTGCTGCTTGGGAGGCGCTGGGGCCCCGGGCGGGGAAGCGGGGGAGGCGGCCGGGCGCGGGCGGCTGCCTGCCTGTCAGCGGGAGCGGGCGCGGGCTCGTGTGTCAGCGGCTCCCTCCTCCCGCTCCCCCCGCCACCGCCCGCCGGGCCTCCCGGCCTCCCGCCGCCGCCGCCGCCGCCCGCTCCCCCCGCGGCCTGGCAGGCTGCCGGCTGCACAGGCGGGGGTTCGCGCCGTTCTCACGACCTCTCAGGTTGCCTGAGCTCATCTGGGAGCTATTCATTTCCTGCCAGAAAGCAGCCGGGCCTGCTAAGCAAACCACCTTGGCCGCAGGGCCGCCGGGGCTGGCCCGGCGTGGCCGCCCCGGCCTGCTCCCCGCCCGGGCCGCGAGCCGCGGCGGCCTCCCTGGAACCCCCGGCGGCCCCGGCGGGCGCGCGGCGGGGGCAGCTTGGCCGCCACTGGTTGCACTTAGGAGCCGGGGAGGAAGCTAGCAGCGGGCTGTTACCGGCCAAGGGGTGTGGGAAAAGTTAATTGACTTTAATGACAGGTTTCCCGGGACGGCGGTGACGATGAGGGGGTCCAACTTAACCCCTAGGTCCCCACTCCAGCAACACGTGGGATGGAATGGGGCGCGGAGGGGGCGCTCCTCCCAGTCGCGGCAACTCGCTGCTTAGAGAAGGCTCCCGACTCTAGACCTAGGAGAGCCAACCACCCCTCCACCCCGCGACCGCTCCACCCCCCGCCCCGCTTCCAGTTCAGCGCCTTTCCAGCTCCGGATGCTGCCGGGCACGGCGGGGGGCCCGAGCCCGGGAGGGTCTCCATTGAGAGGCTAATGCAAGCGGCTGCAAGGCCGGCGGCCCGCATCCGGACGTGGAGATTGGAGCCGCGCCTTATCGGGAGCCACCGGCACCGCCCCGGGGCGGAGGAGAGGGGCTGCTGGGTGCGACTCAAGATTGTGTAATTAGTTCTGGCCCGAAGGATCCTGATGTGGGCTGGACTGAAGCTTCTCCTCTCCCCCAGCTAATTACTGCAGGAGAGTACAGGGCCTTAGAAATAAACACACTCCTTTCACGGGCTTGGAAATGTCCCGGAGAATGGAAATGACTCACCCAAAGAGATACAGTGAGCTTGACGGCAGAACCGGCATAAGAGCCTGAAAATCCCCACTGGGGCCTAGGGTACCCCCTTTCTTTTCGTTTTGTACGGAAATGCCTCATCTACTAGTTTAAACCCAAATTTCAGGGGAAAAAGACCACTTTCAGACTACAAATTATTTTCAAAAGAACAAATGTTTACGTCTTTTAACATCATCACTCCCCTCAATATCTGTGTATTTTTGATATTAATAAAAATCCGCTTTTTTCAGTTGCTCCCCTTTAGCACAGGGAAGATGAAAAGATTGAGTTTTGAGTTGATTTAATGATTGCATTGTGTGTGTCAATTTTTGAGAATATAAATGCATTTTTATAAAAATGAGATTCTGTTGTCTCCCTTATTTCTGCCAGGACACTTCCGGTGGAGCCAGAGGACAGATTTACCAAGTGAAGCATTTGTGTCTTAAAAGAGCAATTGTTATTATGTCTGTGTTTAAACAGGAGAGAAATGGCAGAATATGATATGATAAAGAAGGATGTGTGTGTATGACCGTTTCTTTGGTGGGAAGGTATGTTGAGCACCTTTCACAGAGACAAAATGAGGCAAGTAGGAGCCAAAAATTTTTAAGTATTTTTTAAACCTTTCGCTCTAGATCTGAAGCTGGATGGAAGGTATTTGAGTAGAAAACTGACTGCTGTCTGCTAGATCTTTCCAGTGATAGAGCGGCTCTCCACACTGGCCTGTGGGAAAGGCCAGCCAGGCAGGGGAGAGGTAAAGCTTTTGAAATAAGACAGAAAATCGTTGGCTTTATCTTTGTTAGAAAAGCTTCAAAGATTGATCTCTCCCGCCTCATCCTTCTCCTCCCAGAAGCCCTTCTAAGAGAAGGGGGGTGGGGGCGGTGAGAGGAGGCTGGCGGGAGGGGCCGGGCCGGGAGGAGGACTGGCCGGCGGTGCGGGAGGAGGGCGCGCCCGCCAGACCCACAGCGCGGCTGATGTGTCTGGTCTCGCAGGGCTCGTGGTTTTCATTTCCCCAACACCTGGATGCAGTCAAACACCTGGCCAAATCTGACAAAATCTGACAAGCCTTTGTGATGGGATTTGGAAGAAATTCCCTGCAGATCCTGGCACAGTTTAAAGCTGTCCGCTTTGAGTTAGGACTTGTTAAGGAGGGTTATGTGAGCTGAAACCCGAGACAACCCTTTTGCTTCTATCTGGAGCCCACATCTTGCCTGGAAATGGGGCATGACCAAGCAAAGGGGTCGCTTGCTGTTTGTATTAAAAGGGGAAGATGGCCTGTGTGCTTGCCAGGACTGCCTCCACATGCTTTCTCTATTAGAGCCAAGCACAGAAACTTATCAAAAACATATGTCTGGTGTTAATCATCTGGACTGGGGCTCCACTTGGGAGTCTAACTAGCTGTTCCTTGGCAGAAGGAATCTGTTGACCTTCTCAGCTTGCTTGAAGAGGGTGCAGAGAGGCATTTCAAACTTTTAGGTGCTGGTACAGAAAATGTCTAGCTGCAAGGACTGACTAATTAGAGAAAGACTCCAACACTTGAAGGCTGGAGCTGCAGCTGTAAAGACTGTTTTTACTTGGATGCTGGTGAGATGCCCTAGGGCACTAGTGCTGCAGGAGCCACCCTTAAATGTGCAGCGGGCACCTAGTACTGGATTGATTAACTTCATGAATTCAGCCCCCTTCTATCTTCCTCAGGAGCCAGGATGAGAACCAGGACTGAATGACTTTACCCACCTGCAACTAAAAAGGGTTTTGAAATCTTTTAAGAGACTGACCACAAATTGATTAAGGAAGCCATAACAGATGGGTTCTCACAAATTAAATGGAATTTAGCTCAAGGAGCCATGGTAAAAGGCCTGATGGGTTTTTTAAATGTTCTTTTAATAACAAAAGGAGCCAATTCCTGAATTCTCAGATTGTGTGTAATTCAAATTCTGCCAAGACCTTCATTTTTACATATTCTGAAATAATCAATTCTAAGACATAAGAGCCTTCACTCTTTTTACTTTTATTATATTTTCTCAAATAAACTTCCCAAAAGGAAGATATTTTAAGAGCATTTTCAAACATCTTTGGCATCACATAAAAAAGAAATCTCGTGTAAAAAACGAAATGTCATCTGAACTTTTATCATACAAAGGCGCAATCCAATATGAACATATAAAATATATACAAATATAGTGCATGGTCAGTCACTTAATACAGCTCTCTACAAAAAAGTAACTTTAGAAAAAAAAAAGTAACCACTTAATCTCAAAAGTCCTCCCTTCTCTCTCAAGGTCCAAGTTCCTGTTTATCGTCCCGAGGGAAGAGAGATGGTTTGGGGAATTTGGGGGGAGGGATGGCCTGAGCCCCTCAGTTCCGCCACGGTCTCCACATGGAGTCTGCCGTGAGAGAGGGGCCGCTGGAAGGTGACACTGCGTTGGGGCCCACCGAGGTCCCGCTGTTGCTGGTGTAGACTGGGATGACTGGGCCGCTGTGAGCAAAGGCCCCATTGGGGATGAGGAAGGCAAACTGGCCGTCCGGAGCCGGCACCACCTGGAAGCCGCCGAACACCTTAGCCGCCTCTCCAGCAGGGCTGCCCAGCTTGCAGGGCGCGCCGCCAGGAGGGGGCGCCGCACCCCCGGGGATCGGCACGAGCGGCGGCGGCGGCGCGAACGGCGCGTGCTGCGGGCCGCCAGGTCCTGGCGGGGGCGGCGGCGGCGCCTGCAAGGCGGGGTGCGGCTGCCCTGGGTAGGTCATGGCGTTGATCTGGGTCATGCAGTTGGCCAGGTGGCCGAGGAGTCGGGTGCGCACCTCGGTGTTAACGCCCTCACACGTGGACAGGAAGCGGGTCACCTCGTTCATGCACTCGCTGAAGCCGGCGCGGTACTTCCCCAGCACGCTCGGGTCTGTGCTTAGCGCGGCTGCGGGCCAGAAGGAGACGGATGGATCACCGAACGGCCCTGGCCCCGAAGCCACCGCCTCCGCCCTGGGAGGTCCTCGCGGCGCGCCTCCCTGACCACCCGCCCGCGGAACTGCCTCTGGGTAGCCGGCTGGGTTTAGAAAAACCTTCCACTTCGCCACACTAGCTTGGCGACCGACCCCGAGACGCTCCCTCTCCATTCCCTGTCGCTTCGTTTAACCCGATCTGAAGCCTCAAATTTGCCTCCTCCCCACCCCCGCGCGATGTGACCTTGGATAGTGCCCTTCCCCCTCTGCTGCACTATCCGAGCCTTATTTCCCCTTATGTAGCGGGCGAGGAGGGCGTGCTAAACCAGATGACCCCAGGCTCCACGCCGCTTAAAAACCACCACGGTTCTAAATCCTTTAACCCCCCCATCCGCTTCCCCCACTGCCAAGCCGCCTGCCGCCCGCCGCCCGCGCCACTACAACCTCTCTCCCTCCCTTTCCGGAACAGTAACAACTTGGAGTTGTGGCTATAAATAAGCCCCAGACCGTGGGAACGCAAGAGTGAGCCAAGGCAGTAAAATGTAGCTGAATGCCTCTCACAACCACGGGCGGAAGTCTGGAAGAAATCACCGCGGGGCGAGAGAGACGCCCGCAGAGGGGGACGCGGCGAGCCGCTCTCACCCGTCATCTGCGCCCGCTGCAGGTTCCGGAGGTGTTTCACTGTCATTTCCAGAATGTCCGCCTTCTCCAGCTTGGAATGCCGCGAACTCTGCACAGAAGAGGAGGCAAAGGAGGAAAGTGAGAGCCTCGCCAGAGGCCTCGGAATGGTGGGGGTCCGTCCCTCCCCCTGGCCACGGCGGCGACAGCCCTAGACCTCGGCTAGAGGGGCCCAGCTCTCCCGCCTCTGAGAATGCAGTGCAGGCAGGGAAGACCCCGCAGGCAAGGGGATTTCATTCTTAATACCTGGGAGAGAGAGAAAAAAAGAATTACCCACTTACATCTTTTTTAAGAGCATCCAAAATCAGTGTTTTTAGCTGGCTCAGACTTTCATTTATTCTTGCTCTTCGTCTTTTCTCCATGATAGGCTTTGATGACTGTAAAGAAAATTTTTTAAAAAGAGCGCTTGAGTTCCCATGGGACCTGCCATTTCTCTCCGCGATTTTAAGGGAGAAAAGAGCCCCCAACCCCGACTTAATTTCTTGGGGGGTGCAGGGAAATACAGGTACTGCCCTTACCTTTCTGTGCTCAGATGCTGTCTTTGGTTTATCCGGTGTCGTGTTGACACTGGCTGGGGTAGCAGCCACCGGGGACGAGGAGTTTTTCTCCATTATATCAGCTGGCATTTTCTTTTTCTTTTTTTTAATCCCTAGAGAATTTTATTTTTGGAGTTCTTCACACACAAAAAAAATTGTCTTGCTTATGTCCCTTTTACTTTATACTTTCTCAAAACTACTGAGCAAGTGCTGAGG
>SJYT01001650.1:146721-157707 GCA_006410635.1 Cephalophus harveyi | reverse complement strand
GACTGAGTGACTGAACTGAACTGAAACATGAAGATTTCTTGACAGTTCATTTGAATTGTTTCTAATATACCCCAGGCTGAGTTTCTTTCTTACCCAGGATGGAACAGAAGTTCAGTTGATGTGTATCAGTTCTCATGAATAGATAATCATCTTAGACAAAAGCAGGAATTTAGGTGCCGGCCATGGTTTTAATACCATCCCATTCAGTCACCAGGGCTTCCCTTGTGGCTCAGATGGTAAAGAATCCACCTGCAGTGCGGGAGACCTGGGTTTGATCCCTGGGTTGGGAAGATCCCATGGAGGAGGGCTTGGGAACCTACTCCTGTATTCTTGTCTGGAGAATCCCTATGGACAGAGGAACCTGGTGGGCTGCAGTCCCTGGGGTTGCAAGGAGTCAGATGCGACTAAGCAACACAGCACATTTAGTCACCTGGTGGCTGAATGACCTTAGACAGGTTACTTTTCCTCCCTGTGATCACTTTGCTTCTTAGTGAACAAGACAAATGAAATTGCTAATATCCTGGAGCTTACCAAATAATACTATTTGGGGAATAGTCCTATCCCACAAGGACACTGTAGTGATTTTCGTAAATCACATATATAAAGTGTATAGTGCTTCACACATAGTAGTAGTCAGTAAACGGTACTGAATTATCAATTGTGATCATTTTCATAATTCGGATTCTTGATCCGATGAAGATATGTGTGCCTTGTAAAAGAACATAAAGGGAAAAATCTGGTCTTCAGGTACTTAAATTGTGATGACTAGCTGTAGGTTCTTTGCTTTTTTAATGAGAGTTTTGGCCATTTTAGACTTATCTCTTCTTTCAATTAGTAGATGTTAAAACAGATGTTTTTCTGACATTTATGTTTAATCAACTTTGTACAGTCTGTTTTGTTAGAATAGCAAAGCTGGAAACCAGAGAACAATATATCTAAGTTATTTACTCTTGCTCCTGTTTATATGGAATCGACATAGTTTTATTAACTTTCTGAGACTTCAGAAAGTTTTCTGTGTATAGTTTGAAATATTAAAATGTTTTAGTTTGATTTGGATTTTTCTTAAAAAGTTTGTGTTCTCATATTTAAGCAAAAAAATGATAAAACCTCAAGCTGTCTACAACACAAATCCAAGTCCAAAATTTTACTTTATTTACTAGTTTAATTTTTTCATCCCATTTAAACTTTTTTTTCTGTGAAAATTCTGTTTTGGCCATTGGGAGAAGAGAGGTGGTTATCATTTGGATAGGCAAGATCAGATGCTATTCTCTAAAAAAAGATTTTGTGTAAATCTCTTTAATTCTCTAAATTTTTAAAATAATCTAATTCTCTAAAATTTTGTTGGGCTTATGAAATTTTTAGGGGGGAAGATAAGTGTTTATACTGTTTACAGAACTCAAATGCACACTGCAATCATGTTTTCACTCAGAAATCTTGGTCGCTCCTTTTGGGCCTCTCCCATCTGTCCATGAAAAGGCTACTGTACTAATAGCTAAAGGTCTTGATTATATTTTCTAAAATATTTATAGTTTTAACCCTGGGCACAAAAATGTCATAAGTAGCAGTAGCCACTATTTGTGAGGTCATGGAGTGAAGTGAAGTGAAAGTCGCTTAGTCGCATCTGACTCTTTGCCACCCCATGGACTGTAGCCTGCCAGGCTCCTCTGTCCATGGAATTCTCCAGGCCAGAATACTGGAATGGGTTGCCTATCCCTTCTCCAGTGTATCTTCCCAACCCAGGAATGGAACTGGGGTCTGCTGTTTTGCAGGTGGATTCTTTACCACCTGAGCTATCAGGGAAGCCCTGTGAGGTTAAACCTTGGTTACTATTTACTTCCAGTCATACATGGTGAAATGTGTCAAGAAAGTAGGAAGTATACCTTCATGTTGAGGCTTTAACATAAATGTTATAACTTGATTTTTTTAAAAATGAAGTCTGTTGCTATCAAATGTTGAATGGGTATAAAAGTTGTATATTGACCTCTTACTGGTTATTTTAAAGAGTTTAGGTAAATGGAGTAGTTACATTTTAGGGGTAATTGCCCTGGTATAATTTGTCATGCTGAGCAGACATCCCAGGTGGGATTGGCTACTGATGGACTGTGTTTCCATTTTTCAGAGATACACCTTCTGAGGATCCCTACTGAACTGGGAGGCAGGGTGATGGTCACTTTCTCTTAAGAGCTTAATAGCATCGCTTTAGACACTATTGACCAAATATTTGCAGTAAACTTAACATGTTCCAAAACTGTTGCTGTTGTTATGCAGTTGCTCAACTGTGTCTGAGTCTGAGACTCCATGGCCTGCACCAGGCTTACCTGCCTTCCCATGCAAGGCTTCCCTGTTTTTCACTATATCCCAGTTTGCTCAAACTCATGTCCATTGAGTCACTGATGCCATCCAACCATCTTATTCTCTGTCGACTCATTCTCCTCCTGCCCTCAATCTGTCCTTTCCAGTGAGTTGGGTCTTAACATCAGGTGGCCAAAGTATTGGAGCTTCAGCATCAGCATCAGTCCTCCCAATGAATATTCAGGGTTGATTTCCTTTAGGATTGATTGGCTTGATCTCCTTGCAGTCCAAGGGACTCTCAAGAGTCTTCTTCAGCACCACAATTCAAAGGCATCAGTTCTTTGGTTCTCAGCCTTCTTTATGGTCCAACTCTCACATCTGTCCATGACTACTGGAAAAACCATAGCTTTAATTATATGGACCTTTGCTGACAAACTGGTGTCTCTGCTTTTTAATGTGCCATCCATGTTTATCATAGCTTTTCTTCCAAGGAGCAATTGTCTTTTAATTTCATAGCTGCAATCACTGTCCGCAGTGATTTTGGAGCCCAAGAAAATAAAGTCTGTCACTGTTTCCATTTTTTCTCTATTTGCCATGAAGTGTTACTGAGAAACCTTTAAGAAAACAGCACACACCTGCTATGTAAATTTAAGTATACCTGCCACTTTCAATGTATATGATAGTGTAATAATATTCCATTCAAAGAGAAGTAGATTAAAAACATTGTTTGAATGAACACACTTCAGGTAAACCAGTTTTTCTTGAGTTAAAAATGGAAAAAGTGGGAGATCTTTGTGGCCTGGGAAAAGCAGCTGCTTTGAGTTAAACTCTGTTTGCATCAGCCACCATTAGTTTAACAAGAGTTTGTGCTGTGTATTTTGAGCAATTTGGGGAGAAATCTCTAAATATCAAGTATCCCTGTTATTACATTTCACCATTTCATTGCTTTATAATAATATTGATGGCTGCTAGACTTTGCAATGCTTTTATTCTGTACTTTTTATTACATTTATTGAGATATGGAAATAATCTTCAAGAGAATCTTTGTCTGGGTAGACAATTTGGTTGACATGTTACTAGACTTTTGACTGAATATTGAGAAGAAAAAGTCTCTACTAGGTGGGTAGCTTTAGTTTGTGTATAATGTGTATTCATCTCAAAAGTGTACCATAGAGCACACATGTACACACTAAGAACATATGTGAAAATTTGTAAAAGGCTTTGAAGAGTGAGGCACCAGACCATGAGGATCCCTAGACCCTTGTTTATTTTGGTGAAGAATTCATTTCATCAGAAGGGCTTAGTCCCTGTCTTGGAGGAGAAATAGGAATAGTATGATTAAATATAGGTGTCCAATGGCATGTCCATTGTCATGCCAATCCCAGATTAAAAAATAGAACTCTATGTCCTTTCTCATATTTTCCATTCTCTTTCATTCTGTTTATCAGAAAGAGGCATGGGGGAAACATTCCCTTAAAGATTGACACCATTGATGTAAGCCTTGAACCAGACTTGTCTGCTGCTGCGTAGCTAGAAGAAGCGCCATCCTTATAGGCTGAAGGTCGTGGGTGGGCCAGGTGTATTAGGCTTAGCCTAGGGGTATCAAGGCCTCATCTGTATGCCTTGTATCTGTGGCTTGTCAGCAGCATCCATTGGCTATTTAATAGGCACTATGTATGAATCCTGAGTCCTGGGTGGCTAGAAGAGAAGCAAGACCTACTACCTCATTCTTAAAACCATAAATAGGGACAATGACAAAAGCCTCATTCAGTCTTAATGTTGGCTTTTGTGTCTTAAGGAGCATTGCGATGATCTACAGTGTACAACTCTAAGGGAACAATGGATTTGGACTGATGAATATCACCTAAGGGGGAGTATCACTCTACTAGAGTATCCAGAATATTTCCAGATTACTCCATTAGGTCTAGGTTTAGACACACTGGAGGATGATATCTGTCTGTCAAGTGTTTTACATTAGTTATTTCTAACCTAATAACAGCCTAGCCAGCTATTTCCATTTTGCTTCAGGTTCACGAAGTGAAAAGAGTCAGAAGAGTAAGTTGGTTAGCTTATCCTGGACAAATAACAGAGCTAGGATTTAAATTCAGGGGTGTCTTAGCCTACAATGTTTGGACTGCTTTCTCTCTATTGTCGAAACAGACTTCAACAGCCTTTAAAAACTTACTGATATTCTTTCTAGTGTTATGGGACTGGAATTGAGATGCTGTTTAACCACGGGGGCTATACCCCAGATGGATTTGTGTTTATGATTGATATCTTGTTTGATACATGACAAATATATTTATATTTAAAAATTTCCCCAAGTTTGTAATTAAGTAACTTCAAATAAATATATTGCTATATGCCATCAAATCTAAAATCAGTGATACCTAGGAATTCATATAATTTAGATGTTAAATGGACTCATGTGTGCTTTAACAAAGACGTAATATGCTACATGTGTGGTCTTTATACCCTGGCTAATCGGAGAAGGCGATGGCACCCCACTCCAGTACTCTTGCCTGGAAAATCCCACGGACGGAGGAGCCTGGTAGGCTGCAGTCCATGAGGTCGCGAAGAGTTGGACATAATTGAGCAACTTCACTTTCACTTTTCACTTTTATGCATTGAAGAAGGAAATGGCAACCCACTCCAGTGTTCTTGCCTGGAGAATCCCAGGGACAGAGGAGGCTGGTAGGAGTTCGTCTGTGGGGTCACACAGAGTCGGACACGACTAAAGTGACTTAGCAGCAGCAGCAGCAGCAGCAGTAGAAAAATAATGGAGTATTTGGATTTTATTGATAGGTACACTTAAATGCCTTTATAGGCTTTATGACTGTCACACAGGTAGTTGTTGTTCAGTCGCTCAGTTGTGTCCGACTCTTGTGACCCCATGGACTGCAGCACGCCACGTTTCCATGTCCTTCACTGTCTTCCAAAGTCTGCTCAAACTCATGTCCATTGAGTCGGTGGTGTTATCTAACCATCTCATCTTGTGCTGCCCTCTTCTCCTCCTGCCCTCAATCTTTCCCAGCATCACGGTGTTTTCCAGTGAATTGATTCTTCGCATCAGGTGGCCAAAGCTTTGGAGTTTCAGTTTCAGCATCAGTCTCCTTCCAGTGAATATTCAGGGTTGATTTCCTTTAGGATTGATTGGTTTGATCTCCTTACAGTCCAAGGGACTCTCAAGAGTCTTCTCCAGCACATAATTCAAAAGCATCAATTCTTGGGCACTCAGCCTTCTTTATGGTCCAGCTCTCACATCCATACATGACTACTTGAAAAACCATAGATTTGACAAAGTAATGTCTTTGCTTTTTTAATATACTTTCTAGGTTTGTCCTAGCTTTCCTTCCAAGGACACAAATAGTTATAAATGTTCAATTGTATTTGCCATGGTAGTGGAACATTCTTGTCAAAGATTGTGGATTGTAAAACCTTACTAATCTCAATTGCTTGGGATCATACTACCTCACTTTGACCTTTATAGCAGTGGCATGAGACCTATCTTTAAAATAGAACTGGCAGGAAATTATTCTAAATAAATTATTTATTCACCAGTTTTTGATACTTCATTTTACTTGTTAAAACCAAACTAAGCCACAACTCCCTCATCCAAACATCTTTGGCTGGGAATAAGTGCTTATAAATTATTTATATATGTGTATGTGTGTGTGTGTGTATATATATGTGTGCGTGTATGTGTGTGTGTTTGTATTAGAGCTTAGGTCATTGTATGTTAAATCTCATACAAAACCTTAGTGATTGATAATTGAAACTCCTGTTTGAAAGCTCAAACTGTAAGCAAAAAAGATCAACCACAGTCATATTACCTAGCTTACTGAATTAAAGAGGAAGAATTACTTGAGTAATTGCCAAAAGTCATGCTATCAGTGTGGTGATTGGAGGGTTTGAAACAGGTGGTAGACAGAGCGCCAAGTGTTACAATAAATAGCACAATCTAATTCCAGTAAGATGAAACTCCTGGAGGATCAGATAGTGACTCAAAAAAGTAAAGTCCAAGAAATGACTCAAGCACAGAGACACTTTCAGAATTCCTTTACTAAGACTTCCAACAAATGGAGAGGTCACTTCTTGTACCAAGTCATTAGAAGTTATTTGTGGCTAGTTGTTAAATGTAAACCTTTCATTCATAAGAAGAAATATTTATTAAACTTTTATATTGTGATGTTTTAGAGGGCCAAAGATAGATGAAAGTCATAGTAACCCGAGATAGAGATACAGGAGTAGAATGAAAACAAGGATACATTTCCTTTTTTAAAAAATATTTATTTTATTTGAAGGATAATTGCTTTACAGTATTGTGTTGGTATCTGCCAAACATCAGTATGAATCAGCCATAGGTTTACTCATGTCCCCTCCCTCTTGAACATCCCTCCCACCCTCTAGGTTGTTAGTGAGCTCTGGTTTGAGTTCCCTGAATCATACAGCAAATTCCAGTTAGCTATCTATTTTACATATGGTAATATAGGAACATTTCCTTTTAAATAACTAGTGGAATGAGTTAGTTGCAATAATAGAAAACACTTGTTTTAAGACTACTGACTATGTGAAAAGAGAGAAAGTACTGCTTTTAAGAGAGGGAGTGGAGGAGAGTGGAAAGAAAATAGCACCTGAATGCTTGGCTTACTGCCTTGTATAATCTAAACCTCTTTATAAACAAGAGTCATTGCCCGAGTTTACAGAATGGAATCTGAGAGGTTTGGTGGCTCATTCAAGGTCACATCCTTAGCACAAGTAGGAAACTTCATTAGGATTCAAACCCAGAATTGTAATAATTCAACCTCTAAATGTTGGAGAAGGAAATGGCAACCCACTCCAGTATTCTTGCCTGGGAAATCCCATGAACAGAAGAGCCTGATGGGCTACAGTCCATGGGGTCACAGAGAGTCAGACGCGACTGAGCGACTAACACGCACACCTCTAAATGTGTCCTAATGAAAGACAGAGGATGATCACACAAGGGAATTTTTAATGTGTTAATATGTATTTGTCAGACACAAGGTCTATTAAGTTGGTTGGGTAGGAAGGCAGTTCAGTGGATACAAAAGAATTTGTAATTTTTAGAAGATACGTGTGAAAAATTACCTAGACTTGATTGAGTTACAGTGCTTTAAACTGGTGCTTCTCGAATTTCAGTGTGCGTAAAAACACCTCGGAGTCAAATGCAGATTCTGATTCATTAGGTTGGGACAGGGCTGGCATTCTGCATTTTAGCAAACTCCCAGGCCATGCCAATGAAGACCACACTCTGAGTAACAAGGATTTATGCAATGAATGATAGTGATAGCATATTGGAGCGAGGGTTTAATAAAGATAGCAGGGGAGATATAAGGCTTGAGTGTGGATCTGGAAGATAAGAGAGGTGGGAGAAGGCTGCAGGAAGGTTTGTTAATCCAAAGGCAGAGAGGAGTTCTAATCCGTCATTTCGGAGAGCCTTTTAGATGCAAGAGAAGGATATGGCAGCCCACTCCAGTATTGTTGCCTGGAAAATCCCACGGACAGAGGAGCCTGGCAGGCTGCAGTCCATGGGGTCGCACAGAGTCGGACATGACTGAGCGACTTCACTTTAGATGCAAAGGAATGAGTAAAGTTAAGTAAGACCTCCACTCTTGAGGCCTATACTTATTTGGGGGGAGAGGTTGGGGGTGTGAGGCATGAATTTCTCGTCTAGGTTGGCTGATTGGAGGCAGGATGACAAGTCCGTTGGGACTAGCTTGAGTGGTACTTCGTGTATTGTGGCTGGGAAAGTTTGAACTCTCTCTTAGTGGGATTATTAACAAAAGCTTGGTGCAGAAGGTTACGATGTCAGAAGCAGAGATTTATTTATTTAATTAAAAAATTGAGGCATGCCACTTGACATGTGGGACCCTATTAATATTTCCCCAGTCAAGGATTGAATCCACACCCCCTGTGTTGGAATCATGGAGTCTTAACCACTGGACCACCAGGGAAGTCCCAGAAGCAGAGATTTAGAAAGATGGGTAATGAAGCAGAATGTAAAGTGGACTGACTGTGAATTGACTAGCATGGAAGTTGGGGGAGATGTCAGGACATTGTGGCAAAACACCCATGAACTGCAACAGTTTCCTGACATCTCTCCCAGCCTCCAAGCTAGTCAGTTCTCAGCCAGTCCATTTCATGTACTACACCATTACCCCATCTTTCTGAAGCTCTGCTTCTGGGACTTGCCTGGTAGTTCAGTGGTTATGGGTGTTGTGGGGCTTCCTCGGTGGCGCTAGTGATAAAGAACCTGCCTGCCAATGCAGGAGACTCAAAAGGCACAGGTTGGGTCAGGAAGATCCCATGGAGAAGGGCACGGCAACCCACTCCAGTATTCTTGCCTGGAGAATCTCATGGACAGAGGAGCTGGTGGACTGCAGTCCATAGGGTGACGAAGAGGCAGACATGATTGAAGCAACTTAGCATACATGGCTGTTTCATAAGGATGCCAACTGCTGAAAATAGTGAAAATGTAAATGAGGAGTAGATATTTGAAGTAGACATGATGGGGGTTGATTAGAATGAAAGAAAAAGAAGGAGCAGTTTTTGAGCTTTTGCAGCTATTAGCAGAAAGGCAGGCAGTTTGGGGACAAGATGAAAATGAAGTTTTAACACATTGCGTTGGGCGTGATAGTGGAGCATCCAAATGGAAATGTAAGAGTTGTTAATGCATTTAATCAGAAATTATGGTCTTTTTTCCTTATTTTAAACTCCAACAAGAAGAGGGAATTTTGTTTGAATTCCAAAATCTCTTTTCTGTAGGGCCTTCCAGAAATGTTAGGCTGATTTTTTGCCTTAGGAACTACTTTGGAGTAAGGGCAGTGGGAATGTCATGCCCGCAAGATAAATATCATGGGCTTGGCCTCTGGACCCAGTTGCATATTCTAATCAGTTTAGACAGTCAAGCATCATGGTGTGTCCTGGGCTTTGGATAAATCGTAAATAACCCTGTTTGTGTGGTAGTCACAGTCTGGGCCCAGTGTTGGCCACAACTAACTCCACTTACTTGTTCTGTACATTCTCCTACAACATGAGCAAAAGTTGCCCCTTTTCTATCTGTTCAATATCTTTTAAATCTAAGCTCTGCATCTCTTATAAGCAACTCTTCCAGACAAAAATATCTGCAACCCCCTTAGAATAGATTATTTCAGGTACACTGCATCCAAATTCATATAACAAAATGGACTTATCTCCCTGTTTTTCCCCCCACCAATGCAAACCCTATTCCCAAACAACAGCATTGGAAAACAAACCCACAGAGTCTACAAAACATCTGATTCAGCTTGACACGATTTTATAACCAAACTGTTTTCACTTCTCTTCATCAAGGTTGGAAAATTATCAGTATTTTAGGACAGGTTCAACACCAGGGAAGTTGATTCAGTAAATGGATGGATAAATGAATGAGTTTAACAAGTATTTATTGAGTTCTTACTATGGGCATGGCACTGTTCTAGGGATTCAGGATCTAGTTTTGTGGTTAAAAGGACAAAGTCTTGCCCACCTTAAGCATAAATTCTAATAGAGAGGACAGTAATGCATAGAAATGTAAGGTAACGGGAGATGTGATAGGATTATCAGACAAAATAAGTCAGGGTGTAGAGAGATCATCTTTGGAAGGTTCTCTTTGATACAGTATTTTAAGCATATTTTTAGATAAAATTCTACGTTTGGTAGATTTTAAATCTACTAATAAAACTAGCTGTTGGGATTAATGTTACATTCTATTAGACTCATAAACTGTTTTGGTAAGCTTATCTCCTGGAACACGTTCAGTGATTTGAGGCTTTAGTGTATTTCACAATAAGGTGTCAGAAGGGAGGCGTATTGACCTTTGGGGTGCTTCTGTGTCTGTGCACGTGAGGCCTCCCCTCTTCTGCATCTGCCCCCCATCTGACAGGCTGCTGGCTGGCACAGCTTGTGTCTTTGCATTTAGATTTCACCCTCACAAATGAACTGATGGTTTAGTTTTTGTTCTTAAGGTTTTATATGGTTTTGAATTCAAAGTAGGTTGCTTTGATTAGATGATTAAATGCTTCCATGCATGCATGTATGTTCAGTCGCTCAGTCATGTCCAACGCTTTGTGAACATATGGACTGTAGAATGCCAGGCTCTTCTATCCATGGGATTTCCCAGGCAAGAATACTGGAGTGGGTTGCCATGATTCCTCTAGGGAATCTTCCCAACCCAGGGATTGAGCCTATGCCTTGTACATCGACAGGAGGATTCTTTACCATTGAGCCACCAAGGAATCCCCAAGACAGTGTTAACTATAGGCATGGACAGAGGAACCTGGTGGGCTACAGTTCATGGGGTCTCAAAGAGTAAGACACAACTGAGTGACTCAATCATCACCATAATCATAATGTACCAGCAGATCACAGCTATTTGTAAGGCCTCCCCAGACAGCCATTTTGCTTTTTTGCATTTCTTTTCCATGGGGATGGTCTTGATCCCTGTCTCCCGTACAATGTCACGAACCTCATTCCATAGTTCTTCAGGCACTCTATCAGATCTAGGCCCTTAAATCTATTCCTCACTTCCACTGTATAATCATAAGGGATTTGATTTAGGTCATACCTGAATGGTCTAGTGGTTTTCCCTACTTTCTTCAATTTGAGTCTGAATTTGGCAATAAGGAGTTCATGATCTGAGCCACAGTCAGCTCC
>SJYT01001650.1:12237-141077 GCA_006410635.1 Cephalophus harveyi | reverse complement strand
TTCTGTGGACATGATGTGTTTTTATGTTTGGGTGTTCTCTTCTGGATCCCATGGAATGTTTGTGCTCACGAAGTGTTAAGTAGTGAACTCAGGGATCTTGCCTATTCTTTAGATCCCTGGACCAAGACATGCTAAGAGCCAAACTTAGTGAGCAGTGACAGCAGGAAATTGAATGCCTTTTCATGATGCTCTCTTAAGCCCACCCAAGCCCAGTGAAGCACACTGAGGTTTTTCAGTCAACACTTGAAAATCATTGGCAGTAGTTCCAGGCTTTTCACTTAACTCTGAGTTTCTTTGTGCTTTTGTTTGTCCTTAATTCTAGTTGGGTGAGGCTAGAGGAATTATGTTTCCGTTGAACTTCCTTTTTCAGAGAAGTAGCTTAACTAGTTGAAGCTATAGTTTCAGTAAAGCTGTAGTTTTAACTTTGGTATATTTCTAGGGCAGTGACTCTCAGTCACTTGCATGCATCATGAGTTTCTTTGTGCTTTTGTTTGTCCTTAATTCTAGTTGGGTGAGGCTAGAGGAATTATGTTTCCGTTGAACTTCCTTTTTCAGAGAAGTAGCTTAACTAGTTGAAGCTATAGTTTCAGTAAAGCTGTAGTTTTAACTTTGGTATATTTCTAGGGCAGTGACTCTCAGTCACTTGCATGCATCAGAATCACCTGGAGAACCCAGATTCCTGGACTACTAACCCCAGAGCTGCTGATTCATTAGGTATGGAGTAGGGTTTGAGGACTTTTATTTCTAATAAGTTCTATGGTAATGTAGATACTGAGGGTGTGGAGACTCTGGTTTGAGAATCTCTATCCTAGGGGATAAATCAATGGGAATCTTTCAAAGAGAAGGTATTATTATTCTTAGCATTATTATCCTAAGAATATAGGATATTTTTACTTCATCTGATACAGATATTCAGCAAAATCCCCATATAGTTGACCTTTGAGCAGCATAAGTTCAAACTATGAGGGTCCATTTACATGTGGAGTTGTTTCACTAAATGCATACTACCCTATTACCGTACAGGATGCAGTAGTATTTTTAAAATGGTTATTATTCTCTGACTTATGTAAATCTTAGGTATAAATCTAAATCTTCCTCATGAAATTCTACTATATTACTATATTATTCTCTCCATCTAAATTAATAGCAATAGAATAAATTTACCATGTAACAAAAAGAATCTTTTAGTATATAATCAACAAATTTTCCAAAATGTAGATAATACAGATGAGCATTGGGAAAATATAACATGTGATACCAGCCCTGGACAAAAAACATTTTTTCTTTAACCCACTCCTACTGATTCCCGCAACTACCTCTGGGTATATACCTGTTGTCTTAGAAACCCTCCGGGTCCATCAGAGAACTAGACAGCTTTATTCTAAATCAGCTGTCAGGCTCATTACTAAATTAGTAAATAGGCATCTCGATTTATTATTCCTTCTGGAGTACTTATATTTTAAGAGACTTCGCTTGTTAACCTAAAAAAATGTATCATAATGGGGAGATATAGGGAATGACTAGAAAAATATCAATTTTAGGAGCAACTTTTCCCATGCATCAAAAGCAAAATGGCATAGATATACCTCAGAATGCAATTTCCGTACCATCCAAGTATTTTGCATACTAAAGGAAAGTAATATATAGTTATTGTGTTTTAATATGGTAACTGCCAGGTTCATTTTGACACTTAGATTATAAAAAAGAGAGGTAGATAATGATTATAATACAAAGGAAAAATAAAATTATAAAATATAAGAACTAAATTATGAGTGATTAAAAAAATAAAATTAAATGAGACTTGAAACATCTAATCCAATTCTGAGTATATAAAGAAATTTTATGTTGTAAAAAAAAAAAGAAAACCAGGAAATTAACATGTGATACTTTGGCCACCTGATGCAAACAGCTGACTCATTTGAAAAGACTCTGATGCTGGGAAGGATTAAAGGCAGGAGGAGAAGGGGATGACAGAGGATGAGATGGTTGGATGGCATCATTGACTCAATGGACATGAGTTTGTGTAAACTCTGGGAGATGGTGATGGACAGGGAGGCCTGGTGTGCTGCAGTCCATGGGGTCACAAAGAGTCGGACACGACTGAGCAACTGAACTGAACAGTACTACATGTTCAGTGTTGTTCAAGGGTCAGCTATATATGAATAATGTTTATGAAGGGAAAATAGTCCTCAAAGGTAACTTTGAAGGCAGTGAGACAAATACACAAGGTATATTAATGTCAGTAATGGATATAAGTGGATGAATAATGGTATGGCTCTATATTTGTAGGAGCTATCGGATCTCTAAAGTGTTTCAGAGACATGGCATTGTCCTATGGGAATTTCCTGGAATTTGACATTTAAGAGTTAAATATGTGACAATTTCTGGGCATTTGAGGCTGAAGGAATAGAATATATTTAGCTCTGGAGTGAGGGTAAACTGGTCCTGTTGTGTTAGACTTGTTTGACTAAAGTCAGAACAGGATGCAATAGGAAATGACTGAAAGATGGAAATGGAGATGTAACTAAAATTAATTCAAGATAAAGCCTGGAGAGCCCTAGGATTTAGTGGGAATGAGAGGGAGTAAATGTTGTGGTCAAAAATGGCCCCTTAGATAGGATTCTAGGTGATGATAGGGTAGATTTTTAGAAGAGGCTGAAAATTAGTCTTTTCTTCCTAGTGGTATTTTAGTGCCTGTATTTTAAGTACTTAGCCAGAGATGAACAGAATTCTGTCTCTGAATTCATATAGTTCACAATCCATGAGAATCACAGTCTTGTGGGAGAGACTGGGAAGAGAATTTAATGGAATGCTTTAAGAGCTTCCCTGGTGGTTCAGATGGTAAAGTATCTGCCTTCAATGCAAGAGGCTTGATTTGATCCCTTGGTCAGGAAGATCCCCTGGAAAAGAGACTGGTTACCCACTCCAGTATTCTTGATTGGAGAATTCCCTGGGCAGAGGAGCCTGGTGGGCCACAGTCCATGGGGATGTAGAATCAAACTCGACTGATCGACTAGCACTTTTACTTTGGGCTTCCCTGGTGGCTCAGATGGTAACGAATCCACCTGCATTCTTGGATAAAGAACCCTGGGTTTGATCCCTGGTTCAGGAAGATCTCCTGGAGAAGGGAATGGCAACCCCCATCCCTTTCCATGGACAGGGGAGACTAGTAGGCTATTGTCTGTGGGGTCGCAAAGAGTTAGACCTGACTGAGCAACTGACACTTTTAAGAGCCACGGAAGGACCCACAGGCTCCACGAGAGAAGCCTCTAGAAGATGGAAGGCTTCTGAGGCTGGTGACATTTGAGTTTAATCTGAAAGAACGAACAGCTCAAAACCGAACAGTCAAGGGCCTTCCAGGTAGCAAAAACCTCCTATTATCTCTTATGTGGAGGTGGGAGAGTTCATGTCTATTGAGAGAATGCTAGGGTCGTTTTATAGAAAGTGTTGGGCTTATGCTGGGGCAGGCCAATGAATGTGGTGGCTGAGAGAGGGCAGGCGATGAATGTGAATGCCATATTTTGACCTTTACTTGGGGAAATAAAGCATAAGAAAAAAGAATTTCACAATAAATAGGAGACAGAGAGAGGATTCTCTTTTAAGAGGGTTTTTCGTGAATCTCTGGGGAGGAGGAGCAGCGGTGGGCGAAGACCAAAGAGAAATACACCTGAGTGAGAAAAGGTGAATTCCAGAGGGGTTCCCTCCTAGCTCAGTCGGTAAAGAACCTGCCTGAAATGCAGGAGACCTGGGTTCTATCCCTGGGTTGGGAAAATCTCCTACAGAAGGAAACGGCAACCGACTCCAGTATTCTTACTTGGAGAATCCCATGGATAGAGGAGCTTGGCAGGCTACAGTCCATGAGGTCTCAAGAGTCAGACATGACTTAGCTAGTCAACCACCACAGAGAGGTTTAGGAGCTAGAATTGATAGGATTTGGTTGGTGGGGAAGTGAGAGTTTGAGGGAGATGTTGTTTGGCTTAGGTCTTAGATTTCTGGCTCTGAAATTTGGTACCCTTCATCAGTGCAGAGCATGTGAAAAGATGAATAGGCTTGGGGATTAGATGATACATGCACTCAAAAAGACATTAAATTTAAATTCTGGGCTGAGATAATGCCAGTGAGAATATAAAGGCGTTATCTGAGAAAAGTTGCCTGGGAAGTATTATTTGAATTTGGTTCAGACTGAATGTAGTGGAAGGCAGAGGGAACAAGAAAAAACTCTATTCATTAATCTTGGAAGTTTCGAAAGGTATTCACAAATAAAGTGGGAAAATTGAAACTGATTGTAAGAAATGTAAACTGCTCTGAAGGACATCGGGATTGAATGTGTATCAAACTTGAAAGTTAATTGAAGAAGGCAGGGTTATATTAATCTGAATTTGGAAGTAATTATAGTATTCCTTTGAAGCATGTCCATTCTTTCTCGGTGACTCATACAGAGTGATTGATGATAGTTTGATAATCTGAAATTTGAAGTGTTATGTGGAAGACTAAGAAAGAAATGGCACATCAGTGGAAGGTGTAAATGGAAAATTTAAAATAATGCACGGTATTAACTCTTTAATGAAAGGCAGCTTTATACAAACTGCAAGGAAGATAAATCATAATATGTTTTCAATTTAATATTTTATCTTTCTCAGACAATTAGTCCATTCCTTATACTTCATTTACATCTACCAGTGAGATAGATTGGTTTTGGTTTCAGCTAATTTAAGGCCCATGGAACCTTAAATATACTTTATGAAGAGGAATTCATTAAATTCTTAGGTCCTCTGAAACTGTGGATCTGTGGAACTGTGGTTCTCAACTGTGGGCAGTTTTGCTTCCTCCCTCCCCTGGGGGGAATATTTGGTAACATCTTAGACATTTCCGATTGTACTGACTAGGGTGAGGGGAGGTATCTAGTGAATAAAGCCAAAAATGTTGTTTAACATCCTACAATGCCCAGGATAATCCCCCACAAAGAAGAATTGTAAGGTTCAAAAGGGTAATATTGTCAAGAAACTCTGTTTTAAATTTATGTTGCCCCTATGAACCTTTGGGTTAGATAAAATTGTGAGAAATTTAGTGATATTTTTTAAACACTAAGATAAAAGATGCTTATCTAGGACAGGCAAAATTTAGTTCAAAAGTGATTTATGGTACAGGGAGGGAAGTAGGAGGGTGGTTCAGGATGGGGAACAAGTGTACACCCGTGGTGGATTCATGTTGATGTATGGCAAAACCAATACAGTATTGTAAAGTATCCTCCAATTAAATAAATTTATATTTTTAAAAAGTGATTTATGATGAACTTGGGCTAGAGATTTTTTTTCAGGGGGGTCGTGGTACTGATTTTTCCCATGGTGGAAATTAAAATTTTGAAACAAGTCTCACCTATAGGCAAGGGAGAATAATGTACATATAAGCAACATGGAGACTTTTGACTGTGTAGTTGAATTAGTAGTTTGGAATACACTTCCTTGACAATGTGGGTTTGTATTATTTACATTTAGCACGTTTAATATAAACTACAGCTAAGGAATTGGTGTAATGATGTAATAACTTACTAGTAAGAATTTACATCTTATGCTTTCATGTTCATCAGAAAGAAAATAAGTATTTGTGTGTTAAGCACTTTAAATATATTTTGTTTAATTTTCACAAATTTGAAAGTAGATATAGTTCTATTTTTGCCTTTTTTTTTTTTTTTTTTTTTAAGGTCAGAAAATATACCTCAGGAAATTAACCAAAATGTTTTCCCACTTAATCTTGTTTATGCTTAATTTATAATCTTTTTATTTATATTTGATGGATACTGGCTTTATAGAAACCATACTGATAACGGCTTAGCTGTGATAAGAACAGGTAATCGCTGCCTTGCATTTCTCTGAGAATTATTGTGATATATTTCATTAACTTAGAAGAATTTTAGAAAATGCTTTGACAATTTTCTATCTGTAGAATCCCATAATGGGTTGTATGTCCAAGATAGTATAATACCTATTTTGCCAGAAAAAGTGCGGAGCTTTTGCCATTGTCTTTGAGGAACAGATTTAGGCAAGAAAGTGTTACTGCAATAGATAGATTTTGAGCCAACACTTGGAGAGAATATTGAGAGACATTTATATTTCAGGGTATTACAGAGAGACTTCTTTTTTAGGATTAAGAAAGAAGTAAGCTATTAAAAATATATTAAGGTAGAAAGGGTGACTATACTAATGCTAAGTCAGGGATATTAGTTCATGGCTCTCAGTCTATGAAAACTATGGATCACATCAAGTCTTAAATAGCTTTGTGACTTTAGGAAAGTCTTTAAGCCTTTGGAGTCCTAGTTTTCTACTCTGTAAATCACAGAGTATTGTGTGGATTAAAGGAGATAATGCAGTATGGTCAACATAATGATTAATATAAAGTGCTTAATAAGGCAGTTATTATTAATATACATGATATAATTAAGCATGAAGTGGAATTAGAACACAATTGGGAGATACTTCATTAATATCAGAGTCCCTTAAGATTTGTGCCAAAAAATGTGACGAAGTAAATTTTTCTTAGTGTAAGTAAAATGGATCTCTTGTTATAGGACTTACCAGAACTTCAATTTTCTATTATGTACCTTTAAGAAGAGAATATGCAACACTTGGCAAAAAGTTTTGACCTTATGCTCCATTCAGTCTGCTAGTTTCTCCTACTTTATGGTACACGGTTTGAGAAATACTGACTTGAAAAGTTCTTCACTTGGCACATTATTGTTCCAGTATAGAAGATTTATAACAATAGTGAACTTTTCTTATTGGCTTTACTGAGCATGAAGTTAAAAGTCTGCAAGGGCACCTGAGCCATGTAGCTCAGTATTCTCTTAAATTGTCTCATTAGAAACATTAGTGGTTTTGATGAGATTTTTGTTGATGTTAATACTTCATTCTTTTTCTCCCTTTGGAAAGAAATAGTAATTTAGTAATTGTGTATATGTGTGTAAGATATTATGAGGGTTAAGAAAATAACATAGCAGTAATTCCCTAACACTCATCCTCATTTCCCTCTTAATAACATTTTGGACTATTCCCTCTGTCTGTCCTTCCCTCTGGAGTTCTCTCCCATCACATTGGCTCCTTCTCTTTGCTTTGCTGGTTTCTCCCCTACTTCTAGCCCTTATGCATTGGGTTTCTCAGACCTCAATCAATCCTAGACCTCTTATCTAGTTATACTTGTCTCATTATAGCTTTATCACTTTACACTTTATACTGACAACTTCCCAGATTATATTAGTATCTCCAACTTAGATTTCTAGCTTGAACATCATCCTTGTATGTCTAATTGCCAGTTGCTTCACATTTCTGTTTTGTCTGTAAAGTGTCTCAGACCTCCCATGTCTAAAAACCAAACCCACTGTTTCATTACTGCTGCTACCTGGCATTGTTACCTGCAAAAGTAAAATGATGGGTAGGTCTGTAATTGATACCCAGCTCTAGCCTCTGCTATAATTGATAAGTATCAGTATTGATATATATTTGGTATAATTGAATGCATTTGATATAATTCTTTGATATAATTGAAGGTCATAACTCCATTTAGTAAAAAGAGCATGCATCATGGACACTAAATTCTGTATTCAGGAATTGTCTGTTTCTGGGTTACCATCTAACTGGAGATATGCATGTGTGAGTCTCAATTGTGAAATCAGTTTTATATAATAGCAAACATATTCCAAAAAAGTAGAGATGAAGATTTGCAAACAGTCTGTGGTTGAGAGAGAAACAAAACCCCCCTTTCAGCTCCTGCAGCAGCACTGTTCAGTTTCATTTTCTCGGGGCATGTGTGCCGGTGTCTTCGAATGCATGTTTTTTTCTTTCCCCCCCTTTCTCTTTAAGTGAAACTTAGCTATTCTTAGTAGCGTGTGGGAGGGGTATGAAATTTAATAACAAATTATTTTTAACAAGCTGGTACTTACTCATTTGTCATGTTTGGAATAAGCGTTACAGTTGCTAGGGCAAAAGCGGTTGAATTTCCAAGAGTTTGTTCTCACATAGGTAAGTACAGAAATCATCAAGTTTATCTATTCGTGCTCACTAATTATCTCCAGATTTGGTGTTATTTTCTCAAGTGCCATTTCTACGGTTGCCACAGTCAGGTAGAGCTCATTCTGTAGCCATGGCAGATCAAAAGCTATGAGTCACGTGTGTGTCACGTTACTGGAAGATTGTCAAATGGAATACAGTTTCAGTTTTAGGGATGAAGGTGGGAGGAAAGGAAGAGTTTCAACTTCGCTTTTAAAAATGCAGCTTACTTTCAGAGAGAAGGAAAGAATACAGTATTCTAAGAATTCATCTTTAACTTTTGTCCACACATCTCTTCCTCCTTGTATTCGCCAGTCACTAGAGAAAGATTTTATGGGATGCAATGGATGAGCTCCCATAAATAAAAATGTCTGTTAATAGAAAAAGGAGCCATTACCTGGTACATTCCTAAAAGCCTTCATTTGAAATAAAAACAGGCTGTGTTAGAAATTACTCTTTGCGACCCCATGGACTGTAGCCCACCAGGCTTCTCTGTCCATGGAATTCTCCAGGTAAGAATAATGGAGTGGGTTGCTATTTCCTTCTCCAGGTGATCTTCCCGACCCAGGGATCGAATCCAGGTCTCCCTCATTGCAGGCAGATTCTTTACCATCTAAGCCACCCGAGAAGCCCATTTTCTCACTATGCTTTTTCAAATTTCACTCAGTATCCTGAACAACCCGAAGAATTCCTCCTTTCCCCTCCATTTGGAGGCAGCCTGTCTTGTTATAGAAAATGATGCCACCGCGATTATGAGAAGAGCATCTGTTTTGAATGGTCTCAGCCATCTCCCCCAGCCACACACATGCTTGCTGCCTCGCCGCACACATATCTGACAGATTGAAAGCAGATACAGCCCACACACTTTTTCTTCTGGTGACCACTTAGGAAATCATGATTCAGGGCCTCATTTCTTGCCATTTTTAAAAAAGTTGTGAACAGGTGGCCAGACTTCATAAGCAATAGCTGGAGGGCACGGATAACTTGGTAGCTTGGAGGAGGACCAAGTATCATGCGAGGCCAGCTTCTCTCATGTCACCCCCATTTCCCCAGCGGCATACTGGGTCAGCTGGTGCCGCCCAGGGCAGGGCAGGGCAGGGCAGGGCTAGCGCTGACTCTAGGGGTTGGGTCCACGCCCTTCTCTGGGAAGTGGCCTCAGGAAGTGGATGCCTGGGGGCATAATCACCCCAGTGAGTTGCAGTTGTTCTGAGGAACAAAGGTAGAGGCTTATCTGAGGCCTAGAAAAGGGGATCATCAGGACTGTAGGATTAGGGAGAGAAAGAGCGGGGAGTGTGTGTGGCAGGGAGGAGACCTGATCAGATAGGAAATTATACATGTGTCTCCTGTTGAATCCTTGTGGTCAGAGAAGCTGGAGGTAGTGGCCGGTGGTACCACACTGCTCATCTCTCCTGTCAGGATGTAGGGAAATCTCCCATCCTACCAGAAGCAAAGATCTTCTATCAGAAATTCCAGCACGAGGTTTCAATCACACGCTTCCGTGTGTGATGGTTCAGTAAGACAGCTGTGTTTGAGGTTGAGGTGGGCAGGGAGGGGGCTGGGGTTTGAGAGGAGGGATGGTTTTGGGGCACAGAGAATTCAGGGCTTAGGGGGCTTTGAGATTGAGATTGGGGCAGAATATGAGAAGAGTGAGTCTTGCAGTGCTACCAGTGAGAAGTTAGTACCTTGAAGAAAAGATGCATCAAAATATGGAGGATGAACATAAAGAGAGTGGGATTTGGTTGTAAGCTCTGTGAAACTTTATCTCATTGGGGGTGACAGTTTCTTCCAACTCTTTGTCCTTGATCTGCTGGACTGACTCTGTGAGTGGCTTTGGGTGACTTTTTGTTGTTGTTTAATTGCTCGGTTGTGTCTGACTCTTTACAACCCCATGGACTGTAGCCCTCTCCTCTGTCCATGGGATTTCCCAGGCAAGAATACTGGAGTGGTCCATGGAATTCTCCAGGTAAGAATAATGGAGTGGGTTGCTATTTCCTTCTCCAGGTGATCTTCCCGACCCAGGGATCGAATCCAGGTCTCCCTCATTGCAGGCAGATTCTTTACCATCTAAGCCACCCGAGAAGCCCATTTTCTCACTATGCTTTTTCAAATTTCACTCAGTATCCTGAACAACCCGAAGAATTCCTCCTTTCCCCTCCATTTGGAGGCAGCCTGTCTTGTTATAGAAAATGATGCCACCGCGATTATGAGAAGAGCATCTGTTTTGAATGGTCTCAGCCATCTCCCCCAGCCACACACATGCTTGCTGCCTCGCCGCACACATATCTGACAGATTGAAAGCAGATACAGCCCACACACTTTTTCTTCTGGTGACCACTTAGGAAATCATGATTCAGGGCCTCATTTCTTGCCATTTTTAAAAAAGTTGTGAACAGGTGGCCAGACTTCATAAGCAACAGCTGGAGGGCACGGATAACTTGGTAGCTTGGAGGAGGACCAAGTATCATGCGAGGCCAGCTTCTCTCATGTCACCCCCATTTCCCCAGCGGCATACTGGGTCAGCTGGTGCCGCCCAGGGCAGGGCAGGGCAGGGCAGGGCTAGCGCTGACTCTAGGGGTTGGGTCCACGCCCTTCTCTGGGAAGTGGCCTCAGGAAGTGGATGCCTGGGGGCATAATCACCCCAGTGAGTTGCAGTTGTTCTGAGGAACAAAGGTAGAGGCTTATCTGAGGCCTAGAAAAGGGGATCATCAGGACTGTAGGATTAGGGAGAGAAAGAGCGGGGAGTGTGTGTGGCAGGGAGGAGACCTGATCAGGTAGGAAATTATACATGTGTCTCCTGTTGAATCCTTGTGGTCAGAGAAGCTGGAGGTAGTGGCCGGTGGTACCACACTGCTCATCTCTCCTGTCAGGATGTAGGGAAATCTCCCATCCTACCAGAAGCAAAGATCTTCTATCAGAAATTCCAGCACGAGGTTTCAATCACACGCTTCCGTGTGTGATGGTTCAGTAAGACAGCTGTGTTTGAGGTTGAGGTGGGCAGGGAGGGGGCTGGGGTTTGAGAGGAGGGATGGTTTTGGGGCACAGAGAATTCAGGGCTTAGGGGGCTTTGAGATTGAGATTGGGGCAGAATATGAGAAGAGTGAGTCTTGCAGTGCTACCAGTGAGAAGTTAGTACCTTGAAGAAAAGATGCATCAAAATATGGAGGATGAACATAAAGAGAGTGGGATTTGGTTGTAAGCTCTGTGAAACTTTATCTCATTGGGGGTGACAGTTTCTTCCAACTCTTTGTCCTTGATCTGCTGGACTGACTCTGTGAGTGGCTTTGGGTGACTTTTTGTTGTTGTTTAATTGCTCGGTTGTGTCTGACTCTTTACAACCCCATGGACTGTAGCCCTCTCCTCTGTCCATGGGATTTCCCAGGCAAGAATACTGGAGTGGATTACCATTTCCTTCTCCAGGGGATCTTCCTGATCCAGGGATTGAACCAGTGCCTCCTGTATTGCTGGTGGATTCTTTACCACTGTGTCACCAGGAAGCTTAGGTGACTTATATGTGAACATTTGAATGCTGGGCGGCTCTCAGCCAGGCCTGTGGTTGACCCCTCCGGGGTACAGCCACGAGTCAGGTATGGTCCTAGCTCTCTACAGTCCCGCAGGAGAGATGCCTGGAGAGGCTGAGGTGGGTGCATGCTTGTGGGCTTGTTGGGGAAACAGAACGTTTTGGAAATATTTTTAATGAAGCCCTAGAGTATAGCTGGCTGTACCAAATTATAATAAAAGGAGAATCTCACCTTTTAACACTCTGTCCCCAGACTTTGGTATCAGATATGAGGGAGATATATTTTGGCCACATACACACATTTTTCCCCCTCAGATTTTTGACCTTTTGGAAAATGGAAGGGTGTTGGCCTGGGCAGTCCCTGGTAGATAGAGGGCGGGTGAGGAGGGCTGGCTTGGGGCCAGCGTGGATGTTTGGCCAACAGCAGTAATACCACACTAGTTTGCCTTGCTCTTTATTTGACCTTATACTTGAAATACTTTCTTGTTCAAAGTTTTCAGAGAAACAGGGAAAGGAAAGCAGATCATGAAAGAGTGTCTTGAATTGTGCTTCACAGAAATGTCTCTTCTAGGGGAAAAACATGTGGGGAACGTGCCTGTCCCCCAGTCACTTCCCTCCACCACACTGTGTGCTTGAGATGGATGGCTGGAGGACAGGCTTGAAGTGTCTCCTTTCCTTGATCTGCTCAGGTTAAATACTTTCCAGATGTCTCTTTTCAGCCCAGTGAGACGGGCGTGTGGTTTCCAGGTGAGGCTATGGTGACGCAGTGTTAAATACCTTGACCACATTCTCATAGCTCCTACAAGTGGAGCCAGAAATCACACCCAGGAGGTCTGACCCCAGAGCCTGCCCTCCTACGTGAGCTGCCTGGCATGGGGTCTCCTGATGGAAGCCAGAGCATCCAAATGAATTTTATTTCCCTGGTCTTTTCCTTAGATATGGTACTTCTTCCTTTTTTAAAAAATGTATTAATTTTTGGCTGTGCTGGGTCTTTGTTGCTATGCATGGGCTTTTCTCCAGTTGTGGCGTGTGGGGACCACGCTCTCGTTGCAGTGAGGAGGCTTCTCGTTGCAATGAGCAGGCTTCTCGCTGCAGTGAACAGGCTGCTCTTTGCAGTGGTTTCTCTTGTTGCAGCTCTTGGGTTCTAGGGCACACAAGCTTCAGTATCTGCACCATGAGGGCTCAATAGGTGTGGCACACAGGCTTAGTTGGTCCATGCATATGGGATCTTCCCAGATATGGGATTGAACCCGTGTCCCCTGCATTGACCGGCAGACTCTTTATCACTGAGCCATGAGGGAAGCCCCAGATATGGTAACTTCTTGATTGATGATTTGTACTGCTGCTGCTAAGTCGCTTCAGTCGTGTCCGACTCTGTGCGACCCCAGAGATGGCAGCCCACAAGGCTCCCCTGTCCCTGGGATTCTTCAGGCAAGAACACTGAAGTGGGTTGCCATTTCCTTCTCCAATGCATGAAAGTGAAAAGTGAAAGTGAAGGCGCTCAGTCGTGTCTGACTCCTAGCGACCCCATGGACTTCAGCCTACCAGGCTCCTCAGTCTTAAAATAGCCTTGAATAAAGAAAAGTTCAGACTGAGAGCTTCCTAGTTCTATGTTTACCTTGAAACTGTTAGGATAAGGTGGTTGCTGATGGATCTTCATAGATGGGCATTCTTGAGCTTTTGTGGCTCTTTTCTTCCTGGCTTCTGGCAGAAAGTTCAGAGCTCTGTGATTAGCACATGCCTTCTCGTCGTTTGCTGGGTAGTGAGGCAATGATGAGAGCTGTTCCATTAACAGGGTGGAAGATGATACTATGTTATACTTGGCCATTTCTTGAGTATTAAACACAATATTTAAATTAGTATATAATACACAGAGAAGTATTCAACATAGTAATTTTTCAAACTATTAATGTTTCATCTCTGTCCCTTTTTATGGTAAATTTGGGTGTCAGGGAAGGTTTAGGTTCTTTGGCCTTGGTCTTTCAGAACTTTGCTGGGAAGCTTTTACATCACAGAGATTAGCGCTTAATCTCTGCACTCAGCACCTTGCAGCTCCTCTTTGTTTTTGAATCTGTGCCTTTTTAAGGTTATTGATCTATGATTATAAATAATTCCTTTTATTGAAGTTTTAAAGAAAGTAACTTTACAGAGAAGCACAGTTATGAACATCAGGGCAATTGGAGTCAAAATTGGGTATTGTAAGTAAGCTAATACAATTTAACTGTTAACATCACATAGGAATTTTCCTGAGCTTTTATCATTTCAGGCTTTCTCTTGCTAACTTACATTTCTGTAACCTAAAAAGATGTGTTCAGATTAGTGCTGCTGAACATTTGTGTGCCATGCACCATGCTAGACATTTTTAAAAAAAGTATTTTAATGTCCTTGTCAGGTGGTAGACCCTCTGTTAAGACACTTGGGGTATGCTGCTAGATAAAATCACAAAAAATCCTTTTGGATGATAAAGAGACAGATAATAAATGAATGCATGCAGTTGATGGTTATAATACAAAAATTAAGCAGGGATGAGAGATGGGGAATGTCAGGCAGGCTGGTTGCAACTTAAATGTTGCTGTCCAGCATGGCTTCATTAGGAAGCCTTTGTGGGTAACTTGGTAAGTAAGATGATCCCTGCCCTCATACAGTTTATAGTCTGGTGATAACTGATGTTCAGTGAGCACTTTGCTTACGGCTAGGGACTCTGCTAAGTACCCGGGTACTTTTCTGATGATTTCCTGAAATACTGGCCATTATTTCCAGATTCTCCAGAAGGAAACAGAAGCATCGAGAGTTAAATTGCCAAGATGAACATAGCTCTTGGGACTTACATCTGTCCCAAAGACCATCCTCCTTTTTTTTTTTTTAATCGGAATATAATTGCTTCACATTGCTTTGTTACTTTCTGCTATGAAAGTAACACAATGTGTTCACTTCAGTGAAATGAATCAGCTCTTTGTATACATATATCCCCTCCCTTTTGGACCTCCCTCCTGCCCACTCCTCCATCTCACCCCTGTAGGTCGTCACAGAGCACTGAGCTGAGCTCCCTGTTCCTTACAGCAGGTTCCCACTAGCTACATGGAAGTGTATATATGTCAATCATAATCTCCCAATTTGTCCCACTCTCCCTTCGCACCCTGTGTCTACCTGTCTATTCTCTATGTCTTCATCTCTAGTCCTGCCCTGCAAATAGGTCATCTCTGCTGTGCTTCTAGATTCCACATATATGCGTTCATATGCGACATTTTTCTCTTTCTGACTTACTTCACTGTGTATGACAGAATCTAGGTCTATCCATGTTATATATATAGCATGTTAACAGTTGAAATATCAGTTATATGGGATTAGTCTATTTGTAGATCGGATTTGTCTAATTTTTGGTTCTGTTGGGCTGGCAGCATCTTGAATGGTGCGTGGAGAGGCTGATACCATGAGCTTCTCCTCAGCTCTCACGCTTGTTCTCTTTGAAAGGCTTTGGGGTTGTGTCCTGTGGCCACAGCAGGCAAAAGGAGCTGCCTAGTTTTCGACTTCCAAGCAGTGGGATGTGTTTGTTGTGTATCAGAAGCTGGCCTCTATTGACTCCTGCAAATCATTGACTACTTGAATTCCTGGCATTACATTTCAGTGATAGAACAGCAATTTGGCCGGCCTGTGTGTCACCGTTTTCAAGAGCATGTTATAAATGCTCATGTTCAGACAGGAATGTGAACTGAGGGAAAGGTTATAGTGCCAAGGTCACGGTTTATTGTGAGTGTTTATTCCCAAATAGGCCATACCCTGTGTTTACAATTATTGCTTTATCATAATAAAAAGCCAATGAGTGTGTTGGATTAGAAAGCTGAAGGCTGTGTGGAAAGGAGGTCAGGGGTTCAAGAGAGCTCTGTTCCTTCTGCCCTCAGGGTGCTTATGAGAAAAGTGGGATGCTTTGCACTGAATGTTAATAGTGTGGTGGTTTTCAGCCTAGTATATGCTTTGTGTTGAGTATTGATGGTTCTTTGTGCTTTGATTAATGTCTGAGGTGTGTATGTTGGCCATTAATGTAAAAGGAGGCTATATATTTTATACCTTTGTTATTTTTTATTATTGCATTCTAGTGATTTTTTTCCCCCTACTTCTTTGGAAATGTTGATTTTTTTTTTTTTTTTTTAACACGATAATTTTCTTTTTACTCAAGAGATAAGCCCTGGTTTAAGTACTTGGGCTGTGAAATTTATTTGCTTTTTTGAACTATGTATCTATTTCTATATGTGTATTTTGAGTGTACAGTTCACAAACTTTAGAGATGGAATGCACATAGGTAGGCAGTGCGTTCAAAATATAAGAACTAGATCAAGCAGATCAAAATATAAGAAATAATTGGCTCCCAGAAGTGCATCACCTTTTCCCAGTCACTTCCATCCTCCCTACCGGAGTGAACACTATCCTGAATCTTGACATCTTATCTTTGTTTTGCCTGTTTTTGTACTTGACGTGAATGGATAATACAGCCTGTGCTCTACCTGGCTTCATTTGATTCTCAGTTGTTTGTGAGATTGAACCGTAGGGCTGCAGGTTGTTTGTTCTCATTGCTACAGAATATTTCATTGTGCGAATATTTCCATAATCGATCCATTCGGCTCTTAAAGATGTTAAGTGTAGCTCCAGCTCATTCTATTATGAATGGTGCTTCTACAAAGGTTCTCATATGTGACTTTTGCTGAATATATCTGTAAGTATTTCTGCTGGGTAAAGACTGAGGAGTGGAATTACTAGATCATAGAATATGCATATATATTCAGCTTGATTAGATGCTACCAAGTGTATTCCAGTAGTTGTACGAATTTCCGTTTCCACAGTAGGGTGAGAGCTCATGAGTTTTATTTTCGTGACGCTATTCTGGTGGTAGACGGGAGTTGCATGTTGTTCTTAGGTTCACTTTCAGTTCATGTTTGTTGTATGGGAAGGAATGGTCGTAGCTGTCTTCATGGATTCTTTGAAAGCTAAGTTAAATATTTGTCTCTACTTATGAGCTCATTCTCTTCCCCTTTGTTTCCCTGTGTATATATGTTATGTGTGTATGTTTTCTATGTCTGTAACACACATTGTGTGTGTGTATATGCTCAGTCCTTCAGTTATGTCCAACTCTTTGCAACCCCATGGACTGCAGCCCCTCAGGTTCTTCTCTCCATGAGATTTTCTGGGCAGGAATACTAGAGTGGGTTGCCGTTTCCTCCTCCAGCGGATCTTCCCAACCCGGGATTGAACCCACATTTCCATGTCTCCTGCATTGCAGGCAGAATCTTTACCTCTGAGACTCCAAGAAAGCCAGTGTGTGTGTGTCTGTGTGTGTGTGTGTATATATATATATATATATATATATATTTTTTTTTTTTTCCTTGTAAGTATACTGCCATGACTCTTAGACTGGAAAGCTACATTGAAGGGTATCTAGCTCAGGGTCTTGTATCTCTCCTGAACCAGCAATGATCCTGCTTAAGTCTCTGGAAAGCACCAGTAGTTTAGAGTGACCCGTTTGTTAATGAACTCATGTGTATTTGTCTTCCACACTGTGCTGACATCTGTTTCTTTAACTTTTCCCATAAATATCATGCCTTTTTATAGGGGTGGGGGGGAGGACTCATGATGCTTATGAAAAGTGAAAGTGAAGTCGCGCAGTCATTTCCAACTGTTTGCGACCCCATGGACTGTAGCCCACCAGGCTTCTCCGTCCATGGCATTTTCCAGGCAAGAGTACTGGAGTGGGTTGCCATTTCCTTCTCTAGGGGATCTTCCTGACCCAGGGATCAAACCTGGGTCTCCTGCATTGCAGGCAGACACTTTATCCTCTGAGCCACCAGGTAAGCTCATTGATGCTTATAATACAGGCAGAGATTTATGGCATTTTAAAAATTGCACTTTTTAGCATCTGTAGGGCTTTGGTCTCTGAGCAATTTTCTCTGGGGAACTTCAGTGAAAAACCACCATGCACAATGGAAAAGAAAACTCCGTGCAAAATTACTTCTCTTTTTTTCCTATTTACATGTTTTGCCTTTCCTGATTGTTTTCTCCCATGACCATATGTTGATGTTTTTCCCCTTTTGGTTGAATTTAAACATTGTTTAAAATGAAAGTTTTTAAAATGCAAATAGCTCATTTTATAAATCAAGCTGTAATAAATGAAATTAAAAAAGACAACCTTGCTTTTAATAGAAAACTGACCATTATATTTTGTGAAATAAATGAATTTGGAAAAATCCTCTGATGGATAATACACTCTGTAAAGTTTCTGAACTTCCAGGTGATATTAATATTCATAGAACTTTATAATGCAAATGAGTTTTTTTTCTAGTTAATAATTAACAATTTCAGGTTCATAGATATTACTTAATGAATATTTTCTTTTTTCTTCTTTACAGGCAAGAAGAGACTGAAAGGAGAGTGAAAAATGTAAGATACATATTTAATGGAACATTTTAAATGGTTTCTTATATGTTCTGTAATAAGGTGAAAGTGAAGTTGCTCAGTCGTGTCCGACTCTTTGCGACCCCATGGACTGTACCAGGCTCCTCCGTCCATGGGATTCTCCAGGCAAGAGTACTGGAGTGGGTTGCCATTGCCTTCTCCAGGGGATCTTCCCAACCCAGGGATCGAACCCGGGTCTCCCGCATTCCAGGCAGACGCTTTAACCTCTGAGCTAAGGTAGTGAGAACTAAAAATATCTGATGTATTCTCTATCCTTTTTCTAATGGAATTTTTGTTAGAAACAAATTCTAAATATGCTTAAATATGATTGAAACGTGTATTTTCTGACCTTATAGTATAAGAAGGTGGGTTAAATTTAGAAAGTGAGTCCTTACATGTTAGTAATGTGGTAAAGGCAGATAAGGGCTTCCCAGGTGGCACTAGTAGCAAAGAACTTGCCTGTGAAATCAGGAGATGCAAGAGATATGGGTTTGATTCCTGAGTCAGGAAGATCCACTGGAGGCATGGGGACCCACTCCAGTATTCTCGCCTAGAGAATTCTATGTAGAAAGGAGCCTGGCAGGCTATGGTCCATAGGGTTGCAAAGAGTTGGACATTACTGAAGCGACTTAGCATGCACACAAAGGCAGATAAACAGGCTATAGGACTTTTAGGAGAGTAAGTCAGAAGCCACCAAAATCAGACTTTAAGGAAAAACACTAAATGTTTAAGAATTCTGAGGAATTAGCCAGTGTACACATGTCTATCGGAGAAGGCAATGGCACCCCACTCCAATACTCTTGCCTGGAAAATCCCATGGGTGGAGGAGCCTGGTAGGCTGCAGTCCATGGGGTCACTAAGAGTCGGGCACGACTGAGCAACTTCACTTTCACTTTTCACTTTCATGCATTGGAGAAGGAAATGGCAACCCACTCCAGTGTTCTTGCCTAGAGAATCCCAGGGACGGAGGAGCCTGGTGGGCTGCCATCTATGGGGTCGCACAGAATCGGACATGACAGAAGCGACTTAGCAGTAGCAGCAGCAGACATGTCTATAGTATGCTGCATATTAGAAGAATTTCTAAAAATGTGACAGCTTTAGTTAAAAATGTGAAGCTGAGAATTACATATTTTAAGTGTTTAGTCTGTAAGTTTGTTGGAAAAATATTGTCTGAAAAGTTAAATTTATGTTTTCTTCCTGTGAATTTTTTCCTGCTTCATGTGTACTGGTAGAATGTACAAATACCTGTTGGGGGAGTCTAAACTTTTGGTGTGAGAATGTGCTCAGAGAAGAATAACATTTTTGATGACCCTTCTCCTTCATGTAATTTAAAAGGAAATCTACTTTTCAATGGTAGATACATATGGTCTTTTATCTAGTGCTCACTTGCATTTGAGCTTGCTGTTAATTACTAAATTGACTCATCTGTTTCATGGCATTATTTTTTTTTTAAGGTTTTGATAACTTTGTACTGGCTGGGAAGAAAAGCACAAAGTAACCCCTACTATAATGGTCCCTGTCTTAATTTGAAAGCGTTTGAGAATCTTTTAGGACAAGCTCTGACTAAGGTAAGGAAACTCTATCTATATGAGACACTTACTCTAATTAATAGTTCTTATCTTCCCCTTCCTCTCTTGCTTTCATGTGCCCTCTGCCTTCTTTTACTTTTTCTACAAAATATGGTGGCTCTGATGGGGATGCCTAGAGAGGATTGTTACTTATCTGCTGACTTCATAAGTCACCACCAAGGAGTGAGTATTTCAGACCAGTTTCCAGGATATATAATATAGGTATAGGTATTTATTTCTTAATTTTAGGTATCTCAGTGAGATACTCATTAACTTTCTTTCGTCAACACTTTATATAACCCAACTATTTCTATATTAATTATGAACTCGACCTGTAACTGCTTCAGACTATTAAAATGTGTGTATGTTACTCAGTTTCTTTATCTTATTGTCTTGCCATGGGTCACTGTATCTCTAATGTCCTTATTCCAATATCTTCACAATTCTATCATGTTATGTCTGTTTTCTAAAGAGTAGTAAATGCTGTTACATGAAACTTGATAAGATTTTTAAGTTAGAATCTTTGGTTTTAAACACATTTCTAGTCCTTCATATTTTGGAATCAGTGTTGCAAATATTGAGTGTTTAAAGACTGTTTGAAGAGAGTCAAGTGCCAAGGCTAACCAGAGTTGGCCAGATCTTCATTCATAAGATCAAATGGGAGAACTAATCGCCATGGGGGTATTTCTGTAGGAGAATCTGCAGTATTCAGAAGAAAATGTGTCATCAAAATAATTTGTCACCATCTAATTAATAGTAGTTGCTTGATGGGTCTTTATGATCAGTAAATGATTCTGTACCCATCAGGCATTTAGAATTAGTCTCTGGTACATCGTAAGGATATAATAAATGCTAGTTACTATGATTGGAAAATAGACGTTCTAGGCCAGGATGAAAATGATCTCTTTGCCTTATAACTACTCTCATCTTTAGTTTTGCCTGAGCCCAGCCATATATATTGTAGAGAGATGAAATTATGGTCTTGAAGGTTAGCATATTCCTTCTGGATTTTTATTTTTAAATCGTAAGAAGTTGATAATATCCTATTTAAAATTCTTAAAACAGTTAATTCAGATAATTGTTGAGATAATATCATGCCTGAGCATTATATGAGGTGTTGAGAAAGCACTCACACAAGGGAGATGACCCATCCTTAGAGCACAATTGTTTGATGCAAACAGATGAACAAGTAGGTCAGTGCAATGGTGGAGGGCAGGGCTCAGAAGGATGAATGTGGCGGGGCTTCAAGCATGAGCAGAGTCTGCCTTACAGTTATTTCAGCTAAGAAAACATCCAGTTAAAAATAACGCGGGACTTTGGCCCTTGCATTAGTGTTCTCTTTACAGCCTTTGGTTCTTTTTATGGCAGTGTGACTCAGGTTCAGTAACCTTCGTAGAGTGTGCTGGGAATGCTTTACTTGAGTTTGTTTCTTGCCACCAGTGTCAAAACCAGAGTAGATACACAAACAGTTTTTCATAGGTAAAGCTAACGCTGTGGTTCCATTCCATTATTATGGCGGGTGGAGAACCATGAGATATGTCAGTATATGTTTTGCATCTGTTCTGTTAAAATCAAAATCGTTGTGTTCATCAGACTTTTCTCCCTTAACTAGTTATGCTTAATGGCCAATCTAAAATATGAATAAAGAAAAAATACTTGCAGAGACTTCCGTGGTGGTCCAGTGGTTAAGAATCCACTGCCAATGCAGGGGACACAAGTTTGATCCCTGGTCTGGGAAGAGTCTACGTGCCATGGAGCACGTAAGCCCATGTGCCATAATTACTGAGCCCCTGCGCCCTGGAGCCCGTGCTCCACAACAGGAGAAGCCACCACATGCAGAAGCCTGTGCACTGCAACTAGAGAATAGCTCTCACTCACCACAACTAGGGAAAGCCTGAATGCAGCAATGAGGACCCAGTGCAGCCAAAAAAAATTAATTTTTTTTTTTTTTTAAATTCTTGCAGTAAACTGTTTGACCTTGAGTCATCGTATAAGTTGTAGGTGACTCACTTTAGGTGACTTGTCAGAGAAAAGTCCTTGGTGGGGGGATAGGGGTAGGAACCAGGCAACAGGGCCAAACTCCAGTTCTTTTACAACTATGGTGGCATGTCATCATTAACTTTTAATATTTACTAGGTCAAAAATCATTTCCTGTGTGTTGCACTTTAAGGCTTCAACAAATATGTGTTTAAGAAACCTGATGAATCTAAAGATTTACTTAGAATTTTAAATTTTGTATTTTTTGAGAAGTATTTTGGTGGCACCAACACTTGTCCCAGCTTCTCCATCTGCTTGGAGATACAGTACAAGGTAGGCACTTGCAATTGCATGACAAGATGTCAAGTCTAATTCCAGGGTGTGTGTGGCAGATAAAATATATAAAATCTCAAATAAATCTATTGGACCTTATTGGACTTAAACACTTGTCACACAATTCAACCACAAATTGACATCCAGTCTTAGCCAAAAGTATGCCTGAGACAGCTGCTAATTATTCATTATAAACCTTTTTTCTTCAACTTTTTCCACATGTTGAAAATTTTCATAATTCAAAATTGAAAGAGTAGTGTAACAAATACCAACCTATTTTCCATCAGATTTAATCATTAAGCAGGTCCCACATTGGCATTATTTAGTTATCTATCCATTATTTCATGTAGATTTCAGGTTAGTGAAAGTGAAGTCCCTCAGTCGTGTCCGACTCTTTGTGACCCGTGGACTGTAGCTCACCAAGCTCCTCCGTCCATGGGATTCTCCAGGCAAGGATACTGGAGTGGGTTGCCATTTCCTTTTGCTTACTCCTAAATACTCAGTATGCTGTTCTTAACAGTAAGAATATTTTTCTGTATATCTATAGTGTCTCCTAGACCAAAGAACATTCATGAATATTCCCCATTATTTAATATCCAGTCTATATTCAAAACATCCCAATTGTTTCCCAACTCTGTTTCATAGCTTCTTGTCTATATAATCATTTAATGAAAGGTTCACATATTACATTGGATTGTTAAAGAACCTAGGAATTCTTATCTCTGTATTAGTATCATTATCTGAAAATAATAATTAAAATAAAAAATTATTTAAAATAAACATTTCTATATGATTTACAAACCTATGGTTAATAACATTTACTTTATTTCTATATAACTGATATAGGAGTCAAACAAATATTTCATCTAGATACAGGGGAAATGTTTTATATATCAACAAACAAGTCTGCTTTCTTCAGATCTAGTTTTGTAACCAGTGAGCTTTCCTTGGTTCAAATCTAGTTTTATAATCTGTGAAAATAGACAAGTTTGCGAAGTGTATACCTGTTATTCTTACCCCTCTCTCTTTTAAAACTTTTCTTTTTGTTGAAGAACTTTGTTATGTTTTTTTTTTAATTTGTTCAATATAAATGACCCCTAATATTTCCTGGAGGTAGGCTGAATGCAATCTTATTCTTTTCTCCTTTTGGATATCAAAATTAAGATTGACTTTTCTCTTTGCCTCCTTTTATGTTTATTGCCAGAAAACTAAACAGGAATTGATTTTAGCTCTTGAATGTTACTCTACTTATTAGCTGTTCTTTGATTGAAAATGTCCTCATTATTAAATAGATTATATTACCTTACTAAATAATATTGGGTACCTCCATGTTGTCACATGAGTGCTAAAGTATTAAGTTGTGGGAAAACATTTACAGATTTATATTCTGATTTCTATCAAATTTTTTTCTGACATTTCACTGGGAAATCTCATTGCCTCATCTAATCAGAGATAGCATGACTTGAGCTATGCAAACAAAGACGCCATAACTGATGACATTTTTGGAAGTTTTGCTCACTTACTATTCCTGAACAAACGCCCTCTAGGCACTTGAAGAGTCCAGCTGCCTGAAGAGGAGTGGCAGGGACAGTGGTTACAGCGACATCTGGGGCCCTGAGCGCGGGGAGCTTCTGGCTTCTCCAGGCAACTGTAAGAGGGAGGACTCGTTTGAGAGTTTGGACTCTTTGGGATCAAGGTCATTCACAAGCTGCTCCTCTGATATCACGTTGAGGGGGGCACGTGAAGGTGAGTTGCATTTTGGATTGGACAGTTTATTTTTATTTCTTAGTGTATTGAGAGAAAAATGGGAATGGGAGAGAGTAGAAAAATGGAGGGAAAATTATTGAGACAATCACTTCACCAGGAAGTCCATATCGTGGAGAATGGAATAGAATTGAGGGTGTCTTGTCTTTCCTTTGTCCGTTAGATCTCTCCTTCCTTCCTTTTCTCTCTCTCTCTGTCTCTCTTGTTCCTTCCTCACTATATTGCCACTTGAGGGGAGATAGTTTCATTTTTTCAAAATCTGTTTTTGGATGGAATTAGGGCAGCAGTAAAGAATCTGCCTGCCAATTCAGGAGACGTGGGTTCAATCCCTGGAACAGGAAGATCCCTGGAGAACAAATGGCAACCCACTCCAGGATTCTTGCCTGGAAAATCCCATGGACAGAGGAGCCTGGAGGGCTCCAGTCCATGGGTCCCAAAGAAGTCAGACACAACTGAGCGACTAAACAAAAGGGAAGAGACAGTTAACTATGACCTGTTTTATAAGTGACAGTCTATCTGAATTCTTTTTCCTCTGTATTCAGGGTTAACAATCTCTGCCTCTGAAGCCTAATAACTGATATATCTCGACATAGAAAAGAAAGTAAATAAGATTCTGTAAAAGTGTGTTTTAGTTCCTGAATAACCTTCTTTCTTCCCTTTTCTTTTTGGCAAAAGATACAAAGAAAAAGCTTCTAAGAAAAAACAGGAAACTATTTTAATAATTATCACTACCCAAGAAAAGAAGTGATTGATATCTGTCTTGATAGAATATTATGCTAAACTTTGGTTGATTAAGAGCAACACTGGCATTGTGTTAGAAAGCATCCTTTGCTTCTGTCATGGTCAAAGTCAACCCAGAACAAGTATGAAAGGAACAAGTTAATGAAAGTCATTCTGTTGTGGGAAGGAGTTTTCTTTCAAAATCCCAATGTAAAATTTATTATTTATTATTTTCCTATGGCTGTTGGGTGGCATCAGAAATTTCTGACTGTAAACCTTTTGTGATTCAGATTTGACTATATTGAAACCATAAGTGAGGTTTCTTGAACTGTTTCTGTGCTTCCACCAGCAACATGAAAATATTGAGAGTTCTGGTTGTGAGTTCGTGCTGGATTATTAGAGATTTCACTTTGCCTGTTTATTTTGATTATATTTTTATTTTAAATGTTTTTATTGTAGAATATTTTCAAACATCAGCAAAGTTGGAAGAATTTTACATGCCTACCTATGTACCTGCCAGGCTTCCCCAGTGGCACTAGTGGTAAAGAACCTGCCTGCCAGTGCAGGAAACATAGAGACATGAATTTAATCCCTGGTTCGGGAAGATCCCTTGGAGGAGGGCATGACAATGCACTCCAGTATTGTTGCTTGGAGAATCCCATGGACAGAGCAGCCTAGAAGGCTACAGTCCATAGGGTCCCAAAGAATTGGACAGGGCTGAAGTGACTTAGCATGCTCGTACCTGCCACCTAGTTCTATCATAACATTTACCATGCTTGCCTTTATTACACACCAAGCCCCTGTTCTCTAGGCATTAACTATCCATTTTATTTTTCAAGACACTTCAGAATACATTAAACTTGTTTCTAAATGCTTTAGCATGCAATCATGAGCTAGAATTCACCTTTTATTACTACTGTTTACTTAATTTAAGTTTACATAAAAGCAGTATACACTGAATTTGTTTTTCCAAAGTAAAATGAATCAGCAAATATTATAACTCCAAATTATTTAGCTTTTTGAATAGTGATAGCTTTTAAAAATTTGAAAAGTGAATGGGATGGGGGAAGGAGAGGATGGGACAAATTGAGAGAGTAGCATTAACATAGATACACTCCCATGTGTAAAATAAATAGCTAGTGGGAAGCTTCTGAATAGCACAGGGAACTCAGCTCCATGTTCTGTGATGACCTAGAGGGGTGGAATGGCGGGTAGGAGGGATGCTCAAGAGGGAGGGGATATATATGTATGTACACACACACACACACACTCTCTCTCTCTCTCTCTTATGGGCTTACCACATGACTGAAGCAACTTCACATGCATGGGCTCAAGAGGGAGGGGATATATATGTATGTACACACACACACACACGCACACACACACACAGTCTCTCTCTCTCTCTCTCTCATGGGCTTTCCCACATGACCGAAGTGACTTCACATGCATGGGCTTCCCAGGTGGTGCTGATGGTAAAGAACCCACCTGGCAATGCAGTAGATGCATCCCACTCCAGTATTCTTGCCCAGAGAAGTCCATGGAAAGAGGAGCCTGGCGGGCTACAGTCCATGGGGTCTCAAAGTGTCGGACACAACTGATAGGACTGAGCATGCACGCATATATACTTATAGTTGATTCCTGTTGTTCTACAGCAGAAACTAATAGAACACTATAAAGCAATTATCTTTCTATTAAAAATAAAAATATATTAAAATTCAAAAAAATGTTAACAAAAAAAGTGAATAGCTATTTAAGTTAACCTTTTAAATTACTGCTGTATTTGTTGGCTGTTTGTGATCTCAGTGTAACATTTTCGTAGCCCAGATGACTCTTAAGATAGTTTTAAGGAAATCTGAGTTCATAATTCATCTGAGTGAGTAAAGCTGTGAATGCAGAGGTTGAAATTATCAACCTACTATATTACTTTGTCTGGACTGAAGAACCTAACACATGCTTTGTTTGGATTTATATCTGGCCAACAATAATAAACCCTGGAGAAGGGAAAGGCTACCCACTCCAGTATTCTGGCCTGGAGAAGTCCATGGACTGTGTATATGTAGTGCACACGGTCACAAAGAGTGGGACACAACCGGGCGGCTTTCGCTTCACAACAATAACAAAAGGGGCATGCATCGAAGGCGTGTGGGAGTTTATAGCCTCTGGTCAGTTCACATGCAGTGGCTCAGTGGTGTGAGCCTTCTCCTCAGACACTTGTTGGGCTGGGTGCCTGGTCCCTGTGACGAAAAGCAGAGGGTTACTGTTGCCCTGCTTCCTGATCGTGGGAAAGGAGTTGCAGACCTTGTTTGAAGAGGATGGAAGTGAAGACTTGGTAATTACAACTAAGGAAGGAAAAAAACAAATCCTGCGAGCCCTCCAGGATGATACAACTTTTTTGGTTTGGATCAGTCTGTTGAAATTCTGCTACCTACACTAGATTGTAGTCCCAAATTGATGATCAATAATATTGATGATAAGATTAATATTTTTAGGTTAATGAGTTACAAAGTCATATTCCTAAATTATAGGAAGCCTCTGTTGACAGATAAAAAAGGGCAATCTAAAGGTTGAGAATTATGCTTTATTTAGCAGACTTACTGAGGACTTAGCCCTGAAGACAGTCTCTCAGATAGCTCTGAGGGACTGCTCTGAAGGGGTAAGGGAGGAGCCAGGATATATAGGAGTTTCTGCTAAGAGTCGGACACAACTGAGCGACTTCACTTTCCCTTTTCACTTTCATGCATTGGAGAAGGAAATGGCAACCCACTCCAGTATTCTTGCCTGGAGAGTCCCAGGGATGGAGGAGCCTGGTGGCTGCCATCTATGGGGTCGCACAGAGTCGGTCATGACTGAAGCGACTTAGCAGCAGCAGCAATAAAAAAACAAAAAAGCCCCAAAACACCCAGGTAGTCAGAACATCAAAAGATTACTATTAATTAAAGAAAAACCAGACATCTCAGGTTAATGAATTTCAAGCTTTTCTATGAATAGGAAGATGCTGGAGACTGAGCTCATTGAAATCATTCCTTTTATATGCACCTTCCCTAGTGGCTCAGATAGCAGAGTCCATCTGCAGTGTAGGAGACCCAGGTTCAATCCCTGGTTCAGGAAGATCCCCTGGAGAAGAAAATGCCTACCCACTCCAGCATTTTTGTCTAGAGAATTCAATGGACAGAGGAACCTGGTTATAGTCCAGGGAGTCACAAAGAGTCGGACACAATAGAGTGACTCACACCTTCAACACTAGCACTTAACTACCCAGGGCTAGTATCCTGTTTTTATCCACCTTGAAGCCCCTCAGGGCGCACAGTCTGGGATGGCTGCAGTGGCTGAGGGCTTGATGGCTGAAACATCCTTTGTTTATTGATGGGGCAGGTGATAGTTTTCATCCATATCTCTTACCATATCAAGAATATTTGCCTACTGTCCTGCACACTGTAGTGGACTAAAAAAAAAATTAAAAAATTTCCAAAGTAGAACTATCTTTATATTTAAAATTTTACATGTTCAAAATTTTAGTAAGAATCTTGACATTTCTCTCTTACTTAGAAAAAAATGTATTCATTTTGGAGGCAGTAAAAACAAAGCACCAGATTATTGACTGTTAATATTTCTGGTGATACCTGGTTATACTTCCTCCCTTTTTGCCATGACTCTCCTTGCCCTGTTCTGGTCTCAAGGTCTCCTAGCTGTGTGTTCAACTGTTTCCTGTAGGGTTCTCTCAGTGTTACTCGCTGTAGACTCCTGCCAGCCAGGGAAGAAGGGACAGACTGCCTTTGGCTCAGGTTAACCTGGAAGTGTTCTTTTGCTAAGAGCAGGTGCCTCCCAGGTACTCAGCTACCAATCTACCGAAGACCATAGCATTTGCAAACTTTCTTCACAAACACACAGAGGCAGGAAATAAAGGGCAGGAAGGGAGACAGCTCAGCTCTATCTATAATGTTTTGTACCTTCATTTCTTCCCATGTATTTAAAAGGACAGGCTGGCTTTTTTTTTTTTTTTTTGAGAATAGAGTAGCGTTTGTAGTTATCTGACCTTGAGGTGTATCAAACTGTATTCTTTCAGATAAGTGCATAAATGATATTGAGTCAAAATAGAAGGTTCCCAATATTTTTGTGACCACTGTCAGAAAATGCCTTGAGTTCTGTGGTCTCTTAATATTCCTTTAGGACTTTAGGAGTCATTTGGTCCAACCATGTATGTTATGTGTGATTCTTGCTCATAAGAGTCTCATATGTATTTGTCAATCTTCTTTGTGATCGTGTGCTTTTTGCATCTTTTCTTTGTCTTTGCTGGTCTCTCGCCTCACAGAAATTTTGGACGATGGCACAATTTATTTTAAATGACTGAGGTTCCCTTGAATTCTGTTCAGATCTCATGTTAGCCATCTTTGATTCTGTGGCTGCACTATATCTCCATGTATTCCATCAACAAATTTTACAAAAAATCATGAGAAGATTGAGTAGAAAAGGGGTTCAGCCAAAAACTGGAACTTTTTCTACTTAGAATGTGTACCAGTGGAAGACTGTACTGTGTGTACCTCCAGTATGCAAAGCAAGTTCCTCCTAATGGGTCTTATCACAACTTCGTGACAAATTTCTAAAAATATTCCCCACAGTGAGCAGTAGAGCCCTGGGTTTCCAAGGGAAAGACAAAGCAGGCAGGCTGTGTGGGTTTCAGTTAGATGAAAAATCTGGAGACTAAAGCAAATTCCTGTGCCTTTTTTTGTTGTTGTTGTTAATAGGTTGTGAAAGTGACACAGATTCTGAATTTACATTCAAAATGCAGGACCATAATAAAGATGATATGTCCTATAGAAGGATTTCGGCTATTGAACCCAAGTCTGCCTTACCCTTCAATCGCTTTTTACCCAACAAGAGTAGACAGCCATCGTACGTGCCAGCACCCTTGAGGAAGAAAAAGCTGGACAAAAATGAGGATAACAGACGAAGCTGGGCAAGCGCCGTCTACACAGAAGCAGATGGAACATTTCCAAGGTACTGGAATGCGAGCTGATTACTGAGTTTTAAAATTCATTCGGCTTGGGGAATTTGCTGGGATATTTAAATTCGGTAAAAGGAGTAATCCTTAAAATGTATTTCATAGATAACATAAAACTTCATTAATGAAAATCTTTCTTTTTCTTACCTGTGTTTTTAGTCATCCATATCTTGAAGAGATTTCTTCCGTGTTAGAATGTCAGCATATGATCTGCCGGTTCTTTTTTTAGATGCTTGCCTTTGACTCACTGGTTATCTTTCAGCTTCCTGGATGACTTACATTGTTCATTGTGAACTCTGCTGTGTTGTTTGTTTCCATTTTTTAAAAATCTGTGTTGATGGAGCTCAGTGAACACAAAAAGTATTCTTTAATTCCCCATCAAATCAGCAGAGCAGAGCGTGATTTTTCGAATCCAGCTTCCTATCCGGAGGAGGTATATGGTTCTGAAAGTGGATCGGACTCAGAGGAGGAACGGAGGCTGCCGGATATAGTTTGGGATGACTTAGCCAACCGTAGATTCCAAGTGAAAAAGAGGCCTGACAGTTTCATCTCTCCTAAATCTTGTTCACCCATCTTTTCTCCTCCTGACCCATTAACCACTGGGCTGTACAAACTGACGAGGTCAGAAAAATTTCTCCTGGATCGGAATGCCTGTTGTGCTATTGATTTTTAATACATAAAGTAACACCCCAGATGGTTTGCGATTTCTCTCTCTCTTTTAACACATTTTATAAGTGTCTCTGGCCCTTCTGTATCAAGCTCTTCTCTAATTAAAATGAGATGCTGTTATAATGCCTTAACTTTGTTGTAGGGGCTGGAATGATGAGAATGATGAGAATGGAAACGAATTGGCTGCATTCACAGTGTGAACTTTGTGAGACAGAAAGCATGCCTCTTGTGTTCTGTGTCACAAATTGCTCACGCAGTGTCTTAACTGGTTGGATGTTTTGAACAGTAACGAGAGGAGAATTTGGGGCACGAATGTGGAGAACTGGCCAACAGTACAAGAAACTTCAGACTCCTCTTGTTATTTGGAAGAGAACGAAAACAAGACAAGCGTTCCCAACACTGTAAAGGATGATCTTTACGTGCGAAAGCTAAGCCCAGTCATGCCAAGCCCAGGGAATGCTTTTGATCAGTTTCTTCCCAAATGCTGGATCCCAGAGGATGTGAACTGGAAACGCATAAAAAGGGAAACTTACAAACCATGGTATAAAGAATTTCAGGGATTCAGGTTTGTCTTTGTGCATGTTTCTTTCATTCCAGTGTCCATTCGGTACCCTGACAGGGTGCATTCTATGTGGGCATTTTACGAGAGAGATTAATTTCCCTCCAACATCTATAAACGTGCTCACTGGTGGGGAGGGAAAAAACACGGTTTAAATTTAGACTTAAGGATCTAGATTTTAAAAAGTCTTCTAAACAACCAGAGCTGGACAGTATTTTTAGTTACATCATTCTTTGTTGTCTTTTCTCTTTCCTTTCTCTGTGTTACTCCAAGTAGAAGGAATTCAGACTCTGACGATGAGGACTCAGGCTCTGACAGAAGCTCCACCATTTTTAGTAGAATACAAAAAGCAGATCATAGGCTAGACAGCAGCTGGCAAAGACCTTCACTCTTGCTGAAACTGGCTACCAAACGGGCCAGAAACTCCTGGGACCCCCAGGCAGCCAGGAGAACCCGTGGTGTTTCAGATGAGCCCAGGTGTACCTGCCTGCATGAGCCCGCCTGCTTAGAGTCCAGCCTGTGACACCTTTGCCAACTTCCGCTGCCGCATTAACCGCTGACCGTGATGAGCTCAATCATGGACTCTCACTCACTTAATACTGAGTTATGAAAGCGTAACTTATAACATCATGCTTTCTGTGCAAGTGTGTGAGCTTGAAAGTCTAATAGGATTAAAAGTTCTTTAGCACAATCATTAATAGTACAGAGTTACCTGTGGCATCATCAGTTCTTGTTGAAAACCATTTAAAAAGGCTTTTTAGACTGCTGACCTAATTATACAGCTATGCTATGTGTGAAGTTGTGGAGAAAGGAAATAACCTGTAGACAGACCCTGGGACAGGCAAGACTGATGAGAAAACGCAAAGAAGAAATTCAACAGAGTTTTTTAAACAAAGCTTCAGAGCATTGAATTTAATTTCTGCTGACCACCTGTGCCTCTTGCATAAAGCGTTCATTGCTCAGCTCTGGAAACCTTTCAGGATCGTCGCTGCTTCTCTGGGAAGGGAGTCAGACCATTGTGGCCGATGGGATGAGGAAGGGATGGACGGAGCACTGGTTCGCTCTCTTCCCATTCTAGCGCCATCCCTTGGCCTCAATGATATCCACCTTTTCTGAGAAGTAGACTCTGCTCTAATTTCATTAAATGATATCATGGGTGATGGCATTAAATGCTGGTCTTACTTCGCAGCTAGAATCCCTCCCATGGCCCCCTTAAATAATTCACCCACAGGGACTGGCTAGTTAGTTGGTTTGCTGCTAATTACCTTTTCTCCCTAAACTTAATAAGATTCTCCCTTCCTTTTTCTTTCCTATGCTTCAGTCAGTTTTTATTACTTCAGGCCCTCCAGACATATTCTGATGACATCTTGTCTTCTGAAGCAAATATCAAAATCGACCCCACGGCTGGCCCCCGGCTCATAACACGCAGAAGGAACCTCTCTTACGCACCAGGGTGTGGACCGGGAGATGCGCTGGAGATGCCAGTCCTGGATCCCGACTTAGAGAATGACGACTTCTTTGTCAGAAAGACTAGGGCTTTCCATGCAAACCCATGTGTTCTCCGGGCTTTCGAAGACTTAAGAAGTCTGTCTGGGCAAGACGATCCTGTAGAGCGAGATATAATCCTGCAGTGTAGGGAAGGGGAACTTGTCCTTCCGGACCTCGAAAAAGATGATATGATTGTTCGCCGCCTTCCAACACAGAAGACAGAGGTGCCTCTGTCAGGAGGCCCTGATAGATACCAGCCAGTCCCATTGCCCGAACCCTGGATGCTTCCTCCAGAAATTCAAGCAAAATTTCTCTGTGTGCTTGAAAGGACATGCCCCTCGAAAGAAAAAAGTACTAGCTGTAGAGTGTTAGTTCCTTCCTGTAGGCAGAAGAAAGACGACATGTTGGCTCGTAAGATCCAGTCTTGGAAGCTGGGAACCACGGTCCCTCCCGTCAGTTTCACCCCTGGTCCCTGCAGCGAGGCGGACTTACAGAAGTGGGAGTCCATCCGAGAGGCCAGCAGGCTTAGGCACAGGAAGCGGCTGATGGTGGAGAGGTCAGAGTGTGTTTCTGCAAGGATTATGCTTGTTGTGGATGGTCTTGTGTGACTTTCCTTGTGTGAGAAAGTAGCGTCAGGTTGCCCAACTCTGCATGTCATGAGCTGTTTTGAAGCATCCTGTTAAAGCATTGATTTTGCTTTGAGAAAAATCAGATCTAGTTGTTGTGTGGAAAAAGTGCAATTCCATATTTGCACATCTCAAAATCACTTCTCTGAGACCTGTTTAAGAAGGTGTGTATCCACAAACAGTGCCCTTGGCCTTGAGGGAAGACTATGATATGCTTCTGCCATATGACATTTCACAAAGCTGTTTTCTGATTATGTTTACAAGCCTTTTATTCTCATGTCTGGGCATTTCTGAAACACTCTGGTTGTAGTTTGGTTTTATCTGTTTCTTGTATTTCAGACTACATGATTTTTGGTGTAAAAATTTCCCTTAAAATATGGCATTGCAAGTTTCATTTAACTTGAGTTTGATGTCTGATTTTGACCCAGGCTTCTTAGACTATTGACGTGCGACTTTTTACATTGATGGTTTAAAGTTCAGTGCAAATTTTATTACAGTGCATGAATGTCATTTGCTGTCTGCTACACTTTACATGTATGTAATTATGGCCATTTTGATAATGAGTCTGCATTTACATGTTATGCAACTTGCCGTTTTGATGAATGTTCAGTTTGTGGAACTTTGGGATGGACAAATAATGGGTTAAATGAAATTAGTAGACCTAAATCTAACTTCTAACTAGTTCCTGGCACAGGAAGTTTTTTGTTTGTTTGTTACCTAAATGAATTTGCTCATTTGGTTCAAAGGAAAACAGGAAATTCTTTACCTTGATCTGAATTCCTTGACATATGAGATCAATGAGAATTGGAGGCATGATCAAGAATGTGACTGAAGAAGCAACCTTTTGAGATTTGTCCATCTCTAATTAGACTCTTGAAGACGTTGAATATTTAGAAACTAACACAACTAGAAAAACATGACTTAATTTTTGGTTTTCTGATTTCTTAGACTCTTTCAAAAGATTTATGGTGAGAACGGGTAAGTTTTGTGGTTCACAGTAAAGAAATCTACATATTGTTTGTCCTTTGTGTGGTATGTCATTGCACTTGTATCCTGGCATGACACTAAATGGGAATGTCTGTGCTGTGCATGAGACCTAAAACAGGGGAATTCTTCCTAATTCTGCAACTGAATAGTCATATTTCTGTCTGAGTACCCAGTGCATGCAATGCTGTATGACAGCAATATTTTGTTTATCAGAAGTTGAAAATTCAAATCCTGTTTTTTTTCCTCCTCTATGGAGTTGATTAAAAGTCACAAAAACACATACCTGAGATTAGGTTTATTTATTTTGGTATCTGACAGTTACATAGGCCAAACCTCTCGTTTCTGGATGTTGAAGCCCAAATAACTGTATTTTAGAAAAATCTTCAATGGGAAAAATATATTGGTATTTACTTTGAGTTTAGAAGGCATGCGATTGGCATTATCTGTGTACTCTTAGTTCAAGGAGAGCTTCCTTAGTTGGGATGCTGAGTGGCATGATTTTCCCTCAGTAGGATTTGCAAACATTTCCAAGATTCCTGACTAGGGTAAAATTTTATAACATAGCTGTGCTATAAAGCCAAATCAGACTTCCAAAGCTGCAAAAGTTAAAATATTGGTAGTTTCCATATAAGCTACAAGGATTATACTTAAAACTGTTCCCAGTTTTTTTCTATAGTTGACCCTCTGTATCTGGGAATGCAGCTCCCAGAACCAGTCCTCTTGGATATAAAGGGGTTGACTGCTGTGTCATTTGACTCTGTCACCTGGCAGACATAAAATATTATACAAACAACCTTCTGGAAATATTTCCCATTTTTCAAATAGCAGAATTAAAACAAATACTTTTTAACTTTTCACATGCACTAGCAATGTAGACTCATTCACTCTTAGGGCAGAATACCCAGGTGACTATATCTTAATATTTTATATCAACTTTCTGTAACTTTGTGAACCCAACTGCTAATAGTTTTTGATCAAGAAGAAAATTGAAGTATGACAAATATTTTAATCTGCCTAAGCCTTAGGAGCTAAGTATCTTCCCCTACTGGAACTTACTTCATCTCAAAGGTTCTCTAATTTTGATAGTTTTGGATAATTTTGATAGTGTGGAGATCTTAGAAGTTACTAAAATCACTTGTTGAGCAGCTCAGTCGTGTCTGACTCTTTGTGACCCCATGGACTGCAGCATGCCAGGCCTCTCTGTTCCTCAACATCTCCCAGAGTTTGCTCAAACTCATGTCCAACCATCTCATCCTCTGTCATCCCCTTCTCTTCCTGTCCTCAATCTTACCCAGCATTAGGGTCTTTTCCAAGAGTCAGCTCTTTGCATCAGGTGACTGAATTATTGGAGCTTCAGCTTTAACATCAGTCCTTCCAATTAATATTCAGGGTTGATTTCCTTTATGATAAGGAACTAAAATCAGCTAAATCAACTAAAATCACTATATAAAGCAATATAGCCATTCTAGATGTCAAGGATGTAATGGAGCAATGAGCATCTAATTACCAGTAATTCTCAGCCACTGATGTTGTAAGTCAGACTCCAAGCATGCTTTCAGTATGCCTTGCAAAGATACATTATCTCCTATCTGGTTCCTCATGTGTGATTAAAACATCTCCATCAGGAGGGTGTATGAGGCAATTTTTAGCATGACACTTAAGCATCTGCTAATCTCGATTCGTCATGGGAAAGCTGTAACAGATAAAAAATCTTTACAGCATCAAGCACTTTGAGTGATAACTTTCGGAAGAATTCTCATTGGTAAATAAGACTTTATAATGTAAGCAGGTTGGTTTTTTTTAAAGGAAATGTGAATACACTGAGTCCAAGTACTTGATGGAAACATAAACCTGTACAGCTATTCCAGTGACTGTACATGCTCCCCGTTAGGGACACATTGTGTGACTGCTTTAAGAAAAGAAGAGAGAAACCCAAATGCCGAAGCTCAGCAAGCTATAAGGATTTTTCTGGGCTCTAGCCAGCAGCAGCAAAGGCCTTCTGTAGACTGTTTCAAGACTGCTGCTTGCATAATACACTATTTGTTTTCAATGCTGTTCACCATGCAGCTAACTGCCAGGATAACACAAATAAAGCGAGGTTGTCTACAAATGGAGACCAATGAATAATGCATGACTTGTCGAATAATGGAAAGTAATACAGATAGGTCTTCAGAAAACTCAGGTGCATTTTAAACCACTTGCAATAAAAAATCTATTATTTGGGATTAAAATGTTTTCTTTGTTACAAGTTTTTTCTTAAGTTGATCTGCGATGAAAACAAAAATTTAAATTGAACTGAACTGGACATGGAACAACAGACTGGTTCCAAATAGGAAAAGGAGTACGTCAAGAATGTATATTGTCACCCTACTTATTTAACTTAAATGCAGAGTACATCATGAGAAATGCTGGGCTGGAAGAAGCACAGGCTGGAATCATGATTGCCAGGAGAAATATCAATAACCTCAGATATGCAGATGACACCACCCTTATGGCAGAAAGTGAAGAGGAACTAAAAAGCCTCTTGATGAAAGTGAAAGAGGAGAGGGAAAAAGTTGGCTTAAAGCTCAACATTCAGAAAACGAAGATCATGGCATCTGGTCCCATCACTTCATGGGAAATAGATGGAGAAACAGTGGAAATAGTGTCAGACTTTATTTTTGGGGGCTCCAAAATCACTGCTGATGGTGACTGCAGCCATGAAATTTAAAGACACTTCCTCCTTGGAAGGAAAGTTATGACCAATCTAGATAGCATATTGAAAAGCAGAGACATTACTTTGCCAACAAAGGTCTGTCTAGTCAAGGCTATGGTTTTTCCTGTGGTCATGTATGGATGTGAGAGTTGGACTGTGAAGAAAGCTGAGTGCCGAAGAATTGATGCTTTTGAACTGTGGTGTTGGAGAAGACTCTTTTGTGAGTCCCTTGGACTGCAAGGAGATCCAACCAGTCCATTCTGAAGGAGATCAGCCCTGGGATTCCTTTGGAAGGGATGATGCTAAAGCTGAAACTCCAGTACTTTGGCCACCTCATGCCAAGAGTTGACTCATTGGAAAAGACTCTGATGCTGGGAGGGATTGGGGGCAGGAGGAGAAGGGGACGACCGAGGATGAGATGGCTGGATGGCACCACCAACTCAGTGGACGTGAGTTTGAGTGAACTCCAGGAGTTGGTGATGGACAGGGAGGCCTGGCGTGCTCCAATTCATGGGGTTGCAAAGAGTCGGACACGACTGAGTGCCTGAACTGAACTGATAGACTTTTAGCCTAGAATTTGTCTCATGTTTATAAATATGTTTGTAAGTGATTATAAACATGAAACAAGTGTTATTTCTGGGTGGTATTTCTCTGGACACCTTGCATGTTTTCCAGCGTGGAATACTTATCTGGAAAAATCATTATTGCTCCATATCCTGTGATGGAAAATAACTGCCTGTAACATGAACGCTTTCTTTTTGGTGAGAACTAAGGGGTTAAAGAGAAATGTGCATCACGCTTTCCAGCCTTAGATTGTTTATTTCTGGCTTGCTGTTTTGTTTGGCATTGAACACTTGTCACTTTATTTTTAGTAAGATGCTTTGTATGTGGCTGTCATTTTCTCACGTATGCTTTTGTGTTGCATGACTTGTCATATGGTTCCATGACATTTGAAAATTTGGTTATGATGCCTCTTGGCAGAAGCTGTTAACGACAAAGAAATTTGTAATGGTATATAGCTGTAATTTTGTAATGTGATTAATTAAGCCATGGCATCTACTGCCAGTATCAACAGGAAATGAACAGTGATTCAAGGTGAAGCTATAATCAAAGACAACTAAGACGTGTATTTTACTTATGGGTTTTGGCCAAAAAAAAAAAATTCTGGAGAACTGTAAGGGCACCTGGACTTCCCTGATGGCTCAGCAGTGAAAGAATCTGCCTGCAATGCAGGGGACCTGGGTTCGACCCCTGCGTTAGGAAGATCCCCTGGAGAAGGACATGGCAACCCACTCCAGTATCCTTGCCTGGGAAATCCCATGGACAGAGAAGCCTGGTAGGCTACAGTCCATGGGGTTGCAGAGAGTCAGACACGGCTGAGCAGCTAAACAGCAATAAGGGCACTTAAGAGAACAAACAGGAAGGAAAAGCCTAGTCAATGTGAGTTACTTTCTGAAGATTTTGCCACCAGGAGACATTCAGCAATGTTTGTAGACATTTTTGATTGTCACATTGGATGGGTTGAGGCATCGTTGCTACTGATATACTGCTATATGTTCTACAATACACAAGACTGCCCCCTACGGTAAATAATTTTCTGGCCCCAAAATGTCAGTAGTGCTGCTGTAGAGAAACACTGATAATAGACTCTAAATCTATAAAGGAAAAATCTTGTATGTTGTCTTATCAGTATAATTTATGATAATTCTAAAGTCTCTTTCCCAGGTTTTAGTATTGATTTGTGTTCAGAGAATTCCTGCAACAGTTAATGGAAAGATATTTAGAGGTGCATAAATAAATATATTCATATCTTTGCTTGAAAGTGGAGGACCCGAAACTAAGTATCCTGGAATTGCTGTTTGCCATATAAGATTATCAGTGATTTTATGTTTAGGAAATTTTGCTACCTGTCAGTCCTTTTTGATCCCTTAGTTCTTAGATATTCATCTGTAAATTTCCTGAGACTTCTCTACAAAAATGCTCATTTTAACACTAGTCCCAGCATTGTGGGAAAAAAGAGTAAGGTTTTAGTGACCTTGTTTTATAATCTACTCCCCTTTTTTGTAAACTTCCCCTTCTTTCTCTCTTCACCCTAAATGCTATTTTTTTTAAAAAATTATTCACCTGAAAATGCAGCATGTTAGACCTGTATTTTTTGAAAGAAGTCCAAATGCAATTCTAAATCAGAGTCTTTCCAAATAAGGAAATACAGAGGTAAATGAATTGCAAGAGAATTGTGATTTGCCAGTGAATAGTAATTCATTCTACTGATACAAAACATACTAGGGCTGTGTAGTCCTTTATAGTTTTCCCAAACAATTTTCCTGGGAATATCCATGGGACTTATTTTGGGGAGGTAGTCAGGTAGGTATTAGGTTGCATTTTAGAGACGTGGAGAAAGAGAAATAGACTCTGTAGTTTTCCCAAGGATCTGCAATCCCTGAGTTGGTAAAACCAGACTAGGGCTTCGTATAATGAGGTGATCGATGGAGATTGCTGGGCAGTCTTGTTGGCACATAGTAAGCCCTCAGAAGTTTGCTATTATGCTGTTAACTCTGATAAAGAAGGAAAGAATTCTTCATGATCTGGCTGAAAGGCTCCTATACTCAAAACATTCTCGATTTTATCAGTGGGGCCTGGGGTGACCTCTCTAATTTGAAACTGCTTTGGGAGTCAGTTTTCAGTAGATCTCTCACGATCATATTTGCCTTAATAAGAACAGTTGGTGTATAGCACCAGATGGGTTTTTGAAATGCCATCAACATAAACTGACCCGTTTTTCCCAGCAGCTCCTTCCAGCTTTATCCATACGAGGAACTGAGAGTGAGAAGAGTTAAATGATGTTCAGGGGGTGGTGGGGGTGGGGAGGGAGGGAGTGGTGAAAATTAGATCCCTCCGCTGGGTCTCACTTCCTGTCTCATTCTGGTGCCTGCCACAACCTGTTTGGAATGTGCCAGGCTTTCTTGAGGTAACTTGATCCCAGGGAACACAGGGGGCTCACATTCCTGCCTTCCACAGGGACCTGTCTACTCCGGCCAATGTTTGGCTCGTTTATTTATATTGGGGACCACTGAGGGCTTTCCTGGTGGCTCAGATGGTAAAGAATCTGCCTGCAATGCGGGAAGGTTCCACCTCTGGGTCAAGAAGATCCCCTGGAGAGGGAAATGGCAACCCACGCCAGAATTCTTGCCTGGAAAATGCTGTGGACAGAGGAGCCTGGCGGGCTACAGTTCATGGGATGGCAAAGAATCAGACACAACTGAGCAGCTAACACTTTCTATGCCAGGCTCTGCTGTGGGCTCCCCAGGAGGGTGATGAGCCTCTACCCCATAATGACGGCGTTTTTTGAAAAGACACATGTTAAAGTTTCCCAGTGAAGGAGGGTGAGGACTGAAAGGGTCTGGACCTGCTAAGACTGGTCGGCCTTCCTCCCACCAAAATATTACTTAAAATACTGATGTTTCCAGTTTTGTTCTGGAATTTCTGTAACCTCATGTGTTGGGCATCCAGATTCCCCTCATATCTTAGAGCTGAAAAAAATCTTTTTAGTGTCTTGTCTTGTATTAGCTCATATAGCCTGATTCTTTGCAGTTACAACTTAAGTGAGTTTATATTCTCAAATTAGGTTTTTATATAGTCATACCCCGTTAAGTGGGCTTCCCTGGTGACTCAGTGATAACGAATCCACCTGCCACGCAGAAGATGCAGGTTCGATCCCTGGGTCGGGAAGATCCCTCGGAGGAGGGAATGGCAACCCACTCCAGTATTCTTGCCTGGAGAATCCCATGGACAGAGAAGCTGTGTTGAAAATACACCCTGGTGGAAGCAAGGAGGCTGATGATTCTAATAATCCAGGCAGGAGATAGGATGATTTGGATCAGGGTAGTGAAGATGGAGGTGGTGAGAAGTGGTCACCCCCTAGGCAGAATTTCCCAATGGGATCAGTTACACGTGAGAGAATAAGGAGTCTGGGAAGGCTCCAAGATTTCTGGCCTGTGTCCTGGAAGGATGGAGTTGGCTTTTATTGAAATGAGGAAGATGGGAGATGAATGGATTATGGGATGAACGTGGATTGTAGGATGAGCAGTCCTGGTCTTGGTCTGTTCAGTGAAGTTTGAGTTGCTCATTAGACTTCCAGGCAGAGAATGAATAGTTGCATACATCCAACCAGACTATGGTAAAAAAATCTGCCTGCAATGCTGGAATCCCAGGTTCGATCCCTGGGATGGGAAGCTCTCCTGGAGAAGGGAATGGCAACCCACTCCAGTATTCTGGCCTGGAGAATCCTGTGGACAGAGGAGCCGGGTGGGCTACAGTCCATGGAAGTGGAAGGAGCTGGATGCAACTGAGCACGCACAGACACACACAACCAGACTATAGTCTCACAGGGATCCTGAAGAATGAGTGGCATTTAAAAAGGAATATATACTGTTGAAAGGGCTTTTAAGTTGAAGGGAAGAGTTCAGGCAAGACCTTCACTGCATCTGGAGGCTGAGTGATAATTTAAGAAGCTTTTTTAAAAGTCTGAGTAAGAGTTGACTGTGCTCTGATCTAGGGTGTTGGCAACAGAAATGGAAAGAAAAAGACACTGAGTAAGAGGACTTGATAGCTAATTGAACATATAGAGAAGGGAGAGACAAAGGTGAAAAATGGCTCTCTGATTTTAAATGTGAATGACCGGAGGGCAAGTAACACTATTAACAAGAGGAAAAGCAGGTTTGGAGACAAAATTTTTGGCTATATCATGTAGCCAAACAACCATGTGTTTATAGTCATATGACTTATCACTTCACAAAATTCTTTCTAGATACTGTTTCCATTGATCCTTTTACAGTGAAGATTCCTAGAGGACATCCGTGCAGAGATGTTTATTTAACAAGCAATTGGGATTGATTCAGAGAGACTGGTCCTAGGCTATGGATTTGGGAGTCACTGGTATAGAGATCGTTATTGAATTCCTGAGCTAGCTGGGCAAGTGTGTTATTAAAAAAATGTGGTGATGGCAAAATCTTGGGGAAGGCAAATTTAGGGGCCCAAGAAAGAGATGCAAAGCTATTTAAACAACTAAAAGGGGAGTCAGTTACAATGAAATAAAAGCAGAAGTGGTAGGAAAGAACATTTTGGGTACCTCACACTCAAAAGCTTCGTGTCTCTTCACTCCTCAGTATTCAGATCTGACCTCTCTTTCCGGGAGGTCTGCCTTAGTTCCCCCTCCTCTGATGTGTGTATAGCACACCTTCCTGGGCAGCACCCCACTCTCCTCAAAGTACTCTAGTTTGAGCTGTTTGAGACCTAATCCACATTACATCCTCATGGCAGCAGTCACACATGGACAAAACAAAAACTGCCTTAACATAAAAGAGGATTATAACAGAGGTTATATAGTAACTGGCTGTTGGAAACCACTGTGGTCTTTGAGATCGGGCACGGTGCAGTGGTGGGGCAGGTCTTTATAGAATCCTTGAGAAGCAGCCGCAGCAGCACATGTCTTCATGGCATTGAACTTGAGGAGAAAATATCAGGTAATCTTTAAATAATTTAATAAGTACTCAGAAAAGGCAGCCAAACCTTAAGAGATTATCTCTGGAGGAGATAAAGACAGCTGATTGTAGGGACTAATAATTTTTTTTTTCTAATGCAATCTTTTTCTGCATCGACTCTCCTAAATATGAACGTCAGATTATTTTTTTCAGCATGGTTCAGGGCTCATTTAGCCATTCTGTTAAAGAATTCACATTTGGCTGGAGTGCTAGGCTCTTGTTTCTGCGTTTTGGAAAAACACCATTTATCTCTGTAGTGCTATTTCTGTGATATCACGAAAGCATCTAGGTAGTACCGCAGAATTGTAGATGGAATTTCCAAATATAAGCCCAACCTTCCAGTTTTAACCTTGAATCTGGTCCCACGAACCTTGGTTACTATGAGTATTTTTGTCGTAGGAGTAAGTCCTTGAGTGATGTCAGCGCAGAGGATATTCAGAGCGTGCGTCAGCTACGTTACGAGGAGATGCAGAGAATCAAGTCCCAGTTAAAAGAACAGGACCAGAAATGGCAGGATGTGAGTATGCTGCTTATTGGGAGATGGGGAGGATATGTTTATTGGACTCTTCTTTCTTCTCCAAGAAGACAGTCAGTATACTCAAGGGACGATTTTTCTTGATGACAGATTACAGTTCCGTAGAAAATATGAGCAACTCCCTTTAAAAAAGAGTTTTGAACCCTTCTGCTCTATTTGTTGTATCTTAAAGGCCATTGTGAAACACAGAAGCTCCTTATCTTCTGGTATTTTCTGTGGGTTCTCAAAAATGAGGATCTGCTTCCTTGCAATGTAGGTAACTTGTTTACTTGCTCTGGTGGTTGCATTTGGGGTATGACTGTTAGTGATGCTCATGAAAGGGAAGACTTTGCTTAAAGTTTAGGGGGAGCAGGAGACCAGCACAGAGACTGGGGATCAGCAGGGAGAGATGAAAGTGTTCTTAGAGTTAATAGAAAAGGTTTGGGAAGAAATGTGAATAATTCAGTACTATTTTGGTTAAAAAAGGAGTCACCGAATGTGAATCAAAATAAGATATTTTCACAGAGCTGATGTATATCCAGATGTCTATTTGGATAAAGATTTAATCTTTAGTTTTGTCCCTGGCAGAAGAGAGCTGTGCCTTTCTTAAAAGGGTCAATTGTTACAGGCCAAGGAGTGTAGGACTTCCTTGGTAGCTAAGCTGGTAAAGAATCTGCTTGCAATACAGGAAACCTCAGTTCGATTCCTGGGTCAGGAAGATCCCCTGGGAGAAGGGATAGGCTGCCCACTCCAGTATTCTTGGGCTTCCCTGGTATCTCAGATGGTAAAGAATCTGCCCGCAATGTGGAAGACCTGGGTTCGATCCCTGGGTTGGGAAGATCCCCTGGAGGAGGGCATGGCACTCCAGGATTCTGGCCTGAAGAATTTCCTGGACAGAGGAACCTGGTGGGCTACAGTCCATGGGGTCACAAAAAGTCAGACATGACTGAGTAACTTTCACTTTCACTGACACATATACACTGTATATATTCATGGGCTTCCCTGCTGGCGCTGGTGGTAAAGAACCTCCCTGCCAATGCAGGAGACATGTCCCACGCCAGTATTCTTGCCTGGAGAATCCCATGGTCAGAGGAGCCTGGTTCTATAGTCCATGAGGTCGCAGAGTTGGACATGACTGAGTGATTTTCACTTTCACAATTCACTCTCAAAGAAGTCTAAGGGGCTTCCTAGGTGGTGCTGCTGCTGCTGCTAAGTCGCTTCAGTCGTGTCCGACTCTGTGCGACCCCAGAGACGGCAGCCCACCAGGCTCCCTCGTCCCTGGGATTCTCCAGGCAAGAACACTGGAGTGGGTTGCCATTGCCTGCTCCAACGCATGCAAGTGAAAAGTGAAAGCGAGGTCGCTCAGTCGTGTCCGACTCCTAGTGACCCCATGGACTGCAGCCCACCAGGCTTTTGTGGTAAAGAATCTGCCTGCCAATGCAGGAGTCACAGGAGACACAAAGACTGGGTTCAGTCTCCCAAATCAGGAAGATCCCATGGATTAAGAAATGGCACCCCACTCCAGTATTCTTTCCTGGAAAGTCCTGTGGATAGAGGAGCCTGGCAGGCTACAGTCCTTGGGCTACAAAGAGTCGGACATGACTGAGTGACTGAGCACAGCACCCAGCAAAGGAGTGTAAAGAATTACGATAGATAAATTACATATAGCAGACCCAAAGAAATCTGAGGACAACTTTACGGTAAGAGGGTTGAGTGGTAGCATGAACAGAAGGGTCAGAGATAGTAAATCTTAATTTTCAAAGGAATTAAATATTAAGTAACAAAGATGAAACCCCTGCCTTGGCTGTGTTTCTAAATTCCACTTCTTTTATTTGGGATCTCAGTGTCATTGTCAAGAAACAGAAATTCAGTGGCAGTTTGCCAAAATACATGGTGACTGGAGATGAAAGTGAGAGATACGGAGGAGTTATCCCTTAGGTTATGTCAGATGAAAATTCGTACTAGTTCTGCTTCAGTCCTTCAGGACCGATGTGCATTGCTTTTGTTCTTTCTGGAAATAGTTCATATTGATTTCAGGCTTTTTTTTTTTTTTTTTAAGCAGGAATGGCCCTGCCTGCTCCCAAAGGGTGTAAACCAAACCTATTTTATGTGCCTGGCGGGGGTGAGGTTTTTTTTTTTTTTTTCCAATCTGGAACTGGAACCCAGGGATCGAACCCAGGGATCGAACCCAGGTCTTCCACATTGCGGGCAGATTCTTTTTCCATAAGGCTGCAATGCCACTAGCAGTTCTCAGCGTGGGACTTCTCTGGGTGGCACAGTGAAGTTGGTACCGTCCAAACCGTCCTAACCCCCTGAATGTCAGAACCAGCTTAGGCCGCCAGGACTAATTTTAAAGATGAATCAGGTTGAGTGTCCCGGGGGTCACTCCCAGGATGTGTCCTGGATGGATGGATGGGAAAAGATGGCCACTGCTTCCTGTGTGATCTTCTTTATCGCCCTGTTCTTACTGGGAGTTGAACTGCTTCGAAATCATATTCTTGGGTCTTTGTTGTTCAATTGCTCAGTCGTGTCTGACTCTTTGTGACCCCATAGGCTGTAGCATGCCAGGCCTCCCTGTTCTCCACTATCTCCTAGAGTTTGCTCAAACTCATGTCTGTTGAGTCAGTGATGCCATCCAGCCATATCCTCTGTCTGGCTTCCCTGTTAAAGCCTTTCCACACCTGGCCCTTCCTTCCTGGGGTAGAATTGACCACTCTCCCCATACACCCCGACTCTCTCATGCAGTCTCTTCACGTTCGTTGGTGAACTTTATTTCCCTGTCTGTCTTTCCCCTCTGGACTGGGAGTTCCTCTAGAGGAAGCACATTTTATTCGTCTGTGTGTTTGTGGCCCCGTTGCCTCCAAGTAGGGACCAACCTCTGTGTGTGTTCCACGTGTGTCTCTGTACTTAGCCATGTTACAGTCATGTTTCTGTTCTAGTTTGACTCATGAAACATGTCATTTCACGTAAGAACCAGATGATTGGAGTGAGCTGAAAATAAATTGGCAACAGTTCCCGACCTTTCTGACCTGGCATCTAATTACAAGCGTTTAGCATTGTTTGTGAAATCGGCAACAAGGCAGGCACTACCTGGGAAAACAAAAATGGGGTCTACCTTATTAGGTCAGGGCTTTCAGACAGACACATGAGATAAAGGCTCAGTGCAGAAACGCTGGCTATAAAAAGCAAAATTAGGGCACCTTGGCATCAAGTTGGAGTGAATAGTTTTAGCGACGTAATGGGATCCTCTGGCGCGTGCTCACTGCTGGAAAGGGTGTGTAGAAATTCAGGTGTACCTGGGCTGACGTGATTTTCCTCTGTCAGGACCTTGCAAAATGGAAAGATCGTCGGAAAAGCTACACTTCGGACCTGCAGAAGAAAAAGGAGGAGAGGGAGGAGATTGAGAAGCAGGCTCTTGAGAAGTCGGAGAGAAGATCTAAGACGTTTAACGAAATGCTGCAGGACAGGTAATGAGACCGAATGCATCTCAGGGTTGGGGAAACCAGTGTTAGATATTTTGTGTAAGTGTTATGAGCTGTACTTGTGCACCAATATTAGACTGTCATCAAATATGCATACACCTTTGAGTGTTTTGCTCTGCAGTGAAAAAGCAAAGTACTGCTGTAATAAGTAGTGATCTGAATTAAAGAAAGAAAGGCGTACTTAAAAGTGGCATTTGTTGTTCCTTCCTTATACATTGTATATTCACATGCAGAAATGGCTAGTGTTGGCTATCTTTGCAGAAATAAACAACTTTTTCCTCTTTTTAAAATAAATTTAAGAATGGGATGGTTAAAAAAAATGGCTCTCATTCTTAACTAAATTGTGTAAAATGTAACAAAGTTCTTTTTCACATTGGCATGGTACAATTAAAATTGTATTTTTAAAGGAAGACTATATAAACATCACTGTGGGGGTTTATCTTTTGCTTTGCAACACAACAGGATAAAGGTCCAGTTAAACTTGCCTGTGGAGCAGTTGCTCTATGAAACCTTGAGATATTTACGGGTCAGGGAGAAGGCAAATATGCTTTAAGGAGAATGTCAGAAAGGAAAGGTGCTGTCAGGTGGAATTAAACAAAGCTCCTTTGTGCCTAGAAGACAATGGTAAACACAGTTTCATTCACTCGAATGCAATGCAGTTGGCTTGAGATGTACTCCTTACTGAATGAAAGCCAAGGGACTGTTTCATCAATTTATCTGAAAATAGGAATGGTGACTTTTAATCTGCCATAACTGTCCATGCAAATTCCACCAAGCTGTATGAAATCAGCTTGATTTCCAACTTGATCTTATTGAAAGTCTGAATCTTTTGTGGCCTTCTATTTTTACAAAATTATTGTAAATTGTATACAGGAACACTCTCAACCCTGTTAAGAAATCTGCATCTTTGGAGGGTTCAAATTGGTTGTCAGTTATCTTTAAAGTGTGTTATGGAACTTTGAATAATCTCTTATTTAAATTTTTCTTATTTTCCTGTGAAAATCCTTTTACAATTGCAAATACTTCAGAGATTTTTCTTAGCCTCTTTAAGGCAAAAAAAAAAAAAAAAAAAGAAATCAAGCTCTTAATCCTTCTTTGTGTGATGTTGAAAATTCACATGTATTTATTCTCACATTCTGTTTATTACATTATTATACTAATTCAGCCATCTTTTTATTCCTATCCTTTTTTATGTTAATGACCAAAGTAACATGTCTCTCCACCTCTGGGTGTCAAAAGTATAATTTTGTGGTTATGATGTTTCTTTCTGCTAAGGGAATCCCAAAATCAGATGTCTACAGTTACGTCGAGAAGGAGGCTATTTTCTTTTGATGACGGATTGAAGGAAGAAAAGCTTCCCCCTGTGCTGCCTATGCCAGAAGCCTATTCCCAGAGTGAGAGAGTAGAAGAGAAAGGAACGGCTTATCCGACAGAAATTCCTAAGCAGGATTCTACAACTTTTGCAAAAAGGGAGGCTACTGTCACAGCTGAAGTTCGGTTTCCTTCTAGAAGCCCTGTGGAAGAACAGCGCCCAGCCTCTTTGTCGTCTCAGCATTCACTGAATACACAAATGGAGTTGACTCGAGTTTCAGCAACTCTCCCCAGAAGTTACCAGAAAACCGATGCGGCCAGGTTAACCTCTGTGGTCACACCGAGACCTTTTGGCTCTCAGTCAAGGGGAATCACATCACTCCCGAGATCGTACACGGTAAGCGTGTTCCCCGTTCCCGTGGTCTGTTCTCCAGCGCAAAACACTGGTGAATTTGTGCAGAGGTTTCTGTTAGAGATATTAGATATGTAAAGTGTTTTAGATTCAGTAGACATTTAATACTTAAAATACAGCAACAATGCAGAACTGATTAAATTTCAAATTCAGTGAAAGGAGAGCTGACACATTTTTAAAAATAAACTACATTTTAAGGCAGAGCATTTACTTAAAAAAAATTTTTTTTTTAGTTTTTAGAATTTATTTTAATTGGAGGATAATTACAATATTGTGATGGTTTTTGCCGTACATCAACATGAATTGGCCACGGTGTACGTGTGTCCCCCCATCCTGAACTCCACTCCCACCTCCTTCCTCATCCTCCCAGAGCACTGACTTTGAGTGCCTTGCTTCATGCATCCAACTTGCCCTGTTCATCTGTTTTACATATGGTAATATATGTGTTTCAATGCTATTTTCTCAAATCATCACACCCTCACCTTCTCCCACAGAATCCAAAAGTTTGTTCTTTACATCTCTGTCTCTTTTGCTGCCTTGCATATAGAATCATTATCGTCTTTCTAAATCCCATATATATGCATTAACGTATATTGAAACAGTATTGGTGTTTCTCTCTCTGACTTACTTCATTCTGTAAATAGGCTCCAGTTCCATCCACCTGTGGTACACACACAATGGAATATTGCTCAGCTATAAAAAGGAATGCATTGGAGCATTTGCTTTTCAGTGTCATATTTTCTCAGATGTTATCTATTTTGAGTACTGTGTGTGTGCTCAGTTGCTTCCAGTTCTTTGTGATCCCATGGGCTGTAGCCCGTCCGTGAAATTCTCCAGGCAAGAATACTGGAGCGGGTTGCCAATTCTTTCTCTAGGGGACCTTCCCAACCCAGAGTCTCTTGTGGCCCGTGCACTGGCAGGCAGATTCTTTACCACTGCGCCACCCGAGAAGCCCCATTGTGAAGTGTTAGGTTGTGCTATATGAAGTTGCCAGTAGTTAGTTCTTTTTGACCTATAAAACAGCAATTTCATGCGGTTTAACCTAAATATTTTTAGGTGATTATGCCCAAATTTTCTATGTATCCTCATTTCCCACTTCATTAGAACTTGATACACTTGAATGTAGTTATTAAAATGTATCTCATGGTTCAAAAATACATATTCTGTTGGGGTTTTAAAGAATATAGAATCATTTACTCTGAGAATGAAGCAGTGCCATGAACCTGAAAGTGACTGTATTAATTTGAATGTATGTAAAAGGAAGCAGGACGGTCTTGAGCGCCTTGGTATTCAAATTCCTTTTACCTCTGCCAAGTAGAATCCTAAAAATCTAAGAGAAAAGATTTGATTAAAACAATTCAAAGTGAGCAAAGCCTGCCTAAACTAACCAGAAAAACCCCTGACCATTATATTAAGTAAACACAGACATATTGACAATATAAAAATTAAATTTATATGATAGACACCGTTAATGTAGTCAAAAGACTACATTTATATAGGCTCAGAAAAATATTCATAAAATGTATTTTATATACAGGTTTAGTATCCATAAGGTTTAAAATGTTCCTACAAATTGATAAGGAAAAGATAAATAGTAGAAAAGTGGATATATAAATGAATGGCCAGTTCAAGGCAGAGGGACGTTGAAAGATTGGTTACATAAAACACATAGAAGCATGTGTAGACTTATTAAAGCAAGCATGAAGTGTACAGCTTTTTACCCATGAGATGACAAAGATTTAAAACGTTCAAAATGTGTGGTGTTGACAAGGATGCAGAGACACTGACATTCGTACAAGTTAATTTGGGAGTGCATTGTTACAGTTTTAAAACATATATGTGTGTGTGTGTGTATACAAAAGTTATATTTTATATTACACATATATCTTTGGTTAAGTTTACTTTTGGGAATTTATGCTATAAAAATAAGCATGCTGGTATGTGTAATACCTTGGGCACACTTTAAATGACATTGAAGCATAATCAAATGAATAAATTATAGATATCCATAGTGTGGAGTATTCAACTGAACTAGTTTAGATTTCTGTCTGTTGACCTGGAGTAATGTAAATGAGCAAAGCATGTTTTAAAGGTCTGTTTATAATAGGAACACTTCCATAAAATCAACTGTTCCTCCCTCTTCATATGTGCATATCTGTTAGTGTCAAAGAACATGCTCCAGCCTTTTCGTAACAGCTACTTTGCTGTGGGAGCTATATGTTACTTTTGTTACTTTAAAATGTTAATCTAATGTATATACTTTAAAATCGAAATCTAACAGAACAGCAAGTTTACAATGATGTTTCTTATTTAGATGGATGATGCTTGGAAGTATAATGGAGACATAGAAGGCGTTAAGAGAACCCAGAGCAGTTCGATCAGCATCTCTGTGCAAAGACCTGACACAAGCCAGCTTGTGTCCGGCTCATCCAGCAAAAGAGAGGCTGAAGCGCCCAGAGAAAGTGTGATGCGGTTGCCCTCTCCTACACCCCTCTACTCATCTCTTTCCCAGGATCAGGCTGCCACTTCTAAAGACACATTGTCTTCAATATCTAGCCCTGATTTAACATCTGAGCTTGGAGAAGGGAGAAGCTCGCCACAGGCAGAGGTCCCCAGGTCACAGGTGAGTTTGGAAAGGCTTTTTAATAACCTGCTGCTCAAAAACTTAAGGATTTAAATCAGAAAACCATGTTTCTCACCTCTGGGCGTGACAGTCTTGACTGATAATGTAGAAATTGATGCTGCATTTTATTTTTAACAGATCTTGGAGGAGGTAGATCTCTTCCAACTCCGTTGATGGATCCAGATGACCCTTCTGATATGGGTGTATGGAGCCTTTTGGGACCAATCTCCCTCTAGTTAGGCTGGGTGTGCTCCCTACTCCCCACTTCAGCAGCTGTTGACTTGCACTGCTCATCAGTCCAGGTTCAGGTGCAAGGGTTACTCAGGGGGGTTTAGATGCAGGTCTGGTAGTTAAATGGGTAATAAAAGCCGCTTCTCAGGAAAGTGAGCTTAACCACAAGGAGAAATTGATACGCAGGAGAGGGACTGGCCTGTAAGGGCATGGCACTTCTTTTTCTACCATATGAAAGTGTGGTGGTAGTGGTTTAATTGCTAAGTTGTGTCTGACTCTTGTAACCCCATGGACTGTGGCCTGCCAGGCTCCTCTGTCCATGGGATTCTCCAGGCAAGAATACTGGAGTGGGTTGCCTCCTCCAGGGCATCTTCCTGACCCAGGGATCCAGCCCAATTCTCTTAGGTCTCCTGCATTGGTAGGCAGGTTCTTTACCACTAGCGCCACCTGGGAGGCCCTGTTGCTTGTCTAGAGGACCGAAAGAAACTTTTCTCTTTTGGAAAAAGCCTTCATTAAGCAGTTTGATAGTTGTATGAACCCTTTAGTGTGGAGGTGCTTTTATGTCTCTGTGACTTAGTCTAGCCTAAATAAAGGTACCTTACTAGAGTGTATATTTTCCAAGGCACAACATCAAGAATATAACTTGGCCTAAGTTATATTGATGAAATGCCTTTGTGTAAAATATGATATAGTGTATTTTACTATCATTCATTTTTATCACTACAGCAAAGCTTTACAAGTTTAGAGTAAGCTTTATCTCTTCATGATTATAAAAGAGTCTGTGCTTGAGAAAATTTGGAAATGTTGGAAAATATACACAATAAAAATGGCTTGGTAATCCCATCATTTAGAGAGATTCTTTGACACTTAGATATATCTCTTCCAGTTTTTCTATCCGTATTTACAAAAGTATCTAAAGCAATTTGTTCAGGCTGCTAAAAAATCACTGGTTGTAAATTATGTTTTAACTTCCATTTTAAAGAACTGGGAATATGTAATTAGCATCATAAGTCTCAATGGATGAAAAGAATAGCCTCTGTTATACTTGGGGATCATAAGGTGCCAGTGGATGAATAATAGAGAGAGAGCAAGGTGCCTTTTGTTTTATGGACTTGCCTGTTTGCCTTCCTCTTTTCAAATAGCAAATCCCACGAAACAGCCTGATTATTGTCCTGTGTGCTCAGTGATGGCAGCTCCCTCAGGGTGACAGGTGACTAGCTGCATCCATGGATTAAGAGAAAGCCTAAGTGTGGGTGTGTGTTCCAGGTCAGAGCAGTTCAGAGGAACCTGAGTTACCGTGGCGTGGTTTCAGGTTTCATCATTAGCGTGTTTATGCCTTTTAGTCACCCAACTTGAAGTGGAATGCTATCAGGCAAAATTAGGCTTGAATTAATAAGTGGAGCAGTTGGAATTCTTGACCAGACATCTATGTTATATGATCACTTGCCTGTTCTGGAGATGCTTGATGTGTCCACTTCCACACTCCGAGGAAAGTGACTTGTATAGCATCACCCTGCTCTTATCACTCAGAGGGCACTTGCTGACCTGGGAAAAGGGTGGGGAATGCACAGAACAACTTAGGATCAGTGTGGCATGGGTATCCAATGCCTGCAAATTATCCAATTCTAGGAGTTCAGAGTAGAGAAAAATAAAAAGTAGTGTCTGGCTGAACATTGAGATGTCTTTCTCTTTTAACAGAAGTGTAGTTAATTTGCAGTATTCTATTGGTTTCAGGTAGACACCTTGGTAGTTTTGTAAAAGAGTGTTCTTCAGGTCTTCTTCCTTTACTACACGTGTGTGGGCAGTATCCTTTCCCATCTTTCTACAGTATCTCTCTTGATATTGTTACCCTTTTCTATCCTTGCTTCTGCTACCCTAGTTCCGGCCCTTTCCCTCAATAATGCAAACACTTTGTAAAATAGTCACAGATCTTTATGCATCCTACACAAGGCTGGCCCCAGATTAATTTGCATGATGCCAGGCTGGACTGGCTAATTTCTCTGCTTCAAAGCCCCCAGTGGCATGCTGTGGTTCCTTCAGTGAAGTTCAGAGCACTCGGGAACACTGGGGTCCCTCATGACTGGTCCCAAATTCTCTTTGTAGCCCTGGCACAGCTCATGTTTACTGAATGCTTGTCATGTCAGTAAGCTTAGCACGGAATGATTTATCGAATCTTCACAATGAACCTCCTATTGCTGTTTTGTTACTGTGGAAATTCAGGCATGAAGTGGTCGTGATACTTCTCCAAATCCACACAGGGTACGGAGTGATGGAGTCAGGATTTGAACTTAAGCCATTTGACTCAAGGTTGCCTACACCACCTTGTGTTGTGAGAAAGAGAGGGGAAGTAGCTGAAAGCTCTTTACATAAGACTGCTTGACTTCTCTGAAACACACCATTTACTTTCATGAACACATCATGCATATTTTTTTCTTATTTTTGCCCTATTTTAAAATGTTCATGTCAATCATCTCCATGTTTTGAAGTCCTCCTGTTCCTTCAAAGCCCAGAGGGTTGGTCCTTCGTGGGTCAAGATGTCTGTTTCCTCCCCCTTGTTGGAACTGAATTTTTCACCCTTGAAAGTTTCATTCACTGAATTTTTTCTTGTCCATATGTTTGTTTCTCCTTCACTGGTATTCTTCCCGGGTGGCTCAGACTGCCTGCAATGCAGGAGACCCTGGTTTGATCTCTGGGTTGGGAAGATTCCTTGAAGAAGAAAATGGTTACCCACTCCAGTATTCTTTGCTGAAGAATTCCATGGACAGAGAGCCTGGCAGGCTTCATAGGGTCGCAAAGAGTCAGACATGACTAAGCGACTAACACTTTCATTTTTTTCACTTTTTGGCTTTTACCCATAGTTGTCACTTAAGTGTTTACTGAATTGAATTGCATTCAAGGCCTTGATGACTAGACTGAAGTATGAATTTGATCCAGCAGGTAATTTAGGTCCTTATAGGTTCTTTAATGTGGGAATTTTAGGATTAAGGGGTATTATAGGAATGTGAGCACTGTGATGTTCTAGAAAATTATTTTAAGGAGGTGAAATCTAAGGGCAGAAATGGGCTAGTAGCCTGTCACAGAATTATGGTAAGAAGGGAGTTCATAGCATAAAGAGCAAAGACTTAACAAAGGAAGAACATAATGACCTTTTTTAAAATCTGCTCAGGAATTTCTTCCTCATCTCCATTGCTGATCTGGAGTTTTATTTCACTCTCTTTCTCTTTCACCTCTACTTCTGTTATGGGTTGCTTCTTTTTCCTTCTCCCCTGCCAATCCAGGCTGCCAGGGCAATTCTCAGGGGAACCCAGGGCAAGAGGAAGCAGTGTGGCTTCCAGAGTCCTCCAGCCTGCTCCGACTGCCTTGCATATGTGCCTTTCCCCCGCAAAAGGGTGTTGCCTGGGCTTTTGTTTTGTTTTCTGTCTTGTCCGAGCCCTCTGCTCTCAAATCTCCACCAAATCCTTGTTTCAGGACCTTTGCTCCAGATTATTAGATCAGAACCCAGAATCAGGATGATAAATACATGTGGAGGGAAGGAAGCTTTTTACACTTCTGATGCCCAAGTCTACAATAGTGCCTCTTTTAAGAGCACCCAGGTTTTAACCTTCTCACAGCTTCCTCCTATTCATCTTACCTGCCTATCACCTTCACTGGACCTTAATCTCTCTAAAGGTGGGAAGCAAGTCTATTTTGCTCACTGTTAGTGCAGTGCCTGTACCTGTAAGTATTTGCTGAATGCTGACCAAGTTCTATTATGAATGCTTTAGAGCCGTGTGTGCTAGAGTTAAATAGGAATTTCTTTAGTTGTTCTGGAAACTGCCTAAGCAGCATATATTACCATGTATACATTGTTTCCATGGGAAAAAGAAGATAATTAATAGGCATCACCTATGTGCCTTGGCACCTTTTAAATGTTTCATTTAATCCCCTTAATAATTTAGCAAAGTATGTGGTATTATCCTCACTTTTACCAGTGAAATACTTGAGATTTGAAGGTTATGTAACATGCCCCAGGCTGGTTAGATTCTTAGGCCACAGTTGCAATTTCTCTGACCCTAATTTATTTTTTTGAAATGTGACATGCTTAAATTGGAAAAGAACCTTGTTTCTAGTTAAAACACCAAATGTTGACTTATTTTAACATCACCATGTGTTTGCAATTTAGAGCCAGTGTGGACTGAAATATGGTTCATAAAGAGAAAATCGTTCTTAAAATTATTTTGAAAGAAGGTAGATATTTATTAAAACTTAGCCCAATTGAATATAATTCTGAGATGCAGACTTTGAAATCTACACAGTAGGTTATAAGGAGCTACCAGATATTTTTAAATAGAGTGTGGTATAATAATTGGCATTTTCTGTAACTAAAGTTCAGGCAGCTGTGGGGAAGATGGGAGGAAGGAAAGGCTGGAGGCAGGAGAGCCAATTAGAAGGTTACCCACGGCAGTTTAGAGGGAAACTATGACCTGAGTTAAGATGAGCTTAAAGGAGGATGGAAGGATGGGATATTCAAGGTAGATTTATGGCTTGTGGACTTGCTAACAATTTATTAAGTGCATGTGTGTGATGGATTGTGGGGGGCCCATTGTGTAGAGGTAGCCTGGGGAGCAGTTAGGGGGAGGAAGGAGGAAGAGGCCCAGAAAGAACCTGATATTTCTAACTTGGGCATCTGGTTGAATAGTGATGTAATTAACCCATATGTGAAAAACAAGAGGTAGAAGAGCAGGTTTAGGGAGGAAGAGAATAAATCTAATTTTGAATGTGTTGGACTTAGGTAATAGCTGATGACAATGCATGAGGTTGACTCAGGAAAACAAGTGGTCAAGAAAGTGGGAGACTGACTAGGGAAGAGGAGCAGCCACAAAAGGAAACCGGAAAGAAGAGGAGCACACTGATGAAAGCAGGAGGTGGCCAGAGGGATGGAGGAGAAAGGCAAGAGGAAGCAGAATAGTGGGAGACCTGGAAGGCTGTTTCCTGAAAGCAAGAGGGGTTGGTAGTGCCTGATGGGATGAGGGCCAAAAATGGATTTGGTAGGTAATAGGAGAGAAGCTTGGGAATGGGTTGAGTCAAATGGCAGAGCTGGCAGGACCACCTGCTTCCTTGGCGTGGATCATGGAGAAGGGGAGAAGGCAGATACAGACTCATCTTTGGTGAAGGATGAGCTGCGCCATGATTTGAGGGCTACTCACTGTGACTTCCCTTGTGGCCTAGCTGGTAAAGAATCTGCCTGCAATGTCGGGGGGACCTGGGTTGGGAAGACTCCCTGGAGAAGGGAAAGGCTACCCACTCCAATATTCTGGCCTGGAGAATTCCATGGACTGTATAGTCCATGGGGTGGCAAAGAATCGGACACGACTAAGTGACTTTCACTATGTTCTCATCCACTAAGACCCTGAAAAAAGACACGAAAGAACCGTGTAGCCAACATCAAAGATTGTTTATTTCCTTTGCTATTTATGATTTTACAGCCTAAATCTACTTCTAGTGTATTTTTATTTTATTGATTTAAGTAGGCTTTCTCTAAGTGAACATGTTTATCTGATCAGAAACATTTGAGAATGCCCATCTGACTTGTTAGTATATAAGTGTGATCCTGCTGTTCATTACTTTCCATCTGTGGTGGTACGAGAATCCAACCCAGGGATCGAATCCAGGTCTCCCGTGTTGCAGATGGGTTCTGTACTACCTGAGCCTCAAGGGAAGCCCAAGAATAGTGGAGCAGGTAGCCTACCCCTTCTCCAGCAGATCTTCCCAACCCAGGAATCGAACCAGGGTCTCCTGCATTGCAGGCAGATTCTTTACCAACTGAGCTATCAGGGAAGCCCTGTTAATTCATTAGATCTCATAAAAATCTGCTCCTGGCTATGCCAGATAATCATATTTTTGTTTAAAAACCTCAGCTTGAAGTCTGTATTTCTGGGCATCGCTGGTGGCTCCTGCCAGTGCAGGAGACATGGGTTCGATCTCTGATCCAGGAAGATCCTACATGTCCCACAGCAATCCGTGCACCACAACTGTTGAGCCTGTGCTCTAGAGCTTGCAAGCTGCAACTGCTGAGTCCATGTGACAAAACTAATGAAATCCGGGAAGCCTGGAGCCCATGCTCCATAATAAGAGAAGCTCAAGCAGCCCCTGCTTGCAACTGGAGGAAAGCCCACACAGCAATGAAGACCCAGCACAGGCAAAAATAAAAATAATGAATAAAAAATTCTTGAGAATGTCAGACGACTAAGAGGTTGAGAAGAATGAGGAGAAATTAAAAAGTATATATTCTCTGTTTAAATTGAGGAAAGTTATTTTTATTTTAGATGCTGATATGTTGGTAATTGTACTCTATCTTTACCAAAATAGGCAACTGTCACTGCTTGGCGTGGTTCTTTATCAGTCATCAAGACTCTAGATTTCCCCCAATAATGTATATTCCTGGTTCCATCCAGTTCAAAAGGAAATTCCCACATCATCTTGCGAAACTGGGACCCTTCATAGAATGCTCACATGGCATATTTCTCATGAGAAAAACCAGGAGGCACAAATCCTAAGTAAAATCAGAGTTGAATGGATTATGCTTGACTGTAATTATAGAGGTATGTTAGTTGCACAATCATGTCTGACTTTTTGCAACTCCATGGACTGTACCCCTCCAGGCCCCTCTGTTCATGGGATTTTCCAGGCAAGAATATAGAGTAGGTAGCCATTCCTTTCTCCTGTGGATCTTCCTGACCCAAGGATCAAAGCCGGGTCACCCACACTGCAGGCGTATTCCTTACCATCTGAACCACCAGGGAAAGCCACTTTACCTACAAAAAGTCTCAAGGATAATCTAATTCAAGAACCCAGGATTCCACAGACATGCCATAGTGACTGTCATAGGAGGAAGCCATGCAAGAGGGGACTATGGGGCCCTTTCCTCAAACCGCGACCACCCACTTTAATCCTTTCTGTATAGGTTTTGAGAGGAAGATGGTCTGCATGGGAAAATAGGGTTTTGGAAACAGAAAGCTTAAAAATTAATGCCATTGTGAGAGGAGCCTCTGCCAGACTCAGTGAAATTGCCTGAGGCTACCTGGCTGTTGACAGAAATAGACCTGTAATTGGTTCTCTCTCCTTTGCCTGTGTGCATCCCCAGGACCCACAGAACAGGCTGCCAGGCTGTGGCCACAGTGAGGCTGACCTCCTCTGTTAACTGTTTCAGAGAGGTGGTCATTTGCCCTTTTATTATGTTCAAGTAGAGATTTAGCTCCAGGGTCAGAGCAGTCCTTTAGAAGACAGTTCTTCTGGTCTAATACAATTGTGCGGCTCTTCCATCTGTGGCTTAAGCTCATTCTCTTTTATCCTGTTCCACCAAACAGGATACTGTTCACTTACTCTTGCCCACAAAGAATTCTTTATTGTAGTTTGGAACTGTTTATTAAAACTCTATCCTGTCTCTTATTCTTCAAGATATTAAAAAACCTGAGTTAGCATCTTGGAATTTCTAATCCATGGTTTGTCTCTGTGGCCTTATATAGCAATAGATTCTGCACTCTGATTGGCTTTCGGTCAGAATATGGAGGAGTGGAGTGGAGTGGGGTACGAGTGGTGAAGATGACCACTTATTTTCATTGAGTCATCTCTAATTTAAGTGTGTGGTGGTTTTGGTTAAGGAGTAGAACTAACCAGTAATTTTTTCTATTCATAGCAGAGTTTTATTATATTCCAGAGATTGGTATCCATCAGGCTGATCATTAATGAGTATTCTCACTACCTACATCTCAGTTCCCATATTTCAACTGCTTTATATGATATCTGATGAAAAAAAGTTGCAATATTATTAGCTACACTTTTTTTTTTTTCCCTTAAAAAATTCTGTACCCACTCTTGAAATGTCAGTAATTATTTCTTGAGACCTAGGACTATGCCTTGGAGAAGGCAATGGCACCCCACTCCAGTACTCTTGCCTGGAAAATCCCATGGACAGAGGAGCCTGGAAGGCTGCAGTCCATGGGGTCGCTGAAGGTTGGACACGACTGAAGTAACTTAGCAGCAGCAGCAGCAGGACTATGCCTAATTCGTCTTTATTTCCTAAGTGTTTTAATCAGAATAGGTGCATAATAAATGTATGTTGAACAAATGAGCAAGTGTATATTGTTATAGCACTTACTTCTCATGTCCATATAATACAGTAAATTCTTGATCCTTTATTCAGTGCCTCTCTTGTCTTCCTTCTAATTCATATGTAATATCACAGTTTTTCTTAGAATATAGTCACTTGACTTTTAAACTTATTTTAAAGGTACAAAAATTTGTGAATTGCCCACTGGTCCTAGATCTGGGTTTAACTGCCAAATTAAAATTGAGAAGTTATAGGTTTTTCCTGGAAAATAAAGCGACTTTAAGAGGAATTTTTCTTTTTAAACAATTAAGTCTAAGTTCTTGATAATTGTGAATCAAAGACCTGGAAACACTGATCTGGGAAACAAACGCTCAAATTTATGTCTGGTCTTTACCCCAAACAAAAAATATAAATTATGGAAGTTAATTAAATTTTTCACAAACAGGGTATACTGTAAAACTGAAAACATTTCTTTTGGAAAATGGCTTAAAGTCCGTGAAACTGAGAATTTGTTGCTGTGGACTGTAGTGGAGATGGGAATAAAGGTCTACCAGCTGTCCAAGAGGCTCTTGTGGTTGTAAGCTGCTGTTACTTCAAGGAGGTTGTGGCCTGAAGCTCATGCTGTCTCGGGGGGCCCTCTTGGCATCTTACTGGTGGTTCCTCGGGGTTGACCTAGTTCTGCATTTTGCAGCATAAGTAGCTTTTACCACTACATCTTCATGAAGCAGTAGGAGAAGCAAAAATGTCTTGGCAGACTTAGAGATGCCTATTAGGGAACGGTACCACTCCTAGAAAAGTGATTCCGGTTGCTGAATTTGTGTCTACAAACCCTCAAAATTATTCAGCTAAATATGTTAAATGCTGGAGGTGATTTTTTAAAGTATGGTGGAATTTAAAAAATAAGTGATTTAAACCTTTTTTGCATTTTCAAAGATGGCATTTTTTTGCCATGTATAAAGAACGGCATGTTAATTTGATACATTTATATATTGTAATGTGATTGCCATTGTAGTGATAATTAACATTTCTCACATTACATAATTATCTTTTCTCTTTATGGTTGGAAATTCTGGTCTCTTAGCAAGTTTGATTATAATAAGATATTATTTATAGTCACAATACTGCATATTAGATCTCTAGGGCTCATTTTACTGTTCATTGCAAGTTTGTACCCTTAAACACCATCTGTTCTTTCCTCTCACCCCCATCCCCTTGTAACCACCACTTTAATCCCTGTTTTATGAGTTTGGCTTTGAGATTCAACATATAAGTGATATCACATGTACTTGCCTTCTTTTGTCTGACTTACTTCACTTTAGCATAATGTCAAGTTTCTTCCATATTGTTCCAGATGGCAGGATATCCTTTTTCTCATGGCTGAATAATATTCCATTGTGTGTGTATATGTGTGTGTGTGTGTGTGTAGTGTATACATGTGTATATGTATATATATGCCATATCTTCTCAGTTAACTCCATTCCTGGGTAACAACAAATGGTCTATAACTGAGGCTTAAGTGTATGATGAGCAAAAGCCTAAGCTTTATCATATAAATAAACTGATTTATAGTATTCATGCAAAGAACAATAGCCATAGATATGAAGATTTCCCTTATTTCAACAGAAAATAATAAACTGAGAAATATTTATATAAATGAAAGTTTTACTAAACCCAAGGGGGAGAAGAATGGTGTTCCTGGTTTATCATGAAATAACTCCAGTGTGCCCTGCACACAGCCTCCCTTCTTTGGCAGATAGACTTTCCTCCATGTGGGTGCCAGGGACACTTGATCCCACCGTTTCATGTTTGTTTTCAGGATCAGTTCAGTGATATGAGAATCAGCATAAACCAGACGCCTGGGAGCAGTCTTGACTTTGGGTTTACAGTAAAATGGGCTTTTTCCAGGATCTTCGTAGCATCAGTTGAAGCAGGTAAACCATAGATTTTGCTCTACTGGAGTGTTTTCTTGTTTGTTGTCTTCTGCTGTTCAGTGTCCCCCTCCCACCCCCTCCCCCTGCCCAGAAATTTGCTTATTTGAAAGAGGAGGAGAAAACACACGTGAAAAATGCAGCAGTAAAGTGAAGAGAGATGTCTTCTTCCTGGAAACTAATGGAGTTATGAATTACATATTGTTTGATCTTGCCTAGTTAATTTTAGTTTTGAAGAGTCGTAATTTTGTGTTACAGAATTCATTTATCAAAATTTTAGACTTAATATTTGGAAATACTAGCAAACTACTAAATTGAAGATCCAGAAAGAACTGTCCTTGTGTTTGTGGTGGGTACATAGGTACTATATATCATCAATATTTTCTGAGCATCTCATGGATCTGTTGCCCATGGACCCCGGAGGATGTTTCAGGACTTTTACAAAAAGGATTGCCCCTCCTCCACCCAGGATTATTCCAAATTAGGCCCAGGAACTCTTGGCAAAATATTACAAGACCTGGAATTAAAATGAAAGCTATTGTATATACAATATGTTCCTCAATACAAAAGTTCCTCATTTGCAAGTTTTAGCTATATAAAAATGCATACTCACTCTGGTTATTTCTTTGAGATTCCAAGGCTGATTTAATTAGATAATGATAGGTAGTAATTTTAAGCCATTTTAAGTGACCTTTTTATTTCCTCCCCATTCCAGAGCACATCTGGCTTTGGAAGCTCAGCTAAAGTACAATATATACTTTATGTTTTTAATTTAACCATAATTAAAATTTTTCTTCTTAGGTTAATAAAGCAATTTTATTGAACAGATGACTTTATCATTTCTCCTTTAAATGCTTAGAAAGATACATACCATAGAATAAAAAAAAATGCCTTTGGTTGCCTTGTAATTTTGTAGCTACTCAAATATTTGATAACTTTAAGAAATTCTGTGACTCTTCTGCAACTGAAAGATATGAGAAATGCTTAGATGAGGTTAAGAAGTCATTGTTTTCCTTAATTTAAATGAGCAGTGACTAGTAGAACATGTTTTTATTTTTCATTGTGATTTCATTTATTTTGCTTTATTTAGGTAGCCCAGCAGAATTTTCTCAGCTACAGGTAGATGATGAAATTATTGCTATCAACAACACCAGGTTTTCATATAAGGACACAAAAGAGTGGGAGGAAACCATGGCTAAGGCCCAGGAAACTGGGAGCCTAGTTATGGATATCAGGCGCTATGGAAAGTCTGGTGAGTTGGTTATCCCACTGTGTTTGGCTTTCTAAACTGGGAGCTGGTCTTTGGCAAGTGGTTATAACAGATTGCTTCAATAACATTTTTTTCCTCTCTCCATTTCACTTTTGTTTTTTGACTGAAAGATGTTTGTGGTTAGGTTGAAACGTCTTGAATGATATTTCTTTGGATGTTCTGTCTGAAAACTTTTCACTAGCAAATTTACTGAATTCTACATGATTTATTGACTGATTGATGTGCTGAACTGGCTTTGAATGCAGATAGCAACTGAAGGCTCTTGTAATTGTGTCTGCATTTGGGAGTTATATGCTGATGTTGAATATTAAGAATTACACCGTGGTTTCACTTCCTCTACAGCATCCTGACTGTAACTGGTATAAGAAAGAACACAGTAGGTCAATATCCCAGTTGTTGACTCTCAAGGAACTTTCCATGTACATTTCATCATTGTGTTTCTTAATTGTCTAGGTTAGATGGGGAAGGGTGTTAAGCTTTCCCAGACCTGCCAACTTAGGATATCAAAATATAATATCCAGTCCTGGTTTATGGAAAGATTCAGCAAATTTGCCAGTCTTTTCATTATTAACATGCTCTAACCCTCTGGTTTTGGAAGGCTGTCTGGTGGTAAAAGGCCTTAAACTCTTCATTTCTTTCACGTACTGTCTGATTTATTTGTCTTGTGTGTGTGTACGTTTTATGTGTACATTTCAGTAACTTTGTTCTCTCCACTTCTACATTTATGTGTACTCATTTCTTGATCTTCATGTGACAATCAGATTGGGGCAAAGACCAGACTTCCCTGCCATTTACACGGCATAAAACCCTCAATCTCACCAGTATGGCTACCAAAATTATAGGTTCACCTGAAACAAAGTGGATTGATGCCACTTCCGGAATTTACAGCTCAGACAAATCTTCAAATCTGTCAATAACAACCGATTTCTCAGAAAGCCTGCAGAGTTCTGTAAGTATTTGAGAAGTGTTAATATTGGGTAGAGCAAAGCAAGGAAGTGTGTTGGAGGTGGGGGAGCAGTTTACTTTCTTTGAACAATTTTGATGCTATTTTAAAAACATAGACAATTAATAAGGTAATTTATAGTAATGAGAGTAAAATATATCTTTGAAACTCATAAGGCATTACTCATGAATAATTATGAGTAATAGTGAGTTATATAATGAAAATAATCTAAAGATCCCACAGTGATCTTTTGTAGGTGTTTCTTACCAACTGTTCATCATTATACTCATCTCTCAGATCATTGTGAATGTGAAGAAGTTAATTATGTAGAATTATATGCTATAACTTTTCTATGCTTTCCTTAGTCTTTACTGGTAAAATAAGTATAGTAATTGTGTGCAATTTAAAAACCTCATGAAGCAGTTTTAGTTCTTGTGTGGGTGAATTTGATGGGTAGAATTACATATGTAGTTAAGAGATGTGTAGTTCCATTAATTGATTAAAATTGATTAATCAGAATGTAAGCATTTTTCTAAGTATCAAAGTAATAATTAAATTTAAATTTTCAAATAAATGTGTGTACATTGACTCCCTAGATATAATTGTTGTCATCCCAAGATGCTTCCTTTTGTCTAATAAGGAGATTCTGCAACCTTGTGTAAGAAAGGTTTAAAAGTTAGAGGGTTCTATATGACTGTGTTGCTTATTTACCAACATAAAGCAAATGGACAAATGGTTATTAGCCCATCATGTTTCTTGGAAAATTAATGACTGGTCGAACTTAAAGCCATTCATGCTTGCAGTTAGTCATTAATTTTCCACAGCTCCTAAAAAACAATGAAAAAATTACATTTCTATTATATGTAAAAGGCTATAAGGAACATATTAATATCCTGAAAAGCTCATCTTGTTAGCAGATATGTTTACTGATGAGAAATGGATTATTTAAGCCTAGTGTCCAACTGGAGAGAATGTTAACTGCCATTTTTATCCTTTCTAGAATACTGAATCAAAAGAAATCAATGGAATTCGTGATGAAAGCAGTACTTTTGAATCAAAAGGTAAACATTACCATTATAACTTACATTTAAAATATAGGAAAAGTCACTACACTCAAGTCCTGCTATTATAAAAATTAATATCTGCGAGTGAAAGCAAAACTGATCCAGTGCAAGTTGAAACTCAAAGGTTAGCATACAGATCCAGTTGCAGCCAGGTGGAAGGGCGTTCAGTTCCAATGTTGAATAGTCCAGGAACTGCAAACAAAGCTTTGGCAGCCTCTGCAGGAGCTCTGAGCGCCTATGTGTCTAATCCAAATAAGAAAGACTGGTTTTCCGGAGGCCATCAACCTTCTTGCTACAGTGTGCTGGCAAGAGGAGTCTTAGTTAAATATGAAATAATGCATGAGGTTTCCTTTCCCCCTTAATTGTTGTCAAGGGGTCAAGCTTGGAAGCTCATAGAAATAGGGAAATGCCAGTGGAAATAACGATTGTTAGGAAAAAAAATTACCCATTTGTAATGAAAAAGCAGACATACAGCATCTAGGGAAACTTTGTAGTACGGAGTTACCACTCCTTTCCTTCTCCTCTCCTGTTCAGTTATCTGCAGATAGCTGAGCCACCACATTCTGTGTGCTGTGCCTTTGGCAGACAAAGGAAATAAGAAAGATCTGGTCCATATAGGCAGGGAGAAACCCAAAGAAGTCGAAGCTTCTCTTAGCATGAAACTAGGCTGCCAGGCACAGGGCTGGGTTTTCTCAGTGGTTTGGTGATGTTGAGTCTGCATTTTTGTCAATTCATAATATCTGATGTCAAAATCAAACCAAGTTTATAAATTTCCCTTCCTTTATTGATAATTTATCTTTGTATTTAATTTATGATCGCTGGAATGACTCCATTCGCTTTTTTCATTTTTAAAGTTAATGGCTATAAGGTCTTGGAAACTAGAGCAAAATAGTTAGTCCTTTGCTCAGTTGTATCCGACCCGACTCTTTGCCACCCCGTGGGCTTAGCCCACCAGGCTTTTCTGTCCATAGAATTCTCCTGGCAAGAATACTGGAGTGGGTTTCCATTCCCTTCTCCAGGAGATCTTGACCCAGGGATTGAATCCAGGTCTCCCCCTCTGCAGGCAGTTTCTTTACTGTCGGAGCCACCAGAGAAGCCTAGTTAAGAAGAATGTTTTAATTACAGCTTAAAAAATAAATTGTTCTCTGGATATTTTTTATTTTCTTGTTCTATCCATTCTTTTTAGTTCCTTTTTTAAAACTTCTATGTATTATGAAACTCTTAGTTACAAGCAATTCTTCTTATACTTGAGAATTTAATTGATAAGCCTAAGCAAAAAATTTTGATTTCCTTTTCCCAAAAGCTGTGTGATCTAGCGTGGAAGATAGTACTTCGGCTTCTATGAAACTATGATGCTAGCTGCTAAAATTTATTAATTAAAATATTAGCTCCTGTGACTAATTTGAACATAGTTATAGACTACTAAAACTATGTGTGTCTTCGTGCATTGAAATAACCCCTATCTTCTATGGCTATCAGTATTGTCACCTGAAAAATAATATTGCTACAGATTGGAAAAATGTATCAAGTATCATTTAGTTTTCCAGTGGTGAGAGATTAAAATGAATGACATGATATTGATATACTTTTTTGTTTTTTGTATTTTTCAACTAGCCTCTGAACCTATTTCTTTGAAAAACTTAAAAAGGCGATCACAGTTTTTTGAACAAGGTAAACTGCCAAGCTAACAATTCATGTACTTTCATGGAATTGTTCCCACTCTCCACTCTCTCCTGATAGTCTGTGGTGCTCGGCACTGAGCCTCTTCAATTCGGCCATTGTTATGACCAAGCAACATAACCCATTTCCATTCTTTCCCTAGGGTCATCAGGCTTCTCTTACAGTTCATGGGTCTATCTCTGTGGTAATGGGTCTTTGAGTGTCTTTTGTATACCTTTTGAAGTTTGCTTTTTTTTTTTTTTAATAAAAAAAATTGAGATGCTGTTTAAACACACACTTCTTGCCACTGGGTGACAGTGAGAAATGAAAAATTTCATGTATGCTTTACTGCTTCCTACAAATTGCGTACTATTGGATTACACCAACGTGCAATTGGCCAACTCCTGAAACATCAAATTTTGGGTTATGGAGAATGCTCTGAATAAAGAGCAGAATCGTTGAGTGCTATTAGGATGATGACTTTGGAGTGTTACTAGTTGACTTTGAAAGTAAATTGAAAGTAAATTTTGGACACACGTGTCAGCGAGTGTGCTTTGCCATTCCCTGTGTTGGTGTAGTCGGGCAGTGCTGCTTCACAGGGTGCTTTGCATGTGGCTTTTCCTCCCCGTTCACGTTTCTCTCATGCTCTGTCTCATGGATGCAGTTTGAACTCTGCGTTTTGCAATCAAGAACTTAAAAGTAATATCCAACATTTGAGATGCAATGGCACAGTCAATAGGGAGCGTGCTGTTGGTGTCTAAAATGTCATTGTTTCTTACTTTTAAGGCTATCCATAATATTTACAAACTTGCCTTATAACATGATACTTACTGGATCTGTGTATTTTGTGTTAATCTCCTCGTAGGCACTTTTGATGCATTAAGATCTCTTTTCAACCACAAATAGAACTAGCTTACCAGCTGTGCACGTGCAAGGGCCTATTTGTGTCAGTATCCTTAGTGGGTTTGACATTTTTTGTTCAACTCTGATTTTTCTGTGGTAATTTAATTGAAACCATGTGATACTCCTAGTTCAAATTGGCTAAAATAAAGCAATTCCTTTTCTTTCTCCATGGTAATTTTCACTCCCTTTTCTTCAACAGACTATTTTAGGGAAGAATATTTTCCTAAATCTCAAAGCAGTTTTCTGTAAAATTTCATTGTGTAAGTGAATAATCTGACAGCTGAGGTTTTAGGAAAAATGAAAAAATACAATACGAGAATGTATTTTATGAAATTTGCTTACATGTTTATAATCATTATACTATATTCAGGCAAACACAGTTATGTAGGTCCCCTAAGAATAAAAAGAATGACCTTCTGCTCATAAGTTTACACATGAAGTCTGAATCTTTGTGTTTCAAATAATATGCAAGGAAAGGGAAATATTTCATGAACATGTTTGTTGGTGACTTATTTCAGAAAAGTAGCTCATTGGCAATAAGCCCTGAAAAATGTGACTTACACCTGTCACAGTGTAATTAATAGCAACGAATAAAAAAATTGGGTTCTATAGATGTTGTAATATTTGAAATTCAATTTTTTCTATTAGGCTATGAGAATATTATTCACCGTATTAATAAAAGAACCCTGAAACCCCTTAGAAATATACCTGTATCTTTGCCCTAGCACCTCGAGCTGGGCTGTAACCTGGGCATTCACTGTTGATCTTTTTCACTGGCTTTGAATTCTGAAGATAAGTGACAAGCAGATGGAGCTAAAGAGAGAAGCTTACTGTTGTTTGAAAACAACTGATGTCACTTAGTATACTGGCATAGAACTAGCTTAGTGATACGATTTTCTGAAGGGAATTATTTCATAGAAATGAAGACTTACATTGTTTTTTTATTCTTTCCTTGCCCACATGCTGTAACATAGGAAGCTCCGATTCTGTGGTTCCTGATGTAAGTAGTCTTCGTTTGGTTCTGGAATAAACTAGGAGGGTTGGGTGGGACTGAACTAGTGCACAGTAGCATCACTTATTGTTACTTTAAGCTGCGTGAGAATTTATCCAGGAATGACCTTTCCAACATGAAAAGACCTTTTTTAAATTGAAGTATGCTGCTGCTGCTGTTAAGTTGTTTCAGTCGTGTCCGACTCTGTGCGACCCCATAGACGGCAGCCCATCAGGCTCCCCCATCCCTGGGATTCTCCAGGCAAGAACACTGGAGTGGGTTGCCATTTCCTTTCTTTCCAGTGCATGAAAGTGAAAAGTGAAAGTGAAGTCGCTCAGTCGTGTCCGACTCTAAGTGACCCCATGGACTGCAGCCCACCAGGCTCCTCTGTCCATGGGATTTTCCAGGCAAGAGTACTGGAGTGGGGTGCCATTGCCTTCTCTGTAATTGAAGTATAGTTGACTTATAATATTGTGTTCCTTTCCAGTGTACAGCAAAGTGATTCAGTTATATATATATATGTTCATTTTTATATTTTGTCCATTATGATTTATTGCAGGATATTGAATATAGTTCTCTGTGCTATACAATGAGACCTTGTCATTTATCCATTCTATATAAAACACTTTGCATCTTCTAATCCCAAACTCCCAATCCAGTACTCACCTATTCCCCCATCCCCTTCCCCGTTAGCAGCCAGTAGTCTGTTGTCTATGTTTGTGAATCTCTTTCTGTTTCTTAGGTGAGTTCCATTTGTGTTAAGAGATCTACTTTGAAATATAAAGCCCATTCTCCTTTGGTACAGCATAGGCCAAGGGTGATCTGAATAATTCATGTATGCAAAAGTACTTCAGTAGATGACTTCATGAAGTAACATGTTCTTCTTGGTTTGCACCTCTTCTCTTATCACCTGGCAGCTTCCAGTCCCAACCATCAGTGCCCCAAGTCGCTGGGCCTGGGATCCAGAGGAGGAACGGAAGCGGCAGGAGAGATGGCAGAAGGAGCAAGACCGACTGCTGCAGGTAGAGCAGAGTAGAGTGGATCAGCAGGAACTACATTTGCTCTAAGAGCTTCTCCTGCTCAGTGGCAACTGGTATTAATAAGCAGCTTGAAAAATGAAAAGCCAATAACCACATGATTAACAAATCTTTTAATATGTAGCATGTTTTGTATGAAATACTTTTCTGTTTTGAAACTTTCTAGTCATCCTTTAAAAATTATTTATTAGTCCCTGGGTATATTTTTAGCCACAGATCACCGTGCCTGAAGGGGCTTGCATAACTCATTGAAGCTATGAGCCATGCTGCGTAGGGCCACTCAAGGCGGATGGGTCACAGTGAAGAGTGCTGACAAAATCTGGTCCACTGGAGAAGAAAATGGCAACCCACTCCACTGTTCTTGCCTGAAGAACCCCATGGACAGTATGAAAAGGCAAAAAGATATGATGGCAGAAGATGAGCCCCCCAGGTTGGAAGGCGTTCAATATGCTACTGGGGAAAAGCTGAGGACAATTACTAATAGCTCTGGAAAGAATGACGCAGCTGGGCCAGAGTGGAAGCAGCGCTCAGTCGTGGATAGTCGTGGATATGTTTGGTGGTGAAAGTAAAGTCCAATGCTGTAAAGAACAATATTGCATAGGAACCTGGAATGTTAGATTCATGAATCAAATTAAGTTGGATGTGGTCAAGTAAGAGACGGCAAGAGTGAACTTTGACATCTTAAGAATCAGCGAACTGAAATGGATGGGAATGGGTGAATTTAATTCAGATTAGCATTATATCTACTACCGTGGGCAAGAATCCCTTAGAAGAAATGGAGTAGCTCTCATAGTCAACAAAAGAGTCTGAAATGCAGTGCTTGGAGGTAACCTCAAAAATGACAGAATGATCTTGATTCATCTCTAAGGCACACCATTCAACATTATAGTAGTCCAAGTCTGTGCCCCAACCATTGAGGCCAAAGAAGCTGAAATTGACCACTTCTATGAAGAGCTATAAGACCTTTTACAACTAACACAAAAAACAGATGTCCTTTTCATCATAGGGGATTATAATGCAAAAGTAGGAAGTCAAGAGATACCTGGAGTAACAGGCAAGTTTGGAGTACAAAATGAAGCAGGGCAAAGGATTACAGAGTTTTGTCAAGAGAACACACTGGTCATAGCAAACACCCTCTTCCAATAAACCAAGAGATGACTCTACACATGGACATCACCAGTTGGTTAATACTGAAATCAGATTGGTTATATTCTTTGTAGCCAAAGATGGAGAAGCTCTATACAGTCAGCAAAAACAAGACTGGGAGCTGAGTGTGGCTCACAGATCATGAGCTCTTTATTGCAAAATTCAGACTTAAGTTGAAGAAAGTAGGGAAAACCACTGGGCCGTTCAGGTATGACCTTAATCAAATCCCTTAAGATGATATAGTGGAGGTGACAAACAGATTCAAGGGATTATATCTGATAGAGTGCCTGAAGAACTATGAACAGAGGTTCATAAGATTGTGGAGGAAGCAGTGACCAAAACCATCCCAAAGAAAAAGAAATGTAAGAAGGCAAACAGGTTGTCTGAGGAGACTTCACAAATAGCTGAGAAAACAAGAAAGTGAAAGGCAAGGGAGAAAGGGAAAGATACATCCAACTGGATGCAGAGTTCCAAAGAATAGCAGGGAGAGATAAGAAGGCCTTTATTAGTGAACAATGCAGAGAAATAGAGGAAACAATAGAATGGGAAAGACTAGAGATCTTTTCAAGAAAATTGAAGATACCAAGGGAACATTTCATGCAAAGATGGGCACATTAAAGGACAGAAGCGATATGGACCTAACAGAAGCAGAACAGAACTATACAAACAAGATCTTAATGACCAGATGACCATGATGGTGTGGTTACGCACGTAGAGCCAGACATTCTAGAGTGTGAAGTTAGGTGGGCCTTAAGAAACATTACTACAAGCAAAGCTAGTGGAGGTGACAGAATTCCAGCTGAGCTTTCAAATCCTAAAAGATGATGCTGTAAAAGTGCTGCACTCAGTATGCCAGCAAATTTGGAAAATTCAGCAGCACCACAGAACTGGAAAAGATCAGTTTTCATTCCAATCTCAAATAAGAGCAATGCCAAAGAATGTTCAAACTACTGTACAATTCTGCTTATTTGACATTCTAGCAAGGTTATGCTCAAAATCCATCAAGATAGGCTTCAGCAGTATGTGAACCAAGAACTTTCCAATGTACAAGCTCCATTTCGAAGAGGCAGAGGAACCAGAGACCAAATTGCCAACATTCATTGGAACATGGAGAAAGCAAGGGAGTCCCACAAAAACATCTACTGTTTCATTGACTACATGAAAGCCTTTGACTACATGGATCACAACAAACTGTGGAAAATTCTTAAAGAGATGGGAATACCAAACCACCATACCTGTCTCCTGAGATACCGGTATGCAGACCAAGAAGCAACATTTAGAACCATGCGTGGAACAACAGACTGGTTCAAAATTGGGAAAGGAGCACAAAAAGGCTATATATTGTCACCCTTCTTATTTCACTTATAAGTAGAGTATATCATGCAAAATGCTGGGCTGGATAAATCACAAGTTGGAATCAAGATTGCTGGGAGAAATATCAGTAACCTCAGATGTGCAGATGATACTACTCTAATGGCAGAAAGTGAAAAGGAACAAAAAAAGCCTCTTGATGAAAGTGAAAGAGGACAGTGAAAAAGCTGGCTTGAAACTCAGCATTTAAAAAACTAAGATCACGGCCTGACGTTCCATCACTTCATGGCAAATAGAAGGGGAAAAAGTGGAAGCAGTGACTTCCCTCGCAGGGGTCTTCCCTTATAGCTCAGTCAGTAAGGAATCTGCCTGCAATGCAGGAAGCCCAGGTTCAAATTCTGGGTCAGGAAGATCCCCTGGAGAAGGAAATGGCAACCCACTCCAGTATTCTTGCCAGAAGACTCGCATGGACAGAAGAGCCTGGCAGGCAGGCTAGAGCCCATGCAGTCTCTAGAACTGGACGGACACAAGTTAGCGACTAAACCACCACCAGCACCAGAGACAGATTTTATTTTCTTGGGCTCCAAAATCACTGTGGATGGTGACTGCAGCCATGAAATTAAAAGATGCTTGCTCCTTGGAAGGAAGGCTATGACAAACCTAGGCAGCATATTAAAAAGCAGAGACATCACTTTGCTGACAAAGGTCTGTATAGTCAAAGCTATTGTTTTTCCAGTAATCATGTACGAATGTGAAAGTTGGAACATAAAGAAGGCTGAGCGCCGAAGAATTGATGCTTTGAATTGTGGTGCTGCAGAAGACTGTTAAGAAACTTTTGTACTACAAGATCAAACCAGACAATCCTAAAGGAAATCAACCCTGAATATCCATTGGAAGGACTGATGCTGAAGCTGAAGTTCCGATACTTTGGCCATCTAATGCAAAGAGCTTACTCATTGCAAAAGACCCTGATGCTGGGAAAGACTGCAGGCAAAAAGTGAAGTGGTGGCAGAGGATGAGATGGTTAGATAACATTACCAACTCAATGAACATGAACTTCAGCAAACTATGGGAGATAGTGGAGGACAGAGGAGCCTGGAGACCCCCATCTGTGGGGTTGCAAAGAGTCAAACATGACTAGTGATGATGCTGTAAAAGTGCTGCAGTCAGTATGCCAGCAAATTTGGAAAATTTAGCAGCACCACAGAACTGGAAAAGATCAGTTTTCATTCCAGTCTCAAATAAGAGCAATGCCAAAGAATGTTCAAACTACTGTACAATTCTGCTTATTTGACATTCAGTAGTACTGAATTTGACAATTCAGTAGTACAGAATTGTACTACTGTACAATTCTGCTTATTTGACAACAACAAATATTTTTAGATAATGTAGCATCATCATTTTGTGGCTTTTCTTATTCATGAGAGGTCTGTAGATTTGTAAGGACCTACCCACATATTGTCACCTTGCTTATTTAATTTATATGCAGAGTACATCATGCAAAACGCTGGGCTGGAAGCACAAGCTGGAATCAAGGTTGCAGGGAGAAATATCAATAACCTCAGATATGCAGATGACACCACCCTTCTGGCAGAAAGTGAAGAGGAACTAAAAAGCCTCTTGATGAAAGTGAAAGAAGAAAGTGAAAACGTTGGCTTAAAGCACCACATTTAGAAAATGAAGATCATCGCATCTGGTCCCATCACTTCATGGCAAATAGATGGGGAAACAGTGGAAACAGTGTCAGACTTTATTTTTTGTGGCTCCAAAATCACTGCAGATGGTGATTGCCATGAAATTAAAAGACACTTACTCCTTGGAAGGAAAGTTATGGCCAACCTAGATAGCATATTCAAAAGCAGAGACATTACTTTGCCAACAAAGGTCCGTCTGTCTAGTCAAGGCTATGGTTTTTCCAGTAGTCATGTATGGATGTGAGAGCTGGAATGTGAAGAAAGCTGAGCACTGAAGAATTGATGCTTTTGAACTGTGGTGTTGGAGAAGACTCTTGAGAGTCCCTTGGACTGCAAGGAGATCCAACCAGTCCTTTTTAAAGGAGATCAGTCCTGGGTGTTCACTGGAAGGACTGATGCTGAAGCTGAAACTTCCAATCCTTTGGCCACCTCATGCGAAGAGTTGACTCATTGGAAAAGACTCTGATGCTGGGAGAGAATGGGGGCAGGAGGAGAAGGGGACGACAGAGGATGAGATGTCTGGATGGCATCACCGACTCGGTGGACATGAGTTTGAGTGAACTCTGGGAGTAGTGATGGATAGGAAGGCCTGGAGTGCTGCGATTAATGGGGTTGCACAGAGTCAGACACGACTGAGCAACTGAACTGAACCCACATATACTGTACGCTCAGTCTATTGCAGAGTAATTGAGTGGCCCTTCCAGTTAGCTGGGGGCCTCCATGAATTACAGCCATGGCAAAAGGTGGATATGAGTTCATTTCTCCATGTCTGCTCTTCCCTGTCTGCATTTTAGCTCAATATGAGCTATTTTCTACTTTACGGATGCAAATCTGATTGGTTAAATCAATGTCTGTGTCTTCAAATATGGAGGTAGAGGGTAGAACTGGCCAAAATCCAAATAAGGGATTGTTTAATATCATTAGCATATTAATTAATTAATATGCCATCTCATCTTATAGGAAAAATATCAACGAGAACAGGAAAAACTGAGGGAAGAGTGGCAGAGGGCTAAGCAGGAGGCTGAGAGAGAGAATTCCAAGTACTTGAACGAGGTAGTGTTGGATCATGTCATCTTCTTTCTTCCCTACCTTGTTGCTGAAAGTGACTGTAAAATGGAACTACCCCGTTTCACATGGCTTTGGCCACACATTCACTTATGTCGCTCTCTCAATGTACCAGGCTGTGTTTTGTCACAGTTTTGCTTTGATGTTTCAGCCTTTCTCCTAGTTGCTCTGCTGTGTCACTAAGCAGTCCTATCAGTAGGCTTTAAGTGCGTCTTCCTCTTCTGTGTTACAGTTCCACTCCCCACATGTGATTTTGTCTGTGATAAAACTTTTTTTTAATCTTTTTAGAACATTATTAATTAGCATATTATCGGTCTTGGTTTCTTCCATACAACAATGTGGATGAGCTGTAAAACTATATATATTATTTCAAGTGGAATTCTGGGCCAACTACAATAAGTATCATTTAAAGCTGAATATAGACATGTCTTTGTGGAATGATAGAAATGCACAGATTTAGACGGGTTTCTCTTCTCCCTGGTCATGTAGGAACTGATGGTTCTGAACTCAAACAGCATTTCTCTGACGGCCCGGGAGCCTGCCCTGGCCACCAGGGGTGAGGAGTCCAAGTCTTCTGACAAGGAAGGAACCCGGGCAGAGGAACAGATGAGGCCCCAGCAGCAGGAGGAAGATGCAAATGAGGACCAAAGGAAGAAGCTGCAGGAGCAACTCACTCTTGAGAGAGAGAGGAAGTTGAAGGAGCAGCAGTATCAGGAAGAGCAGCAACAGAAGCGGCGTGAAGCGGAGGAGCAGAAGCACCAGGCAGAGAAAGAGAGGGAAACTTCCATCAAAATATACCAGTACAGAAGGTCTGTCTCCACGGCCAGAGGACATGTGTGGTTTTTCAGTTGTCTGGGCTTAGCTGAATGGATGCAGCCATATCCATTCCCTACTTCAGAGGCACCTACTTGGTCCTCTTGCCCCTCACCGTCCATCCTCTACGCAGGGGAACTCAGCAGAGTGAACCCTTTCCATTGTCAGTCTGAGCTTATCACCTGACTTCCTGCTCTGAGTTTCCTTGTTGCTCCCTGTCATATTACAACATCATCCAAAGTCCTTGCCAAAGCCCAGGTAGCTTGGGTGAGCTGCATCTTGGCTTTCTGGTCTACCCAGCTTCCTACCACTCTTCACCTCACTTGGTCACTTCCAGTCACAGTGGCCTCCTTTTCCTTCCATAAAAATGTCCGTCCAATTTATTCTGCCCTGAGACTTTCACATTTTCTAGTCCCTGTATCTGGAGAAGGCTTCCCTTACATGCTTGTGTGGCTCAGTCATTTTCTTTAAGTCTCTGCTCCTATGTCACCTTGTCAGACTTTGCAGAATACCTCACCTGAAATACATGCCTCTTCCCTAACCCCTTCTCTCCAGTATGCACTTGCCTGCTTTATATTATGCATTTATTTACTCATCTGTTAACCTGGTCTTTCCCACTAAAATGTATTAAAAGGCCAATAAGTATGTTTTGTTTACCAGCCCAGTCCTGGAATAGTACTGAAACATAGCAGGCAATCAGTGTATGTTTGCAGGATGAATGAATTGCAAATGTCTATTGATGGTAGTGGGTCTCTGTTTTTTGTAGAAATGGATTAAAATACTTCTGTTTGTTTAGTTTTCAGCTCAGAGATCATTCTGAGAATGGTCTATTCTGAGAAAGAGGCCATAATAACATTATTTTGATAATAATTTCTTAAACTCTAAGAAGGCATTAAATTCTAACATTGTGACCATAAACTCCTTTTCCATCTTTTAGGCCTATTGATTCCTATGACATACCAAAGAGAGAAGAATCTTCAGGTTTGCTTCCTAGTGACAGGTGTGTAGAACTTCAATTATAATTTGGTGGGAGTAATTGGCTTCAGATGAATATCTGAGGGCTTGTGTAAGAGTTTTGTAGGACTCGGTTAACACTTGCTCTTTTATGAGATATAGAGATATCCTGCTGATTGATCTTTATATCAGTTGGCTTTTGCTGTGTAACCAACTACCCCTAAACTTAATGACGTGATTATGATTTTGTGGGTCAGCATTTTAGACTAGACTCAGTCGCTGGTTCTTTTAGTTGACTGGATTCCTCGTGTATCTACCACCAGTTTACTAAGCAGTTCTGCTTTGGGAGTTGACTGGCTGTCAGCATGAGCAATGAGAGCAGCTGGGCCATGTGTCTTTCAACATCCAGCAAGCCAGCGCAGTCTCCTTCACATGTGGTTAGACAGAGAAAAGAGAGAGAATTAAAGAGAAGAAGTATGCAAGGCAGTTTGTAGTCTAAGATCTGACCTGGCACACCATTGTTCTGCCATACTTTGTTACCTTAAGTCACAAGCCCAGCCCAAGTTCACGGAGAGGAGGAGAACCCTACCTCTTTGTGGGAGGAGCCACAATGCTAGCAGAAGGGACACAGAAAAAGAGTGTTCATTTTTGCAATCTACCTGGAGCTTTATTTTAAAGGAGTTCTAAGCAATAGGGTGAGTTTACTGAACATTCCATTCAGACATCTGAAATGAACCTTGGAGACCTTTTCTTAGTTTGATGAGAACTACTGGTCAGTTTCAGGGAATGAAGATCGGATTTCAGATACCTGAAAAGTTATACATTTCCTAAAACATTAAATCTGATATTTTAAAGTAATTTTAAAAATGCTTTGCACTCTTGAGATCACTTAGGACTTCTGAAAAGTCTGTATTTATCCGTTATATGACTATTACTTAGTGTTTTCACAGCTAAAATTTCTTTAGCAAGTTTATCTTAGAGATAGGGGAAGACTCATCTCTATAGGCAAGCAGGGTCACTGAACAGGACTCAAGACTGGAAAGGGAAAAGAAAAGGAATATACATAAAGGTAGTAATGAGCTGACATTAAGCTAGAAAAAATTTCTAGTGATGGATGACCTTATTTACAGTCATTGTTTCTGAATAACTTTAGATCATTAAAATGTGTATCTTTCTTTTTTTAAAGATATAATTTATTTATATATTTAAATAAGCCTCATGTATATAGCTCATTATGTTGAGAAAATAATTAGGTTGCTGAGAAAGGAAACTTAAGGAATCCCAGAAAATATGAAATGTTCTGGGCAGTTGTGATAAAGCATGCCCTAGAGGCATTAAGGAGTATAGCTAGACATCATGCATTAAAAGCATTTTCTCCTATGTTAATACAAATGAAACCATTCATGAATGTTGCTAACAGTTATGATACATTTTGTGTTGCACGTAATTATATGCTGTATTAATATGTTATAAATGTGCACATATATATGATAATGCACATTATATATATATTATATAGTATATAATATTATATATTTATTATTACTCGTATTTGAAATTGTGCCCAGAAAGGGAGAATGAGATGAGCATATATTGATATATAGACCGAAGTTTACCATCACAGAATCAGGCCATTTCAGAAGTTGCCTATGCCAGTGTGCTCCAGCACCTCTTTGGAATGCTAGGATGGCATTTGATGAGGTACTGTGTCAGAGTAGGACCCTAAGGCCCCTAAGTTGACTTCTTAACCCTTGGGAGCATGGAGGAAGCATTAACAGTCTGATGTTAGGCTGTCTGATAATAGATGCTTCATATAGCTTGGTAAGATTGCTATCTGGTAGAGAAGAGGGTCAGAGTATTCAAGTCTTTCCAAAAAGTCATAGGATTTCACTGTCATCAAACTGAGAGGATTGTCACATGCTTCTGTCTGTTTCTAGCATCATGCTCTTTTCTCTTTAGAGATGTCACCATTTTCTGCTAGTATGTACAACATGAAAAATTCCTTGATATGAAAATAAATATGGCTCTCAACAGACGTGGAAAATAAATCCACTGCTTTAAAAATAATCTTTTTGGTGTTCTTACTTCATAAATATGAAAAGACTGTTCTTCATGAGATATATGTAATGTGTTCTATGTTTTAGGAATAAATCCAGATCAACTACTGAATTGGATGATTCCTCCACAAATAAAAATGGTAAATGTGAATGTTTTTTCAAAATTCTTCAGCACGATTGCTTAGCTATGCTATCACACCCTATGATTACTATTTTTAAGGTGACAGGTGTGTAGAACTTCAATTATAATTTGGTGGGAGTAATTGGCTTCAGATGAATATCTGAGGGCTTGTGTAAGAGTTTTGTAGGACTCGGTTAACACTTGCTCTTTTATGAGATATAGAGATATCCTGCTGATTGATCTTTATATCAGTTGGCTTTTGCTGTGTAACCAACTACCCCTAAACTTAATGACGTGATTATGATTTTGTGGGTCAGCATTTTAGACTAGACTCAGTCGCTGGTTCTTTTAGTTGACTGGATTCCTCGTGTATCTACCACCAGTTTACTAAGCAGTTCTGCTTTGGGAGTTGACTGGCTGTCAGCATGAGCAATGAGAGCAGCTGGGCCATGTGTCTTTCAACATCCAGCAAGCCAGCGCAGTCTCCTTCACATGTGGTTAGACAGAGAAAAGAGAGAGAATTAAAGAGAAGAAGTATGCAAGGCAGTTTGTAGTCTAAGATCTGACCTGGCACACCATTGTTCTGCCATACTTTGTTACCTTAAGTCACAAGCCCAGCCCAAGTTCACGGAGAGGAGGAGAACCCTACCTCTTTGTGGGAGGAGCCACAATGCTAGCAGAAGGGACACAGAAAAAGAGTGTTCATTTTTGCAATCTACCTGGAGCTTTATTTTAAAGGAGTTCTAAGCAATAGGGTGAGTTTACTGAACATTCCATTCAGACATCTGAAATGAACCTTGGAGACCTTTTCTTAGTTTGATGAGAACTACTGGTCAGTTTCAGGGAATGAAGATCGGATTTCAGATACCTGAAAAGTTATACATTTCCTAAAACATTAAATCTGATATTTTAAAGTAATTTTAAAAATGCTTTGCACTCTTGAGATCACTTAGGACTTCTGAAAAGTCTGTATTTATCCGTTATATGACTATTACTTAGTGTTTTCACAGCTAAAATTTCTTTAGCAAGTTTATCTTAGAGATAGGGGAAGACTCATCTCTATAGGCAAGCAGGGTCACTGAACAGGACTCAAGACTGGAAAGGGAAAAGAAAAGGAATATACATAAAGGTAGTAATGAGCTGACATTAAGCTAGAAAAAATTTCTAGTGATGGATGACCTTATTTACAGTCATTGTTTCTGAATAACTTTAGATCATTAAAATGTGTATCTTTCTTTTTTTAAAGATATAATTTATTTATATATTTAAATAAGCCTCATGTATATAGCTCATTATGTTGAGAAAATAATTAGGTTGCTGAGAAAGGAAACTTAAGGAATCCCAGAAAATATGAAATGTTCTGGGCAGTTGTGATAAAGCATGCCCTAGAGGCATTAAGGAGTATAGCTAGACATCATGCATTAAAAGCATTTTCTCCTATGTTAATACAAATGAAACCATTCATGAATGTTGCTAACAGTTATGATACATTTTGTGTTGCACGTAATTATATGCTGTATTAATATGTTATAAATGTGCACATATATATGATAATGCACATTATATATATATTATATAGTATATAATATTATATATTTATTATTACTCGTATTTGAAATTGTGCCCAGAAAGGGAGAATGAGATGAGCATATATTGATATATAGACCGAAGTTTACCATCACAGAATCAGGCCATTTCAGAAGTTGCCTATGCCAGTGTGCTCCAGCACCTCTTTGGAATGCTAGGATGGCATTTGATGAGGTACTGTGTCAGAGTAGGACCCTAAGGCCCCTAAGTTGACTTCTTAACCCTTGGGAGCATGGAGGAAGCATTAACAGTCTGATGTTAGGCTGTCTGATAATAGATGCTTCATATAGCTTGGTAAGATTGCTATCTGGTAGAGAAGAGGGTCAGAGTATTCAAGTCTTTCCAAAAAGTCATAGGATTTCACTGTCATCAAACTGAGAGGATTGTCACATGCTTCTGTCTGTTTCTAGCATCATGCTCTTTTCTCTTTAGAGATGTCACCATTTTCTGCTAGTATGTACAACATGAAAAATTCCTTGATATGAAAATAAATATGGCTCTCAACAGACGTGGAAAATAAATCCACTGCTTTAAAAATAATCTTTTTGGTGTTCTTACTTCATAAATATGAAAAGACTGTTCTTCATGAGATATATGTAATGTGTTCTATGTTTTAGGAATAAATCCAGATCAACTACTGAATTGGATGATTCCTCCACAAATAAAAATGGTAAATGTGAATGTTTTTTCAAAATTCTTCAGCACGATTGCTTAGCTATGCTATCACACCCTATGATTACTATTTTTAAGGTCAAGACATTTCAAGTTCATTAAGATTACATATTTGAAATACTACGGATTTTTAGCATTTACACATCAGAGCAGAATTATCTTGTGCTTATTTTGGCTTTACTTTACAATGGAGGGAGTACTGCAAGATTAAAATGATTATAGATAGCTTAGAAATTATGTGAAAAATTTGCAAAGTGATGCTAATACCTTGTGGTATCAGTTCAGTTCAGTCGCTCAGTCATGTCCGACTCTTTGCGACCCCATGAATCGCAGCACGCCAGGCCTCCCTGTTCATCACCATCTCCCGGAGTTCACTCAGACTCACGTCCGTCGAGTCCGTGATGCCATCCAGCCATCGTAGTGGATTTTATTTTGCCACCAAAGAATTGGGACAGTAGTTTTCTGCAGAGGACCAGGGAAATTGTATATAAACGTGAGATGGACATGTAAATGACAAGATAGCAAAAATTCAAAATGATGATTTCACTAACCTGGCAAAAGCAATTTGGAACCTGATATTTTTAGTATAAAGTGAAATTCTGGACCCTAGATAACTGAGGTTATGTAACTAAGGAAAGAAAACTAATCAGAAATACCATTTTAAGCAGAGTTTGCATACCAGGCTTTGAGTTAGGAAGGTGTTGGTCAGTTATGTAAACGACTGAAGATCCACCTGAAGATTGAGGTGGACTTGGTGGACATGCCCATTTAAATGGAAGACTACTCCCCAGTTCCAGTTTGTCACTGCCATGGGGGAAGATACAAACTTGTGATTGCCAACTCTTTCTATTGAAACACAGAAGTGAAAAAAAAAAAAAAAAAAGTCTGAATCTTTATTTTAAGGAAGTTTGACCAGGAATTTAAAAAAAAATTGTGTAACCCTCTGTGAGCCAAACAATATCCACAGTCCCCAGTGTTCTGATGGCAGCTAGTTTACAACCTCGAGTCAAAGCTTGTAGAATTTATAGTTTCTAGTAGGTTTCATGATCACCCCCTTTCCCTTAACACAGAGAACCTTTCATTATCTGGTCCTAGATTAATTCTTCGTCCTATTTTGCTGTTTTCCCCATAAGGGTCCCTTAACTATAACCAAACTATTCTCTCATTTTCCAGCTTATCAGATGCTTTCTGATCTGGTTCCTTTGGTCTTACCTGTTTGGATTTCCAGTTTCTTCTCCCCAACTGTGCCCCGAGGTCACCATTAAAATAAAAGTTTAAGTACTTCCATCTGCCATGAAACATGAAACAGTGATCATATTCTTATTTGAAAGTAAATACATGACCTGTTAGTAACAACAAGTGTAACTCTCGGAAATAGTCTTCTTAATATTGTGACTTGTGTTACTGATCTGGCCATTTTTGTACATATATTTTCTCCCCTGAATAGCACACAGTAGATGTTATCAAATATTTTGTTGGAAAACTTGGTTATTCCAGTAAGGCATCTTTAAAATAGAAAACATTTTATTTTAAATCTGACCAAATTGATAAGATGTGTGTATGTACCAATGTAAACATAGATGTGTATAAGAAATTTTTGGTGGCCTTGCTCATTGCTTCCTAGAAGATAAACTATGGCGGAGTGCATTTTGAAAGAAAGACAATAGCCATGAATCTGGAGAGCAAATGAAAAATCCTTAGGTGAAATTTCCTAATCCAAGTTAAAATGGGGAGGTTCCCTCAAAGTTATGGATATTTTATGCAAATCAGGAATTCATCAGCAAATCTAAGGAGACAAAACCTTTAGGATAAAACCTGACTTAATTGTCATTCATAAATTCAACATCCAAACTACCACTCTGTCAGTTCTCTTAAAAGAGATAAAAGTCTGATAACATTCCTCAGCCATCATTTGGATTACTTGGCTACTTTTCAGTTTCACAAAAGCCATTTCAGTGATTGAGTAGGCTGTCATTCCTATGGTCTGGTCATGACTTATTCTGTGACTTAACACCATGAAGACGTGCGCCATGTCAGCTGGAAAGAAAAGAAAGTGAAAGTTGCTCGGTCGTGTCCGACCCTTTGCGACTCCATGGACTATATAGTCCATGGAGTTCTCCAGGCCAGAATAATGGAGTGGGTAGCCGTTCCCTTCTCCAGGAGATCTTTTCAACCCAGGGATCGAACCCAGGTCTCCCACATTGCAGGTGGATTCTTTACCATCTGAGCCACCAGGGAAGCCCCTTGTCAGCTGGAGGTATATGCCTTTATGTCTTGGTCTCCCCAGGGTGAGTGTATATTTCTTGAAAGAATAGAAAGCCCTGTTCCCTTGCAGAGTTATCACAGCAAGCATTCAATGAGTAGGTGCTTGACTGATTTTAATTTAGGAAGGAAGGAAATAATGGAAGAGAAACTTTCTGGATGAGCAGTTTGTCATTTAATACTGCTGAAATCAAGACCAGTTGTCTCCTTTTTAGGGAGCACCTTAGTTTTCCCGAGTGTCCCCCTGGTATGCCTCTGGGACTGGAATTGGAATTTCCAGGGACAGGACAGACTGTTGCTTTATCTTCTGAGGCAGCAGTCTCATTGAGAATTGATAATGTGAGCCTGTGTGCCCACTGTCACTTTCTTTTTTTGGCTCCACTATATTTGGAGATTTAATTACTATCCCTGTTTTTAATGCACTAATCCTGCAGCTTTTGATGTTTTTGATTTAGGAAGCAATAGATACGCAGACCGAAGTGGGAGCAGTAGCTCATCACAGAAGAGCTCGAAGAAGGAACCAGCGCCATCAGGAGCGGAGTTGGAGAGACAGCAAATCCTCCAAGAAATGAGGAAGAGAACCTCCCTTTATGATGACAACAGCTGGATCCGACAGCGCAGTTCCAGCGTCAACAAAGAGCCTATTTGCCTGCCTGGGATTATGAGAAGGTGTGAGACGTCTTTGGAATGATTTCCCTTTCTGTACTGAGGTGCAGATATTTAATTTGTAGGCGTGCTGGCTACTTTGGATGAAAGAGATGTCATTGCTTCTTCTCTTACGTAAGATTTTGTGAGAGAAAGAGAAGCAGAACCAATGTCGTTGGGCGCTTGTCACGGAGCACTAATTAGTGGCAGACACACGGCAGGCACTCTGTCTACATCATCTCACTTCATCTGGGAAGAATGTCTTGAGACAGGAATGGTAATTCTGCTTTTCCACAGAGAAGCTGTGGCTTGAGTAAGGAATGCACGCAGACAAAACCACGTGGCTAGTAGGTTGCCAGGCTGGATGTGGAGTTCTGATGTGTGATTCAGGCATTTAAATAATTGATGTGCTTAGTGCTTCCTTGAATTTTTAAAAAATGAAGCCTCTGTTTATAATAAGATAATGGTTAGATTGGAATTATGAAAATGGTGTTCACAAAGTGTGGAAACCTAGTATTTGCAACTTTAAGGAAAATATATAGATAGAAATTAATTGCAGATGAGAGGCTGAACTCAGCAGAGGAATCTGGGGTAAATGAATACTGAAGCTACTTTTGTTTAGTATTTCCACCGCTGATAAACTGGTGAATCCTTTCTGTGTTTCAGAGGTGAATCTCTAGATAACCTGGATTCCCCAAGAACCAATTCTTGGCGACAGTCCCCGTGGCTCAGTCAGCCGTCAGGAGTCTATGCCTCTTCCTCTGTCCAAGACTTCAGTCGCCCCCCACCTCAGCTGCTGTCCACATCAAACCGTGCCTACATGCGGAACCCCTCCTCCAGCATCCCCCCTCCCTCAGCTGGTTCTGTGAAGACCACCGCCCCGTCCCCCATACCGCGCAGCCGTTCCCCTGCGGCTCCGCAGCCAGGCTCCCAGCCACGCAACAGGTGAGGCCCTTAGGGTTCTCCTTTTTCTTTCTTTAGACTCAAGGGGTAGTTTTCATTAAAAATTTCCCCAGATCTTGTCCAAGCTTTCCAGTGAAAGAAAAACAAGGCTTTTTGAATCTGTCAAATTTAGTGTTCCTTTCCCAGATCAATTCAGAAGGCTTAATGTCTTTCCGTGGCAACCCAAGGGTATTTATGGATGTCTTATGAAGCCATGGAGGCCTTTAAAATGTTAAGACTCTGCCACTGTCTCATTTACTTGGGCCTGTGGTCAGTGTCTCAAATGCAGACAGACCTAAATAGTTCCCAGCTGTGGAATCATAAAAACGTACAGTAGCTCGTGAATGCATGGCAAAGTGATGAGTAAAAGCAGTCCTGTAAAATGTTGGACTATTTTAATGAGACTGTGATATACACTCATTTTATAGGGACTGAGTGTAAAGGGCATTGTAACCCAGCCCCATCATCTGTGGAACTTTGAGCAAGCTGGCTTTAAAAATTTCAAGTTATTTATTGCATTTGGGGCTTTTGATTTCCAAAACCATTGCTTGTCTCTTATCTGGCTGGTCAGCATTTTGCTGAGATCACATCAACTGAATTCTGCAGGTCATATGCTGTGGGAAATGTGTGAGTTAGAGTGGTGGGTCTTGTTTTTTGATACAGAGTAGAGCTCAGACATGAACACGTGTTGGGGTTTTAGGTCTGTGTAGCTTCTCCACAGATCCCTGAGGCTTCATGAAACCACATCTAGCAGTGTTTCTGCTGATACCTGAAGGGAGTTCTCCCAGCCTGTAATGCTGATGAAATACTGAAAAGTAGAAACACAATGATTAATATTGAGTTTTTTTTAAAGCTGTCAACTAAAGGATTTTGTTCAGAGAAGATATTTTTATTCCAGCTAAAATGTGTCTCGGAGTTTGAATTGAGGGAATGAGCGATGAGGATTCATGGTGAATTTGGAGTTAAGAATAGAATCAGGGGAGGGCAGAGGGGAGAGAGAGAACCTGTTTACTTACTGAGAATCCTGCCCTTGGAAAGCAGAAAGGAGACAGGGCTATGGGCTTCTCTGCCCTGAAAAGGTCTCTCTCTAGAGCACGAGGTGCTCTAACATGGGACATTCAACAGCAATGCCCTTTGCAGTGACACTGAAGTGCTGTGCCCATCCTGCGGGATGCAAAGATAAGAAGTAGCCTTTACCTTCCCACCTGGGAGAGAAGATAAGACTTGTAAACAAAGCAAAGTGGAGACTCGCCATGCCTATCTGAATGCTAGCTGTAGAAGTTTTCATGTCATTCTTCTCAGAAGCAGTCCAGTAAGCCAGAGGCATTAAGGAAAGCACTAAGGAAATGCTTCTGTTTAACTAGATTATTGGGTGAATGAGAAGGAGGTTGGCAAAATAAGGGTGAGATGATAGGTTGAATAGACTTCTACTCTTGGAAGTAGTTGGGGATGCTTTTTTAGTGGCAACAAGCAAAGAACATAATAAAGGATGTGCTTGGGTGGCTTTATCTGGCAAGAAGATGTTGGCTGGATTAGAAGGGCATGAGAACCTTGCTGAGTACAGATGTGGCCTAAGGGCGATAGCAGAATGGACCGATGACACAGAAATCATTCATTTCTGTAACTAGGTGTCAGGGGTACCAGAACCATTGTGGAGATCCTTCAAGGTGCAATATAATCAAGCCATAACTGGTTGGCTGGTGAAAGTTTTCCTCCCATGGATATATAAAGATCTTCATAAAGGATGGTTTAATACCAGAATGTGATTTTTAGGTGAGAGGTTTGAAACGGATGAAAGCCTGCCTTCCATTCTCGTCCTGCGTCTAGGTCGGTCAGTGGGAAGCGTGTGTGCTCCTACTGTCATAACATTCTGGGCAAAGGAGCCGCCATGATCATCGAGTCCCTGGGTCTTTGTTATCATTTGCATTGTTTTAAGGTGAGACTAGCCAAACAGCCTGCAGGCCTGCAACGCTTTGCTTGGAGAGCGCATGGCTTCTTTGAGCGCTGGGTGTGGACCCGCCACTAACAAGCTAGGTGCTGCCTCCGTGGGTCTGCGCTGCACTTGGCATCTCAAATGGCCTCCTCCTGCTGCTGCCTTCTCAAACCTTGACCCTGGAGGCACCATGCGCTTCCTATCTCTAAGATTCTATAAGTAAAGTTTACAGTGCATAAATGCTTCCTCTAACATGCTGCTATGGTTATTAACAGCATGGGGATATAAATTATAAGTGTCCAGAAACCTAGCTTTGAATAGGGAGAGTGTAAAAGAAATTACATTGTAAATATTTTTGCAGTTGCAGCTAAGGTGTTCTTACACATAAGAAAGAAGTAAAGCTATATAACTGCCTTATTTTGCAGTATCTGTCTTTAGAGACACCGCTATTTGATTCTTGAACTTGTGTTGGGCCGGAGAGAGAACTTCTGTTTGTTGATCCTGGAGTCCTGCAGAGCTCAACTTGTTTTAAGCTTGTCTGACTCTGGCTCGGGTTGTTTCCTGGCATAACAGAATGAGTCAAAATCATTAGTGTTTGAGCATGTGAAGCCAAAATGCCCAGCCATGGGTATTTTGGGAAAGCACCATGTGTGAACACTCCTGGGGATGCCCGGATGGCCCACTCCAGGGCAGAGAGCCAGACACCTCATCTTCTTGCCCTTGGCCAGTTGCTTCCCATGGTGCTTTAGCCTGTCCATCCCCTGGGAGAAAGGAAGCGTTAGCTTCTTTAAGCCAATCAATGAATCATTTCTACTCTTTTGGTATAGTTAGAATGAAATCTTGGCTGTTAAAATTGGCTTTATGAATTCTTTAATGTCTCATCCAGCAGGCTTCATTTTAACCTCATTATCTTTTGGCTTTTTTTTTTCCCCTTTGCTGAAATGTCTCTAAGAGCTTAGAAACTGCATTTTATTTTGCTCTTTTTTTTTTTTTTTTTCCCTTCTGGGAGTGTCCCAGGGGTTCTTGAGCTAAGAGTGGGTGTTTCCTGTTGTTTTTGTTTGTCTCTTAGTGTGTGGCCTGCGAGCGTGACCTCGGAGGCTCTTCCTCAGGAGCTGAAGTCAGAATCCGAAACAACCAACTGTACTGCAACGACTGCTATCTCAGATTCAAATGTAAGAGAGCAAATCAGGGAGAAAATTTCTTGTCTTTTACAGAGAGCACGGGTTCCCATGTACTGCCCTGAACCTATGACCTGCTCGCCTTCCAGCTCCCTTTCAAGCTCTCTGCCCTAGAGCTCCAGGCTTTAGGAATCTCACTGTGTTGCCCTCAAAGAGGGTCCAGTGAATGGGTCAGTGGGTCAGTTCTCAGGTTCCAGCTCCACGGGGTTGGGTGTGGGGCCGAGGACCTGGAGACGGATGTGAACTGGCGAGTCAGGACAGTGTTCAGTGCAGCTTAGTCTGCTCAGAGTCTAGAGAAGCTTCTAATGGCTCAAGAATACAAATCAAGTCGTTAAAATGAATCTTCTGTACAGCTTCTCATCTGATGCTTGGCTAAGGATTGGCCCCTCATAGTTTTAGCTGATTTCAATTATTTACCAATGTGGGTCTGATTATGTGATTTAGAATATGACCAACTTAAAGACTGTGGTTTAAAAGGATAATAAAGAATAGTCAGTGTATGTTTGTTACTATATAATCATATCCTATCAACATATGCAGTAGTTTAAAAAGAGAGCATTAGTTCTGATTGCATAGTCTTTCAGTGTCATTTTTGAAAAAAACTGGGTTTTTAAAAAACTTCACATGCTATTTTGTGTCGAAGCATGTTTTTGCCTGTAAGTGTGCTATAAAATATAGGATAGCGTAATTGCATCGCCTGTTGTTTATAGCTACATAAAGACAACCATTCCTCCTTTTTATATTTTGAGTCTTGATGCTGGTAACATGTGTTTCTTCCTTATTGTGAAAGGGTCTTGGTTACAAGTGGTATCAGCAAAACCATATGCTTTTGAGCTCTGAGGTATTTATGTGGCCTTTCTGTGAAGAGTGCTTTGGAAATGGCGTCAGCTCAGTCAACTCTCTGTTATCTGTCAGCGTGTTTTGAGCCTTCTTTTGCCATTGGTCCAGGCCATTCCTGGATGCCAGCACTGAGGCTGGAAACTGTCAAGGCTGGGCATGAAATGCGGGGAGTGTGTGTATGTGTGTGAGCTTTTCTCTCTTTAGTCCAAATTCCAAAGCCAAATATAATTGATTTTTGGAATCAACATGGAAAAACTGCCCATGCCTTTTCTCTCCTCCAGGACAAATAACAGAGAGTTGAGTGTAACTTGTTTCTGAATCAGCAGTTAATTTTTACTCTCATTTTTGCAAAGAAAAGACTTGCTAACCCAGACTTCGTGGGTTTGCCTAGCTTTATCCTAAGTGAGTAACAGAGTTATTCTTTCTACCTCATGGGGTCATTCTCTGAGCCATCCCTACTATGAATCCCAGAAGCAATATTCAAGTGTTTCTGAATCTAAGCGCTTTTCTTTCTTCTCTCCTTGCCTGATCAGCTGGACGGCCAACCGCCATGTGATGTCAGCCTCCACCCGAAAGCCCTGTTGCAGATAGAAGAAGAGGTGGTTGCCGCTGATATAGATCTATAAATACATGTTGTAACATCCTTTCACTCTGTTTTTTAAAAAAAGAATAACACTTTTTTCTGACCTCTTTAGATTACATCAGAGCATTATAGTCTTGGTAGAACCTGTATTTTTGTTGTTTATTTATAAGACGGTAATGATGTGTGGCAAAAAGTGCAGTATTTGCTTTTTGAATTCAGCATCATAAAAGCACAGGAAAAAACAAGAACTTAAAAAAAATTTTTTTGAGGCTGATAATGATCTGATTGACTTTCTAGTGGTGTTTTGAAGAGGGTTATTTTATTGTTTTTTTTTTAAAAACTCTGAAACATTATTTGAAATAGTTAATATAAATATGTAATTGCATTTGCTCTATTATAAAATATACTAAATTAATGCAGAGCCATATGGAAAATTTCACTAAAATCCACTCCCAAATTTGCTTTGCATATCCTTCTTTTCATTTATGTAATATTATAGTTAATTTTTTTTTTTTTTTGTAGCTTATGTAACATTTTATTTGCTTGATGAGGGGAGCTCTATTTTCTTCACCAGAATTGTTGCTAAGCAGTTCTCAGTAGAAAGCTGCTGCTTTTCATTCATGAAAATTATCATGGTTTGTATGCCAGAAGTTTTCTTCAGAAACTAGTGAGCCTTTCTGTACAACTGCATTTGTAAATAAACTTGCTTGATGCATTTAAGGAGTGTTTCCTTTTCTTCTGTGTGTATCTGTGTTTGTCTGCCTTCCAAGATTTTTAATTATGTTTCAGTGTGTGGCTTTTCTGATACTAAGTTTTATTTTTAGCATCTTTGCTTCTGTTGCTAAGTCGCTTCAGTCGTGTCCGACTCTGTGCAACCCCGTAGATGGCAGCCCACCACGCTCCCCTGTTCCTGGGATTCTCCAGGCAAGAATACTGGAGTGGGTTGCCATTTCCTTCTCCAATGCATGTATACATGCTAAGTCACTTCAGTCGTGTCCGACTCTGTGTGACCCTATGGACAGCAGCCCTCTAGGCTCCTCTATCCACAGGATTCTCCAGGCAAGAACACTGGAGTGGGTTGCCATTTCCTTCTCCCTTTAGCATCTTTACCGAGGTATAAATTGATATACAATAAAATGCACAAATGTAAACTGTACAATGACAAGTTTGACATGTGTATACCTGTGAAACTATAACTGTAATTGTGATATTGTTTTTCCTGAAAAATTTTAACAAGAAACTTTGTTTTTGATGGAAAGTTGCTTTTGAATGCAATATGTTTCTATGATAAGAGGTGAAGTGAATGATGAATTGTTGAATGATTTGCAATGAATCTTTACCTATTCTTTTGCTCCTTTGGTAATAAGAGGAGATTATAATTTTTGAACATATAGGGGGCAAAAAATATATAGACTAATGTTTTAGAAATGTGGCATGAGCATGCAAGAATATTGAACTTTAGCATGTTTCAAGAAAAAATATAAACTTACTTGAATCCTTCATAGTAATGAAACTGGAGTTGATAATTCTAGGATATGAGAACTGTACTGAGATGCATTAGAAATATATAACCTCAAGGAGGGGAATGGTATGCACCCAAAGAATTCTAGCGCCTGATAGAAATGACTAGGGCTAAGAGAGAAATCCAATGTGTAAGAATCCATGAGACGTTTGCACTAAGGGAGTTGAAGCAGCTTTGCAGCAGAGTTGATATTTGAACTTCATTTTTAAGAGTCGATATAACCTTAGCAGACAGAGCATGATGAAGGAACAAAATACCATTTCTCAGTTGGGGTCAAACTCCCAGAGTCTCCCTTACTTTGTTTTCCAGTCAAAACCATACACACTTTGGCCTATTTTGCCAGAAGAATGAGGAGATCCTTGTTTTCAAGAAAAAATATAAACTTACTTGAATCCTTCATAGTAATGAAACTGGAGTTGATAATTCTAGGATATGAGAACTGTACTGAGATACATTAGAAATATATAACCTCAAGGAGGGGAATGGTATGCACCCAAAGAATTCTAGCGCCTGATAGAAATGACTAGGGCTAAGAGAGAAATCCAATGTGTAAGAATCCATGAGACATTTGCACTAAGGGAGTTGAAGCAGCTTTGCAGCAGAGTTGATATTTGGACTTCATTTTTAAGAGTCGATATAACCTTAGCAGATAGAGCATGATGAAGGAACAAAATACCATTTCTCAGTTGGGGTCAAACTCCCAGAGTCTCCCTTACTTTGTTTTCCAATCAAAACCATACACACTTTGGCCTATTTTGCCAGAAGAATAAGGAGATCCTTGGATATACTATGTGGGATCATGTCTCCATGGAGTGGTAACAATCTGTCATAGGGTGATGAGACTGCAAAAAGGAATAAATCAGTAGATGAGAGATTGTGACTCAAAAACATGACAGGACCTAAAGAGAAGCAAAATAGTAACCGTGGGACCCGAAGCCTGGGCAGTGTAGAGACAGATATTGTAGGGAGAGGAGATGTGTTCTGTTTTGGGCATACTGAAGTGTTGACATACAAGGAAAAGAAGGAGGTGGAGGTAGTTTGCAATAGGAGTTTGGGTTTAAATAGAAATGACATCTGTTAAAATTTGTTCATTTGCATGCTCAAATTGACTTAAATATAAGTCCATTTCTTCAACCTGAGAGAAAGTCAAGAAGGTCAGTTTATCCAGAAGTCTAATATCATCAAGACCCACCATCATTCACTTCAGGCTGTTTGGACACACAATGCTGGCTGATCCTCAGGCTACTTACTACCATCCTTGCAAGATTGCGGACAGGCTCCGTGCTTCTTTGTTCATGTTCATGGGAAGAGACGCTGATCCCTCAGTGCTGTTAAGTGTATAGGGCAGCTTTTCCAGAAGCCATTAACAAAAGCGCGTTCTTCTCATAGGCCAGGCTCGGGTTGTTTGTCCATTTTTAAACCAGGGGACCCCCTGAAAGTGAGAATCAATTTCCCCAATCATGGTACTGCTAACTAATGGGAGTTTGGTGGAGTAATGTTGGGGGTCAAACAACGTTTACCATAGTTAGTCTTTGTAAGTTCTCTTAAAAATTGGATGCTTGCATTGAGTGAGACCTTGTCTTTCAAAATTAAAAGTTTGTCAATCAGTGAGTTTCTTAACACTATCAGAACAGGGGAGGAGATGAGAATATTTTCTTGGATGATACCCACCAAAGATTATGTGAGGGAGTATTCATATGAGGAAATTTAATCTCTTCAAGCAAATATAAAGTATCAGCTCATGGTGGTGATGAGGCAAAAAATTGGTAACCTGGATAATTTGTGAGTACTTCTGAATAGTTTGTGAATACGAAGTATGAAAGTATGAAAAACAGACCCATACTTCTTCCAATTTCTTACATAAGAATTCATGAAAGGGAATAGTGGGTAAAATGCTCATCTTCTTATGATTGAATTTTAAAGTTTAAGATTGTGGATTTTATATACTGTAATCCCATGATATATTGTTTAATACATGTAATTGACTCAGTCAGTCTCTTGGTGATTCTATATAAAGCTTTTTAATACATACACTGTAAAGATCCTCAAAGCTCATCCTGGAGAGTATTTTCCAATACCAATTTTATAGCACAGTCCTGTGAAAGATTATCAAAACTCCTTACTATTAAAATTAGACTGGAATAAAAGGAATTATTTACAATTCCATAGGAGAGACCTATTAAAGTCAGGCAAAGGGTGCAGCAGTGCTAGTTTCTAAGTTACACTCAGGTTTTAATTTACATATTTTTGCATGCTGTTCGAGTTACTTTAAAGTTGTTTTTGATAGCTAAAGTGCTTTATTAGATCTATGACACTATGAATTCAGTGTCACAGACCTACATGGGAGGCACTGATCTGCCTGTGCCATTTCAGGCTAAATAGAAAGTTCCTCTTACACGTGTCAGAAGCTCACTTGCCCTTTCAGCCTGTCCTGTGGCAGTAGGAAGAGGTCCAAGCTGCGATTCATGGGGTCGCAAAGAGTTGGACACGACTGAGCAACTGAACTTAACTGAAGTGACTGATATTCAATTCTTATATTAATAATAACCTGTAATGGAAAAGAATATAAATATATATATAACTAAATCACTGTACACCTGAAACTAATGTTATTTTATTTTGTTTTTACTGAAATATAGCTGATTTACAAAATGTTAATTGCTACTATATAGCAAAGTGATTCAGTCATATATATACATTCTTTTTTTATATTATTTTCCATTATGGTTTTTCATAGAATATTGAATATAGTTTTCTGTGCTATACAGTAGGACCTTGTTGTTTATCCATTCTAGATATAAAAGCTTACATCTGCTACCCCAAACCTCCCACTCTATCCCTCCCCCAATCACCTCCCCCTTGGCAACCACCAGTCTGTTCTTTGTGTCCAAGATTCTGTTTCTATTTCATAGATAGGTTCATTTGTAACACAGTATTGAGTATATTTAAATAAAAATGTTGATACCTTGGGGAAAAAAAAAAAAAAAGATAGCCAAGAGAACTCCTGGGTCAAACTTGCAAGTCCTGTGTGTTCTTAAATCCATTTCTACCTTCAAATTAGACTAGCTTTCTGGGATCTGTTAGTTGTAAAATGCTAGGTTTGTGTCAGTTTCAAGTTTGGATGTATCATGAGGTATATGATGTCCGTCTTGCCTTCATTCTGGATACTTTTAAGTTCTGGTGTTAGGAATATAGCTCACAGCTGAAGAGAAGGCCAGTGAAAGTGCAGAGAGAAGCCAGGAAAGAGCCTCACCCGGGACCTGGGTTCACCTTAACAGGCTTTTATCCAGTATTCACTAGGTGCCAGATTTATTAGGGACATGGTAGGTACCAAGTGTGGTATTTTCATACCATTAAATAACTATGAAATCTGTCATGAAAATTAACATTTTTATAATTTAAATTATTTATGATTTTGTAGTCCATAACGTGGCTTCCCTAGTGGTTCAGTTGGTAAAGAATCCACCTGCAATGCAGGAGACCCAGGTTTGATCTCTGGGAAGGTCCTCTGGGAACAAAATGACAACCTACTCCAGTATCCGTGCCTGGAAAATCCCATGGACAGAGGAGCCTGGTGGGCTACAGTCCATCGGGAGTTCAAATTAATATCTACTTAGAGTCCCATTCCACCTAAAGGCGAAAAAGCTCAATTCTAGTCTCATCTGTTTCTTCTCTCTAGCTTTTTCAGATTTTGTTGTTGTTGAGTTGCTAAGTTGTATCATTGAAGTCAAGAAGAAACAAGAATGAAAAATAATTTGAGGTTAGGAATTTGCTACATAATACAGGTGTCCTCATTGTATCTCAGTTTATAGTATTTGCAAAATTCTGTTTCAATGATGAAATATGAAAAACTATGAGCCATTCATTAAAAATATTTTAGAAGACTGATACTCAACAGTAAATTACTTCTTTATTAAAAGTAATGATTTATGGTAAAACTCAGTACATTTACCCATTGATTGAATAGCTATTTTGGAATAAAGATTTCAGAATGTAATTACAAAGTCTCATATTATTATTACTGTACTATTTTTACTGCATTAATTATTGCAAATTTTAGTCTCAAACTGTAGTCAGAAGTTAGCAAGTGTGGTTCATTTTATAAAAACAGAATCTTTTTTTCCAGCTGTATTGAGGCATAATTGACAAAATTGCCAGATATTTAAAGTACAGAATGGAATGATTTACTACACACATTGTGAAAGGGTTTCCCCCTTGAAGTCAATTAACACCTCCATCACCACATATATTTATCCTTTTTCTTTTTTTTTTTGGTGAGAACACTTAAGTTCTATTCTCTTAGTATATTTCAACTATACAATACAGTGTTGTCTGTTATAGTCACCATGATCTGCATTAGGTATGTTAGAGGAACCACTGACTGAAACCACCTGCCCTGGCCAGGCAGGATAGTAACCTCTTGCCTGAGTTACCTTACAACAGCAGGTCCTGGTAAGCAGCGTGGAACTAACAGGCTACCATCAACCAGAAGTATTCAGGAAAGGTCAAAAGGAGAGAGGAGACACCAGTCCATGCGTCCTGCCAACCTCCTGGAATCATCCTCTCTGGCATCCATCTTGGCTGACGGATGCTCTTGCCACCAGGAAAGACTAACAAAACCTGAGACTGTGAGCCATGTGGCACGGTAGTTCTCCTGGGTTCCCTTACTCTACTTCTCTTCCCTGGAGCCCCTTCCCAACAGTCTCTTGGTTTGTCAGCACGTGTGTCTCCTCGGAAAATTCATTTCCAAGTGTTAGACAAGAGCCCACTCTCAGGCCCTGGAAGGGGTCCCCCTTCCTGCAACAACTCCTCAGACCTTATTCTCTTATAACCGAAAGTTCATACCGTTTTAACAGTTCAGTTTAGTCACTCAGTTGTGTCCGACTCTGCAACCCCATGGACTGCAGCACTCCAGGCTTTCCTGTCCATCACAAACTCCCAGAGCTTACTCAAACTCAATGTCCATCAATGGCAAACTCAATGCCATCCAACCACCTCGTCCTCTGTGGTTCCCTTCCCCTCCTGCCTTCAGTCTTTCCCAGCATCAGGGTCTTTTCCAATGAGTCAGTTCTTCTCATCAAAGTATTGGAGTTTCAGCTTCAGCTTCAGTCATTCCTTCCAATGAATATTCAGGATTGATTTCCTTTAGGATTAACTGGTTTGATCTCCTTGCAGTCCAAGGGCCTCTCAAGAGTCTTCTCCAACACCAACCTCTCCCTATTTCCTTCACCCAGAGCCTCTGTGCAACCACTTTTCAACTCTCTAAAAGCAAGATCTTTACTAAAGTAAAGCACTATTTTGTAATGAGAAAGGGAATGACCATGAAATATTCTTTTGCTACCCTTGATGGCAAAAATGTTTGATGGCTTTGTTTTCATTACTTCGTTTGGCAGTAGTTGAAGATAGTCTGCATTTTTTCCTTTGCAGAAAAAATGTTCCAAATTTGTTGACCTTTTCCCTAAGTGACTGCCTGTCTTTTTCCTAGTAGATATTTAAAATACAAAAAGAAGCTTAATAATCTTGTACAGTACAGGTGATAATTTAAAAGCAAATAAAATATGTAACTCCTTTTGAAAGAAACATATGCCATGAGAGAATATTTTGAAAATGAATGTTTAAAAAGTTTCCATTGTTACATGGCTTTGTTGCAAAATCTAAATATCACATACACAACAATTCTCATTAGAAACTAAAAGGTTTAACAATATTTTCAAATGGTATACTTCAAGCAGAATTTGAACCAGTTTAAATATACACAAAAGGCAGAGTCAGTGAGTGACAGTAGTGGGATGGGAATTAGCTCATCTTTAACAAATTTCTTCCTAAATGGGAGATGGCATTGAGCAATGAGTAGTTGCTTAGTAAATTGCTAAGTGTGACTTTGTAATCCAGCCACGGACACACTCCTTTCACCTGCCTGTTTGTGCCAGCCATCAAACCAAGGATGCCCATACAATAGTCCACAGCCAAATCTTCCAATCTTTTTCATCAGCAACCGAGATATTTTGTAAAACCAGAATATTCATATTGTGTTCACAAAACATCTAGGAAAATAAATATTTTGAGGGAGGAAAGTCTTTTGTTAAATACCAGTAAGCAAATAGTTTAAATACTGTTTTTATAGTTACCTTTTCTACCTTCTGTTTTTAGCACATTTTAATGTACAATCCTATTGCAGTGCTCATAAAGGATTTATACATAAATATTAATATTGGGAGCAATGTGCTTTTCTTTTAATTTTTTGTCTAAACTGAGGTGGTGTTTTGTTATAAAGTTGGGATTAAAGGTGTTTACAGTTATGGCAACTAAAACCAAGAAAAGTGAATTGATGAATGAGTTTCAGACCAGAACTTGAGCTTAGATCTTGTTCTGTTTGGGATTTTTCCATCTTAAATCTTTTTAATGTATTTTAAAAATTAGTCTAGGTGAAAGGAATTGTACTAAAACACATTCACATTTGTTGGAGAATTGGAGCATTAGCATCAGGACTTACTCTCTTGTTTGGTTATAATACACCTGGGGTAGAAACTTGAACTTTCAGAGACACAAATCTCCATGTGAAAGGCCTTTAGTGACTAAATAAAGTGCTAGGTCTTATCCTGAATTTTGCGTTTTTCCATTAATAACTGTATTTGTCCCCCAACTCCTTGATGGATGGATCCAAATTTTGTAAATGTTTGTATCACCTTCATGGAGAAGGAAATGGCAACCCACTCCAGTGTTCTTGCCTTGAGAATCCCGGGGACGGAGGAGCCTGGTGGGCTGCTGTCTATGGGGTTGCACAGAGTCGGACACGACTGAAGCGACTTAGCAGTAGCAGCATGGCAATTAGCAGTTAGGATGAGGGCAGGATGATGTGATGCTTAGGACAGCAGGGCTCAGCAGCAGGGTCTGTGGCTCCCTGCTCACTAGACCTGTAACCTTGGGTGACTTAACCTCCCCTCTCCGAGCCTCACTTAAATGCAAAACAAAAATAATAAGGAAATTGCAAATAACCTATATTTCAAGATCTTGTGACCAAGAACAGCCTCAAGTCAATTCATGTGAAGCTCTTAGGATACTGGTTGGCAAAAAAGACAGTGAATGATAACTACTCAGCTGAAGGGCAAACAGTGTTGGAAGAAAGAATACACAATATATCTACTAAAAACTTTATTTCAGCTTTTGCGTTGATACAGGGTTGACACAGTTTTAATAAATCAACAATAAGTAATAGAGCAGCTATGCTCCTCATTCCTCATTTCTTTGCAAGGATTTACTCGCAGTGTTCCTTTTATGTATTTCTAACACGAGGTGGCAGTGTTGGCACGAGGAGGGAAAAATTTTTTTCTCCTCCCTTTCCCCATCCTGTTTGATAACTTTCTGGTTAGTTTTCGAATCACTGATCTGTCTCGTATTTTCAGTCTGAGCACAGCCCAGGGCTGAGTCCTACAGGAGAGCGGCTGAAGGATTAACAGGAAATTTAAGTGCTCGTTGCTTCATAAGGAGCAAATCCTGGCTGATGCAACGTGGAGAAGCGAGGTCCTTATTTCTCTATACGGTGGTTAAACCCGATTTTAGGGCTTTTTTTCTGCGTAGGAATAGACCTAGGGATGCTTCAGCCCACTGAGCAGCAGCCTGGAGCCTGGCCCAGAGCACGCTGCCAGCTTGGAGAGGTTGCCCTGTTTTAGGAATTTCCAGGTTTCCTCAGCTAATGAGCCATCTACACTCTGCGCGGGTGGGTGTTGCTGCAGCCATAACGGACTTTCTTTGTGGGAGAGGCAAGGGATTGCCAGGACATCTGGGCCTTAATTTTAAAAACGACCAGTTTTTTAAATACATTTTTTTTTTTTACTGTTTTAAGATTTTTCACCTGGAGCTTCTCTGAGAAGGGTGAAGGTTGCTTCTCTGAGAAGGGTGAAGGTTGACTATCCCGTGTTAAAATGAAAACATGCTACAGACACAACTGGCCCAAAGCACGGGGCCCACAGAAGGATGAAGAGGACTCCTATTCCTTTGGGTTGGATTCCCGCTCCCCGCTCCCCGCTCCCCCCCCCCCCAACTCCATCCACTCAGCTAACAAGTATGTCTTGAATGCCCACTATAAGGTTGGCACTGTCGACTTAAAAACAATATACAATCTAAAAGTTGAGAACTATGTTTTATTTGGTGGACAAAATTGAGGACTTAACCCTAGAAGGCAGCCTCTCAGATAGCTTTGAGGGATTTCTCTGAAGAGGTAAGGGAGGAGGCAGGATACACAGAAATTTGTGACAAAGACCAGGAGGTTAGAGCGTAAGACTGTGACTCCCCTGATTGCCTAGCGGCTAGGGTTCTGAGCTTTATCGTGGTCTGGGTTCAATCCTTGGTCAGGGAACTGAGATCTGTGATATGACAAAAACAAAAACATTCATTAAAGGAAAGCCAGACATCTCAAGTGAAGGAGTTTAACGCTTTTCTCTGTATGGGAAGATGGAGAGTCTGGGCTCGTTGAGACCGTTCCTTTGATATCCACCTGATCTATATAGGGCCCATATCCTGCTTTTCTCCCTCTCACATCCCCTGAAGCTGTGCAACCGGGGGTGACTGCAGTGGCTGCTGGCTTGATAACTGAAACATCCTTTGTTTACTGATATGGCAGGCAACACTCTTCACTCACAGCATTGATATCAACAAGGCAGATAAAGCAGTGGATGAAACACGTAAGTCACCCCTCTATGGTGCTTGTGTTGTAGTACACAAAGATGGCAGCTGGTAAGTGCTGTGAAATTACGGGGTAAAGGGCTGGAGAGAGGTGGGAAGTGAAGGGATTCTCTTTTAGAGAGGGTGGCCAGGAAAGGAATCCTGAATGTGGTGATGTCTGAGGAGACACCTGAATTACCCTGGCTTGCTCCTGTCTGCCCTGTGGAACCCTATACCAAGGTCACAGGTGTGGAGGCCTGTACTAAGGTCACAGGATAAAAATCTCTGGAACTGACCAAGCCCCATAGCAACTGTTGCCATGAGCCTAAACCAACCAGTTACCTGGCCCCATATTCTGGAAAATACCCACCCTACCATCTACCCTAAAGCATCCAAAGGCCACCATTCCAGTTGGAATTTTCTCTGTCTTGAGGCTGTAAAAATTGGCTGCAAGCTGGCGAAAGCGTTTGGCCCTCCCTTGAGCCGGACTGCAGTTCTAACAATGTCTCCCACTAATAAACTTTATTTTCGTCTCGTTCTGTCTCATGTCTGGAAATTCTTTTCCAACCCATGCAGGACCATGACATCCCCCCAATTCATCTGTTAAGTCCTAACGTCCAGTGTGGTGATATCTGGAGATGGGGCTTTAGGAGATAATTAGGCCATGAGAGTGGAGCCCCTGTGAGTGAGATTCGTGCCCTTATACAGGAGACTTCGTGCATCTCCTGCCTTCTCTCATGTGAAGACACAGCGAACAGACGGCCGTGTGAGAACCAGGAAGCGAGTCCTCACCAGACACCAAATCCACTGGTGCCTTGATCTTGGAACCCCCACTTCCAGAACTATGAGAATACATTTCTGTTGTTTAGGAGCTACCAGCCGATGTTATTCTGTTACAGCAGCTTGCGCAGTACATGAATGAAGTGAGGGCATGAAACAGGCAACTTCCTAGGATAAGACTATTCCAGAGGGAAGGACATGTAAATGCTCTAAGGAAACTGGGTCAGGAGGCACTGAGGTCTTAGGGGGCAGACATGGATTGAGAGGGTCTTATGAAAATCAGTCACACTCTCACTGACTTAATGGACGTGAGTGTGAACAAACTCCAGGAGGTAGTGAAGGACGGGAAAGCCTGGAGTGCTGCGGTCCATGGGGTTGCAAAGAGTAGGACATGACTAATCAACTGAACAGCAACAAGAGAGAATACAAAATTACATACAAAATTGAATACGTAAATAAAAATCCCAAGAAACTGAAATTATAAAAGCTGAAAAATTGTGCAAGCATCAAAGTCCAATAAAGACATTATACTCATGAACTGCCCCACACATCTATGACATAATTATTTTTTCCTATAGTTTGGCTACATACACTTTGATCACTTCTTCATATGACTAGGATGGTGTAAAACATTTTTATAGATTTCATCTTTAATATGGTTGAGCAAAATCTTATTGATGGTTTGTAAATTTCTTTCAGCTTCACATTTCTTTTTGGTTATGCCAGGTAAATTTTGAAGATTCTCAACATTGAAAAATCCTTGAAATTTCTTTGAAATATGAGCTGTAAGATTTGCAAGAATTTTCCACGGAGAAAATTCTGGTTTTGTTCATTTCCAGCTTTTTTTTTTTTTTCCCCTACTACTGTATATTCTAAAATAGGGGCTGTGGAACCACAATCATATCTCATTTGACTTTTGCCCTCTTATCTTCACATCCTGACACGGTAGGGTAAGTCAGCATGGAGGGGGTGGGCATTTTCTATAAGCCCTTCCTGAACAAGGACAACTATAACACACAGAAGTAACCACAAGCCACAGGGGTGCACCTCATACAGATTACAAGTCCTTGAATCTACCTCCCCTTAGACCCCAAAATGCCATGACTATGCCACTACCTTCTGACCAGAGGGGAGGTGTATCAGAGGGAAAATAGGACTAGAAAGAGACAGAGGTCTTAATTGATTGTGGTTAAATTATTCTTCTTCTGCAAACTTTACAAATCTTATGACTATGTTGACACATTACTGTACAAGTAAGGGTCACAAAGAGTCAGACATGCCTGACCACATGAACTGGGGTCCTGAGACTTAAGCTTGGAAAACTCCATGGAAAACCCAGCTCTTCTAAAATGGAAAGGTATTTCTTCCCTCCCCTTAGGTCATTGAAAGGAAAGGAGGTCCAGCAGTGTGGGATTTGTTTGGGAGAATCACTTAATATAACCATATTCCAAAACATACTTGATTGGCCATGGCAGGCAGATACTCCGTCTTGTGCAGTCCTATGTCACCAACAGGGATGACACGAGGCCATGCGGTGAACACAGCCGTTTTGGGGATGGTTACTCTAATGGATGTATGGTGGAAGGTGAAGGGGAGTGGGATTAGGTAGGTTCAGTGAGGTTACTAGGCATTTTAATTTCAAAGTATTTTTAAAAATACGTAAATTCCATTTATAAAGTATGTGGATCATATGTGAATTTTTAGGCTAAAACAAGCTTTAAGAAGAGCTTCTCCCTTGCAGTGGCCTACCATAGGGACAGCATCATAGCCTTTGCACAGTTAGGGCTTCCTCCATAGGAAATTGAGGTAAGTCTATTCCGTCTAAAGGTTCTATCCTGTAGTAGGTGAGGGCTTATGATCCCTTGTCTGGGTTTCCAGGTGGCTCAGTGGTAAAGAATCCTTCTGCCAATGCAGGAGATGCAGGAGACTCTGTTTCAATCTCTGGGTCAGGGAGATCCCCTGGAGGAGGAAATGGCAACCCACTCCACTATTCATGCCTGGAAAATCCCATTGACAAAGGAGCCTGGTGGGTTACAGTCCATGGAGTCACAAAGAATTGGACATGACTTATTGACTGAGCTCACATGATCCCTTGTCTACCAGTGTGGACCCTCCTAACGACACTGGAGGTGCTGGTTTGCAGCTTTGGTTATTCACACGATCTATTTGTATGCAAAAGCAATGAAGCTCAGAGGTTAAGTGTGCAGATTTTTGGTGCCAAAAGTCAGGCAATGATTACGAGCATCGGCTGAATTAATTTTGGGCATTAGCCATTGCTTGGCACAAAGCCGTGTGGTGCATGTCAGCTGCTGACTGATTTCTCTGGAAGATTCCTGCTCAGCCTCTTCCCTTAGCCTCATCAGTTCTCCTGGATTGGAACAGTCATTGGCATTTATAGTGGCACTTCTGCACACATCAGAAGGCCCAACTAATCAGGATGGGACCTGCCGCCAGGCCTCATGAGGGTTGTGGTCTAGCCTGGTCATATTTTCAAAAAATTATAGCAGAAACTTTCTGCTCAGAATAAAATCTTGTAAAATGCAGCTGTTCAGGTTGAACCAGAGATGGTGGGGGATGGGGAGAGGGGGTCTAGAAGGCCAGCTGAAAATGAAAGTTGCTCAGTCATGTCCGACTCTTTGAGACCCCATGGACTGCAGCCCGCCAGGCTCCTCTGTCCATGGGATTCTCCAGGCAAGAATACTGGAATGCATTTCCATTTCCTTCTCTAGGGGATCTTCCTAACCCAGGGATTGAACCCAGATCTCCTGCATTGCAGGTGGATTCTTTACAATCTGAGCCCCCAGAGAAGACCAGCTATCTGCCCTCTATTCCTATCCTCTTTCAGAGTCCTGGGAACCCTCCAAAATCTTATTGTTTCATAGAACACAGTTTGCAGACCCTAAAGATCCACAAATTTCAAAGAAAATGCAGATATTTTTTATAAATGCAGCCATAACTCCTTATCATGTTAACAGCCCAGGCTTACAGAAATCCATAGTTGTAATTTCATGTGTCAATCAAGTTTCTAGCCAAACTATGGAGTAGACTGACTTGAGTTCCTTCTCTGGTTCCTGCTCTTTGTATTTTACGGCATGAGAGGGACAATGACAGGAAGAAAATTGAGGGTTAGCTGTTTTCATTTTAGATTCAACTAACATTTATTGAACATCTAGACATCATGCCATGAACTCTCATTATTAACCTGTAAAATGAGTACCTTTTCAGATGAATAAAGTGAGCTCAGAGAGGTTAAGTGCCTTGCTCACCTCAGAACCTTGATGATTTAGAAACATTTCTTAAAATGATATAGATGTTATACCCACCTTCTAGTGTGATGTGAAAATGATAGCAATTTGCATTTATGGGAAGCTCTATTATGTGCAAAATATTAATACTTTGACCTTTGAAGCTTTTGGCATGTGGCACTCAAATATAGACGCTCTTCCCCCCTGCAACTTTTGGTCTCAAACTAGGATTAGATTAAGATTGAAACCTCACAACTCATATTGGGACTTGAGTCATGGGCCAGGACTCAGACCCAGCCAAAACTCAGACTGAGCCTTGACCTCACTGTCTTTTAATTAAAATCCTCCACCTGGTGTCAAGACTTACTGAAGCTCAGGTTCTTCATGCCTCAGCGCAGAAGGAATTCAGTGAGAGGCAAAGTGATAGGTAGGAAGTAGATTTATTGAGGGAGATGTACATTCCATAAAGAGAATGCAGTCCGAATCAAAAGGTAAGACAGCGACTTCAAAACGGGGTAGTTAGTTTTCATGGGTTGGCTAATTTCAAGAGTCGGACACAACTGAGCGACTGAACTGAACTGAATTTCATGAGCGAATGAATGGGAGGATTATTCTGTTTTGGGGGAAGGGATGGGGATTTCCGGGACTTGGACAACTGCCCAGCTTGGGGCCTTTTATGGTTGGCCTTTGAACTGTTGTGGCACCAGGGGTTGTGTCATTTAGCATATGCTAATATGTTCCAATAAGCACATAATGATACTCAAAATCTCCTGGAAGTCGAATCTTCAGCCATCTTAGACCTAGCTGATTCTAGCCAGTTTCTGTCATGTCCTCAACCACTATGTTACTTTTTAAAGTTGTGCGCTCCCATTTCAAGATGCAAGACGACACAGTCTGGATTCCAACCAGTTCATCTGATTATGAGCCTTCTCTATCTCAGCGCACTATCACCCAAGTGAGAGGGCTTTCATGTCTTCTATCCCACCCTGACCAGTTTACTCATAGAAAGTGTTTTTGGTGATTCCTAAATCAGTATTTTCTTAATATGGATTGACTTGGCTCCTTTTACCTCTGGGAGTTAAGTCCCATCGAAGCATCCTAGACTTATTATTTTTTTCCCAACTACCATTGTGATGGAGTCTATGGAAGGTTAGCCAAGTGGCCAAGGGCCTGGCCACTTAAACACCTTTATTGTTATTCAGTTGCTCAGCTCTCTCTGACTCTCTGCGACCCTATGGACAGCAGCTCACCAAGCTTCCGTGTCCATCACAAACTCCTGGAGCTTGCTCAAACTCATGACCATTAAGTCAGTGTTGCCATTCAACCATCTCATTTTCTGTCATCCCCTTCTCCTGCCTTCAATCTTTACCAGCATCAGGGTCTTTTCCAATGAGTCAGCTTTTTGCATCAGGAGCTTCAACTTAAGGATCAGTCCTCCTTAAAATGAATATTCAGGGTTGATTTCCTTTAAGATTGACTGGGTTGTCTCCTTGCTGTCCAAGGGATTCTCAAGAGTCTTTTCTAACTCCACAGTTCAAAAGCATCAATTCTTCAGTGCTCAGCATTCTTTATGGTCCAACTCTCACATCCGTACATGACTACTGGAAAACCCATAGTTTTGACTTTATGGACCGTTGTTGACAAAGTAATATCTCAGCTTTTTAATATGCTGTCTAGGTTTGTCATAGCTTTTCTTTCAAGGAGCAAGTGACTTTTAATTTCATGGCTGCAGTCACCCTCTACCGTGATTTTGGAGCCCCCCAAAATAAAGTCTGTCACTGTTTCCACTGTTTCCCCATCTTTCCCCAGGAAGAGATGGGACCAGGTGCCATGATCTTAGTTTTCTGAATGTTGAGTTTTAAGCCAGCTTTTTCACTTTTCTCTTTCACCTTGATCAAGAGGCTCTTTAGTTCCTCTTCACTTTCTGTCATAAGGGTAGTGTCATCTGCATATCTAAGGTTATTGATATTCCTCCTGGCAATCTTGATTCCAGTTTGAGATTCATGCAGCCCAGCATTTTGCATGATGTACTGCTTCCCTGGTGGCTCAGATGGTAAAAGAATTCACCTGCAATGTGGGAGACTTGGGTTCAATTTATGGGNCCTCTTCACTTTCTGTCATAAGGGTAGTGTCATCTGCATATCTAAGGTTATTGATATTCCTCCTGGCAATCTTGATTCCAGTTTGAGATTCATGCAGCCCAGCATTTTGCATGATGTACTGCTTCCCTGGTGGCTCAGATGGTAAAAGAATTCACCTGCAATGTGGGAGACTTGGGTTCAATCTATGGGTGGGAAGATCCCTTGGAGGAGGGCATGGCAACCCACTCCAGTATTCTTGCCTGGAGAATCCCCATGGACAGAGGAGCCTGGTGGGCTATAATCCATGGGGTCACAAAGAGTTGGACACGACTGAGCACCTAACCACACACACATACTCTGCATATAAGTTAAATAAGCAGAGCGACAATATACAGCCTTGACATACTCCTTTCCCAATTTTGAACCAGTCTGTTGTTCCGTGTCCAGTTCCAACAGTTGCTTCTTGACAGGTTTCTCAGGAGGCAGTAAGGTGGTCTGGTATTCCCATCTCTTTAGGAATTTTCCACAGTTTGTTGTGATCCACACAGTCAAAGGCTTTAACATAGTCAGTGAAGCAGAAGTAGATGTTTTTGTAGAATTCTCTTGCTTTTTCTATGATCCAATAGATGTTGGTAATTTGCTCTCTGGTTCCTCTGCCTTTTCTAAATTCAGCTGTATGTCTAGAAGTTCTCAGTTCACATACTGTTGAAGACTAGCTTGAAGGATTTTGAGCATTACCTTGCTAGCATGTGAAATGGGTGCAGTGGTGTGGTAGTTTGAACATTCTTTGGGATTGCCTTTCTTTGGGATTGAAATGAAAACTGACCTTTTCCAGTCCTGTGGTCACTGCTGATTTTTTCAAATTTGCTGGCATATTGAGTGCAGCACTTTCACAGCTTCATCTTTTAGAGTTTGAAATAGCTCAGCTGGAATTCCATCCCCTCCACTAGTTTTCACTTGTCTGTGAGCGTTTGAGTTTTTGGTGGGCACATGGGTTAACAGTGACCTCTTGCAGGGTCAGTGACACTGAATACAACAATCCTGGGAAGCGTGGCTTGCTGGCATAAATCCTTTTGGAGGAGGTTGCCATTATCCCTACCATAGTTTGGCCTGAAGCCAAACTACAGGGAGGGAACACAGCCCTACCCATCAACAGAAAATTGTATTAAAGATTTACTGAACATAACTTTGCCCACCAGAGCAAGACCCAGTTTTCCTCACAGCCAGTCCCTCCCATCAGGAATCTTCCACAAGGCTCTTATCCTCACCCTTTGGAGGGCAGACAGAATGAAAACCACAATCACAGTAAAGTAACCAGTCTCATCACATGGACCACAGACTTATCTAACTCAGTGAAATTATGAGCCATGCCATGTAGGGCCAGCTAAGATGGACAGATGATGGTGGAGAGTTCTGACAAAATGTGGTCCACTGGAGAAGGGAATGGCAAACCACTCCAGCATTCTTGCCTTGAAAACCCCATGAACAGTATGAAAAGGCAAAACCCCTTCATTACCAGAGGAAAATAGCCTTTATATCTTAAGAGAGGTGAAGCACAAGGAGACCAGTATTTTGTATTCATTAAACACCCAGTTTAAACCTTCCCTCCAGGGCTTCCCTGGTGGTTCAGATGGTAAAGTGTCTGCCTGTAATGCAGGAGACCAGGGCTTGATCCCTGGGTCAGGAAGATCCCCTGGAGAAGGAAATAGCAACCCACTCCAGTACTCTTACCTAGAAAATTCCATGGACAGAGAGGAGCCTAGTAGGCTAAGTCCTTGGGGTTGCAAAGAGTTGGGCACGACTGTGACTTCACTTTAAACTTCCCTCAGCCCTCTCCAGCCCAGTAGTGGATAAAAAAAAAAATAAGGAGAAGAATGATGAGACCTGCATTCCAATTCTGCCTTTTAATAGTGATCTTGGAGATGACTTTATCTCTCTAGCCTCTGATTTCTAGATAAAAATGAACCATTTGCCTCATAGCTGAAGTGGACTTGTCATACCACTAGGGGGCAGGCAAATACAACCCCTGAGGTGCTTACATCTCACACGCAGGAGTAAACAATGAAAAGTTTTAATATAAATAAGTTTTTAGAAGTTTTAAAAATATGGTACAATAACACGTTGGTCTTCCCAGTTGGCGTTAGTAGTAAAGGACCCACCAGCCAATGCAGGAGATGCCAGAGGTGCAGGTTCCATTCCTGGGTGGTGAAGATCCTCTGGAGGAGGGCGTGGCAACCCACTCCAGGGTTCTTGTCTGGGAAATACCATGGACAGAGGAGCCTGGAGGACCAGGGTCCATGGGGTTCCAAAGAGTCTGACACGACTGAACTTAGTACGAAGGCATGCACAATAATACATGAGTTTTCTGATGGGGTGTTTGAAGACTCTCAACTGTAAATTACACCCTTCCTGTTGTTTGGGTTTAGTTTTCTGTATTGTACGTTGCAACAATGGCTAGCATTTATTGAGTACTTGCTGTGTGCAAGGTGCTGTGTTGTACATGTTACCTGTCACCTGCACAATGAACTTTGCAAGTGAGTCTTATTTATGCTCTACCCGGAAGGACCGTAAATCTCAGCCTGGTTAGATGGCTTGCCCAAGGTCACACAGCTGGCAACTGGCAAAGGTGGGATTCGGATGTAGGTCTGATTGCCCCTCGGCCAGACCCTGCTTTATTCCCACAGTTAACCTCCTTCCACAGCTGCATGAATCCGTGCATGTGGTCTCATCCGTCCATGCGCCCCTGCAGTCATCCTGAGCACAGTTACGTCATGGAAACACTTCTCTGTCTCTCTTTAGATAATTTTATTTATTTATTTTCAGCTGTTCTGAGGCTTCACTGCTGCGCTGACTTTTCTCTAGCTGCGTGAGCTGGGGCTGCTCTTCCTTGGTGTGCAGGCTTCTCCTTGTGACGGCTTCTCTTCTTGCTGGGCACCGGCTCTAGAGCGTGAGGGCTTCAGTAGTTGTGGCTTCCAGGCTCTAGATCTTAGACTCAGTAGTTGCATAGTGCAGGGGCTTAGTTGCTCAGCGGAATGTGGGATCTTCCTTGTCCAGGGATCCAACTCATTTTTCCTGCACTGGCAGACAAATTCTTTACCACTGAGTTACCAGGGAAGCCCCCCCTTATCTCTTTCTATGAGTGATTCTGACTTCATAAAACTAGAAGTTGCTAGTACAGAAAAGGTTAAGTTAGGACCTTGTTTCTAGAACATCACTGGTTCACCTTTACTGTCTCCATTGGTCCCTCAGAGCTCTGAAGCCCACACCCCACTCTGAAGCCACACTCTGGCAGACTTCCACCCGGTCTGCTGCCTCCTGGAGGCCTTCCTTCTCCAGATCCTCTCCTGTTCTCTCTCCACCTGGTGCCCAACGGTGGGTGATAGCTTGTGGTTCTGTACTCTTTCTGTTGGGTGCCCGCATCTGCCAATGCTGTAGGATTCATTACACAATCTTCCATTGGCCATCACAGTTATCCCTCCGCCCCATCCGCATCTCACCTGAGCTTAGGACCTGCTGCTTCCAAGGACTGCAAATCAATGTATGTTTCCTAACAACATCTAGCATTTCAGATAACTTCTCTCTTGCTCACTACCTATCAGGGCCTCTTTTTTTTTTTTTTTTTAAATATATAATGTATTTTAACATCAAGTTCAAAATCTCTCCTTCAAAATGCTTTCCTAGAATATCACTACTCAACACTGAACATTCCTTTGCTTAGTTTTCAGTTTCTATTTTATTAATTTCGGCACCTTGTATATTGCTTCTCAGATCTCCCCTTTCGTGTGTTATATATATACTCCTAACTGAATGATAAGTTCCTTGAAATGATTGGTGTTTGATATCTCTTCAGATTTAACTTAGTGCTAATAAAAATCAATGCTAAATTAGATTCCATTTCTGTTCCTCATGTATGAGGCAGGGATCAGATCAGGTGCATCATTTCAGTAGCTCAGAGGATCATCAACATGCCCACTGGGGGATATTTAGGATCACCTGTAATGTTTTGTGCTTTAAGGCATGGTCTGGTATCATTTGCTCAAAAACCCAGCGAGGCAGCCATCATTATCATTCGTGCTTAACACACGACTTCTCTCTTGGTCAGTATTCTTGTCCAAAGGCAGGGTGCTGAGCAGAGCAGGATTTGAATCCAGGCAGTCTGACTCCAGAATTCTTGCCTTTAATTCTTAGGGCATGGCAACCCACTCCAGCATTCTTGCCTGGAGAATCCCATGGACACAGGATCCTGGTGGGCTACAGTCCATAGGGTGGCAAAAAGTGGGGCAGGACTGAAATGACCCAGCAGGCATGCTCAGACTATCTGCCTTATATCTGAGACTTTGGTACTGACCTTGAAGTTTCAGAGCTGGGGTGTGGAAGGGAGGACAGCAGTGATGATGGTAAGAATGATGAAAGTGGAATGGGGAAGCTGGTGGAAGTCTTATTATTTCACAATGTGAGTTTCCCTGTGACCCCATATGTCTTGAATAAACTCTATTCACATTCATGAAATGTGAGACCAGAGTTCTTGCAGAAACCCTGGAAAGAGCCAAAGTAGCTTGACGAGAGTCAGACATCATGGTGAGAATGCCGATTTTATCTAAATCTTGAAAGGAGTGGGCCCCTCAGCTGAACAGAAGCTACTGTTTTGGCCATTAGTCTCTAAAACAAAAAAGAAAAGGTATGTGTCACCTTTAACCAAAAGGACTCAGCTAGAGGACCCATCTCAGGTACATAGGTTCCCAGCTGGAAATCACTAGGCTTCTCTCATGCTTTGTGGTCACTTTGGGTGCAGACAAGAGGGAAAAAGCAAAAGCTCCCTTAACTTTTCAATTTATTCATTTATTTTTGGCTGTGCTGGGTCGTCGTTGCTTCACACAGAGGAATTCTCTATTTGCAGCAAGTGAAGGCTGCTCGCCAGCTGTGGCTCGGGCTTCCCACTGCAGTGCTTTCTCTTGTTACACAGCATGGGCTCCAGCTTCGTGGCCTCAGCAGTTGGGGTGTATGGGCTTAGTTGCCTCGGCATGTGGAATCTTCCCGGACCAGGAACCAAACCCACGTCCCCTGCACTGGTTGGCGGATCCTTAACAGCTGGACCACCAGCGAAGTCCCTCTCTTCTCTTTTGTTTCTCTACATCCATTATAGTTGCTGCAAAAATAGCAAATGCACCACTCAAAATGGCCCTGAGTCTCTTACTCCCTGGTTAGTATTGGTGCCAACGTTGAAAATATCGAACAACTGGACTGGCCCAGGCAGTGAGCCTCAAAACAGATGATAATTATAAAAGACTCATGCAGACCGGAAGTGTCCATTAAATATTAGATAGGATTAGTCCAATCATTTGTTTTACAGTGTCTCTGATTGGTAGCAAACAAAGGGGAGGCAAAATTAGCTCTTGCCTGGACCTCGGTGGCAGAGAAGCTGGGATCAGCTGTCACCTTTGGCAACTCTGGTGGGTGTCCAGGAAAATACTCAGGAGGTGATGAAACTGGATGTGACATCTCAAGACAGAAGGTCAGGTGAGTGGTTCCCAAACTTGTCTGATAATAGGAGTTACTGTGTGGGTTAGAAAAAATATAGCTCCCAGGTTGTGCCTGAGGCCAACTGAACTTTTAGCCACAGGGCTACACTTATAAAATAAAAATTCCCAAGGTGATTTTTGATAATAGATTTGATCACTAACTTATTGGAGAGAACATTCCATTATTGTTATTTATTTTTTCCTGAGAAGTCTCCCTTATTTCCTGATTGAGATCTGGAACTCTTTCCCTGGTTACGAAGGTCAGTTATCTGAGCAAAGTGATATGTAGATAGGGCATTCAGAAGGATTTACACCATGCTTGTGTGTGTGCATAAAATGCATTTGAAATATGACCTTTATTCTATAATTAAGCCCAATGAAAATGTGGTATTTTAAGCCTTGGTTTCATTACATATAGAATAATAATGATTATGACAAAAATGATGATCCATGTAAACCAACTCAATAGCATCGATTGTGTATCACTGACAAGTTCATGGCTGTTGCAGGTAGACTTTTGCCTAATCCCACAATTCAGGGGCTTTCTAGGTGGTGCTAGTTATAAAGAATCTGCCTGCCAATCCAGAAGACTTAAGATATGTGGGTTTGATCTCTGGGTGGGAAAGATCTCCTGGAGGAGGGCACAGCAACCCACTCCAGTATTCTTGCCTGGAGAATCCCATGGACAGAGGAGCTTGGTGGACAACAGTCCACGGGGTGACAAAAGAGCTGGACACGACCGAGGCAGCACAGACAGTCAACCTCAGAGTTTTGTTTTGATTTTTTTCCTCTAGGTTAAGACAATCCCAATTTCTTCTCTTCCCAGACTTTTAATCTCTCATAGACTCCAACAATAGAAAAAGACCAGTACAATGCCCTTGATGACAACTGCCCTTTTCTCAGATTTTCTAACATAAGGCAGCAGTTTTTGAGTCAATACAGTGGTCAGTGGGAAGTCTACACTGAAATCAGTATCATGCCTGCAAGTTTGCTTGGGGATTGCTTCAGTAAACTCTGGGAAATAAAACTCTTTCTGCAGAAGAATCAATCATACTTATCTGGCTTGGAGCCAGTTCTGAAACAAAGGACTATCTCACTGGATGTAGTACTATTTCTAAACTAAATGATGCAGAATGTTCTTGATTGTCAGAAAGTGATAAAAATAAATGTGGTGATTAGATACCCATTGTGTTTATCAGGGACTCCAAAGCAGAGAAACCAGTGATAGAAATTCTGTGATCACTATAAAAATAAACTCAAAATAAATTTAAAAATTCAAAGCTGCAATTCCCAATCAGGTATCTCTAAACTCAATAGTGAATGGAGAAAGAGACTTTTAATTTAAAAATTCTAATAGAAAGCATATGTCTACTATGAAATGACCAAATAATAAATTATTTGATGGCTATTCATCAAGAAGCAAAACTTGATTGGGCACGTGGATAAATGGAAATATTAAATGTGGAGAGTTTAAACATGGTGAAAATTTTGTTTCAAAAGTGTCCATTTTTCAAAAATAAACTGAGTTCCTTGGATATAATTGTATTATTTTATAGGGTAGACTTGAGCATGTCTTTGAGGATACTGGATCCCAGCTTTTTAAATGCCCCAAGCTCATTTTTTCTCCCTCAGGGCTTCCCTGGTGGCCCAGAGGTTAAAGCGTCTGCCTCCAATGCAGGAGACCCAGGTTCGATCCCTGGGTCGGGAAGATACCCTGGAGAAGGAAATGGCAACCCACTCCAGTATTCTTGCCTGGAGAATCCCTTGGACGGAGAAGCCTAGTAGGTTACAGTCCACGGGGTCGCAAAGAATCGGACACGACTGAGCGACTTCACCTTACCTAAATGGCAACCCACTCCAGTACTCTTGCCTGGAGAATCCCATAGAGGGAAGAGCCTGGGAGCTATAGTCCATGGAGTCGCAAAGAGTCGGATACGACTGAGCAACTTCACAACCTCACTTTACCATACACTCAAAGAAATACTATTTGTACATTTATCTTATCAGTAACCTCAGATATGCAGATGACAATGTTGTCATCTACAGAGAATGTTTGAGGACATATGCTTTGAAAATATAGATTCTTTCACTCCTCTTTGTATTAGCTCTCCCAATCTCTAGGTGATCGATGGCCTACATATGTAGGATTACTACTTTATCAAGTGAAAACAAGAACACTGGATGGTTTTAAAAAATTTTTTAAATCTCTTTACATTTATTTGGCTGTGTCTGGTCATAGTTGTGATGCGTGAACTCAGTAGTCGTGGCCTGCAGACTTAGTTGCTTGACAGCATGTGGAATCATAGTTCCCTGACCAGGAATCAAACCCACATCCCCTGCATTGCAAGAGGACCACCACTGGACCACCAGGGAAGGCCCTTGAATGGATTATTAAACTCTCTCTCAGATACACTGTCTTGAAAGTCTTTGGCCTGATATGCATTCTTCCCTACTTCTGTCTGTGTTGACCACCACTTACATCTGGGGGCACCCATCTTGCCAACTGTGAACCTTGTCAACTTTAGCCATTGTCTCATTGGACCACCAGGGAAGGCCCTTGAATGGATTATTAAACTCTCTCTCAGATACACTGTCTTGAAAGTCTTTGGCCTGATATGCATTCTTCCCTACTTCTGTCTGTGTTGACCACCACTTACATCTGGGGGCACCCATCTTGCCAACTGTGAACCTTGTCAACTTTAGCCATTGTCTCAGTAATATGGTGTGGGACTAGAAAAAGAGCTAGGGAAAGCATCCAGTTTCTAGCCCCGAGTTGGGACTCGGGGTTAATCATTTTGACTCCCATTTTATGTGCAACATAAAGACTCCAGTACTGCTGTTATTAACCCAGCTCATAGGGGACCAAGAGGAATAAAGTTAATAAGAAGGAACAATCTGAAAGCTTTGGTTGAAAGGTATTATTTAAGCCACTGGAGAAAACTGTCCAATTATGGATAAGGAAGTAGTACTGATGTGAACTTTTTTTTTCCATTTATGTAAATTAATGGGGAGAGGTACAATTTTCTTATGTCTATTTTATTCTTTCACTAGTAGATAGGAATAAATGCACTCAGCCTGAAAGAGAAAGTTGGGAATCATGGGGCTGAAATGGCTATTTTTGTTAATTTCCTTTCCCTGTAGCTGGCTTCATGCAATTCATGCTTCGGGTTCTGGCTGAACCCCTCAGGGCATTTCAATGCCTAATACTCAGTGGCATATAAAGATTCTTTGAAGTTACTTAGGTGAATACATAATAACTTTTCATACATTCAAAATACTTGTGAATTCCTTGAATTCACAAGGGAGAAACACTAATCATGGCAATATTAAGTACTGTAATGAGCCACAGGGTAGCAGATGGGCCTTCGGGTAAACAGTTTCTGTTCTATTGATTTACTTATTTGATTTCCTTGTAAAAGTCCATGACCTGAACCATTGCTGCAGAATACAAATACATGTTGTCAATCTAAGCCACACATTAAGATTCTTTCTTTAAAAGAATCTCTAGAAAGAGAAAGGAGAGCTTCTTAGTGTCTTGGGCCCTGGAAACCAGCGTTTTGCAGTTTGAGTGAGTCTGTGAGGATGAATCCACTATAGAGAATGTCACAACTTCTCTCAAGGTACCACCAACATGATTTCATTTCCAGAAGCTTCTATTTAGAGTTCAATATCTCCCTGGCATTCTGTTGTATATTATCATGTCATGAGGGTATGGGGTATGACTTATTTTTCAAAGAAACACATGATATTTACAATACTCACAGTTTCTGAGAGTTACAGAAGACATGTAAACATATACAAACTTAAATGCCTCAGGAGCCAGACAGATGTAGGGTTTGGTTGGCACTGTGGCCAACTGGGAGAGGCATTAACCTCAAGTTCAAATTCACATTTAAGAAAATGGCTCTATTCACATGAAACATTTATGTGGGCTGCATTCACTGCATTTATGTGGGCAGTTGTTGACTTCTTTTCAGATACTCACAATCTCATTTGAGCTTCTAGCAACTGTTCCAAGTTGACAATTGACACCATTTTGCAGAAGAGACAGAGGCCCTATAAGGTAAAAGTCTCTGGCAAAGTTACTCAGCTGGTAACTGGGAAAGCAAGAATAAGAAACTGAAATTCTATGGACCTGAGCCCAGTTATCCTTATAAACAACTAGCAATGTAGAAAGGAGCTGCTGCGGCTGCTAAGTCGCTTCAGTCGTGTCCGACTCTGTGTGACCCCATAGACGGCAGCCCACCAGGCTCCGCCGTCCCTGGGATTCTCCAGGCAAGAACACTGGAGTGGGTTGCCATTTCCTTCTCCAATGCATGGAAGTGAAAAGTGAAAGTGAAGTCGCTCAGTCGTGTCCGACTCTTTGTGACCCCATGGACTGCAGCCTGCCAGACTCCTCCGTCCATGGGATTTTCTAGGCAAAAGTACTGGAGTGGGGTGCCATTGCCTTCTCCAGTAGGAAGGAGCAGAAATTGCCATTTATTTTGAGATTTACTTACTCTTCTCATATGTAACCCATCATCTAATGGCTCTTCCTCTGATTTTTGTTGCTTTTTCCACCTATTTTTGTACACCATTTAAGAACACAGCATGTGTGTGTAATATCCTATAGTCAACAGCCTTCTGATATGTCAGAAGTCTCTGGGCTAGTTTTAATACACTGATTTGCTCTCCAAATACAAGAAGTTGTTGAGGAAAATAGCTTGATGCATAAGGATGCTGCTGCCATCTGAGATGGCTGGTGAGTTCAGGGTGGACTAAAGGCAGAGATATAGACCTCACTAGGACTGACCATGTAGGATGAGAGCATGGATATGCATCAGACACCTGAAGAATTCTTCTTACACCAATTTCAGAGAGTAAAATATAGGCTTCAGAGTCAGAAGGAGTTGGGTACAAAACATCTGGTCCTGTGTGACCAGGGCAGTCAAACTAAACATTCTATATCAGTTTTTTTCCTTTTTTGGTTTGAAAAGGGAGGAAACAGTGATCATGAAGGCTACATAGTGAATGTGTTCAGAACAGGAGTTGGGCAACTGTTACTGAATATAGTAGGTGCTCGGCAAATGCTGGTTCTCCTCTCTCCCTTTCCCTTTTCTCCATCTTCACATCCAATGGAGGAGGCCTTGGGCCATGCTGGTAAAGTGAGAAGTTGGGAGAAGATATGCTTTAGAAACTAGAAGACCCAAGTCCTCGTTGTCACAACCCATACAGTGTCGACAGGGACTCTGTCTGCCTTGGGATGCTCCAAATAGTTTGTTACTCTTTTTTATTTTTATTTATTTATTTATTTATTTTTTATAAGAGCCAGCCCTATTCTCAAGACGGCCCTCCTAAACTGAGAGGGAGCTTGCTGTGCGTCCTGCCGGAGTCTCCTGAGAACTGAGCACAGGGGAGCAGAAAAACCATAGGCCAGGACAATGTTACTCTTTTTTAAAAAGATATTTATTTATTTATTTGGCTGTGCTGGATTTTCACTGAGGTCCATAGACTCTCTAGTTATGGTGTGTGGGCTTAGTAGTTGTGGCCCATGGACTGCAGGGTATGCAGGCATCAAACCACATGGGCTTCAGAAGTTGTGGTGTGCAGGCTCTCTAATTGTGGAGTGGAGGCTCAGTGTTGCTCCATAGCATGTGGGATTCTAGTTTAGTTCCCTGACCAGGGATCGAACCAATGTCCCTTGGATTGGATCCTTAACCACTGGACCACAAGGGAAGTACCTTCATTGTCACTCTTAAGGGGCAGCGAGTAGGAAGTAAGTTATGGAAAGCAAAGTAGAATTTCTATAAATTGCTAGCATAAAAGATCTGAAAGGGTCATGTGCAGATTAGCATAATTTTTATTACATGTTCTATTTTTGTCCTATGAGACACTTACTTGAATTTCATTGTGCCCATTGTGCAGCTTTTGTTCTGAGGCTGTGAGTTTAATTATTTAGTTATTTATGAGTGCATCTGGGCATAAATGCCATAGTTTTATTTCAGTGAGAAATTTATGGTCAGTGAATTTTGGTAATTAATGAATAAATTATTTCTTCTCCATAAATACCTCTACAATTTGTGATTTTCATAGCAATCCATTATACTTTAAGAAAGGTTCTTTATTAGTTGAGAAAGCCAGTGCTAATGGATTCGGGAAAGGGGAGATTTTAAATTGCTTTAATTAACTGTGTTAATTAATACCCAACATGTGTAAGATACTGAACTGGCTTTGGTTGGTTCCATTTGAGTTTAGTTGCCTAAAATCTGTCTAATATGTGAATAGTCTTTATTAAGGAAATTCTAATTCTTTTGTGAAATAAATGGCAGGAATAAAAGGATTTCCTCTTTTGTAATCTTTGATTCCTGGTATATTATTGAATTCCTGAAATTTGCCAAAAGAAAACAACAACAACAACAATAAACAAACAGAAAATCAGCACAGGCAAGCAAATCCACATATTGGCTTTCTAGCAAAGAAACCCTTAAAGCACCATTGTGTTGTGATTTGAAGGAATTAGAGAAGCTTATGACTGATTGCATGTTTCAAATCTTTTTCAAGAAGAATCAACACAAACAAAGAAATTTAAGTAAACCCTATTCTCCGCAAATCACTGCACTAAAAGGCAAAAAAAGGCAAAGAAGACTAATTTCTGCTTCTATGGAGCACACAGTTGAGTGAAGATGGGAGACGCACAATTATTTCCATGAAGAGTTGGAAAGAGTGGAGAAGAAGGAGGTGTTGAGAATGGCCTCTGTGCCAAAGAACACACTGTTTCCTTGAGGATAGTGAATGCCTTATTTTAGATCCTCCTAGGCTTAGCATATGTTTCCTCAGTGGAAAAGAAAATCAACTCATTCTTGATGTTTCCTTTTCTTCACACTCACATCCATTTCATCAACAATTCCTACCAGCTTTACTTTCAAAATATGTGTTGAATCTGCACACTTCTTATCATTTCTACTGATACCCCACAGTCCAAACCCCTGTGCAGATTTCCCATTCCATCTGACTCTTCCCAGGGCCTGGACTGAGTTAGCAAGTCAGAGTCCAGGGCAGTTGTACTTGCTAGTTCCTCGGCTGGAACAATTTCCCTTCAGATATTCTCAGGACTCATTTGCTGTCTCATTCAGATTTCAACTCGAATGGTACCTTCTCAGAGAGACTTACCTGACTACGTTATCTAGAATAACCATTTCCTATATACTGGTTTGACTCTAAACACATTGTAGTATCTGTATCAGGTCAGGGTTTAGGCACAGAAATTATATATGGATATATATATTATCCCTGGAAAAGGAAATGGCAACCCCCTCCCATACCCTTGCCTGGGAAATTCCATGGACAGAGGAGCCTGGCAGGCTATACAGCCCATGGACTGCAAAAGTCAGACACGACTAAGCCAACCAACAAAGCAAACTAATACTATACCTATTATATTCAGTATAGTATCTTTATATAGATATCATATATTATATAAATGTATATTTAAGGCTATGGTTTTTCTTGTGGTCATGTATGGATGTAAGAGTTGGACTGTGAAGAAAGCTGAGCACCAAAGAATTGATGCTTTTGAACTGTGATGATGAAGACTCTTGAGAGTCCCTTGGACTGCAAGGAAATCCAACCAGTCCATCCTAAAGGAGATCAGCCCTGGGTGTTCATTGGAAGGACTGATTCTAAAAGCTGAAATTCCAATACTTTGGCCACCTGATGCGAAGAGTTGACTCATTGGAAAAGACTCTGATGCTGGGAGGGATTAGGGGCAGGAGGAGAAGGGGACGACAGAGGATGAGATGGCTGGATGGCATCACCAACTCGATGGACGTGAGTTTGAGTGAACTCCGGGAGTTGGTGATGGACAGGGAGGCCTGGTGTGCTGCGATTCATGGGGTCTCAAAGAGTCGGACATGACTGAGTGACTGAACTGAACTGATATATTTATATATTAACTATATATAAATATGTATATATTAACTTCACATATAAATTTATATATTAATTATATTATAAATTTATATATATTAATTCATATAAATTTATATATAAGTATATATATAATGTGCTATTTATAATATGATATTTCATAATATGAATATATATAATATAATAAATATGTATATTATATATATTATATGAAGTTTTATATATACATAGTATTTGCATCTGGCACTTAGTGTCCCTAGGGTGATGATCAGGAGGGGGAGATGGTTGTAGAGTGGGGAGATAAAGAGTTGACTGGAACCTACAAGCATGACCTGGAACCCCATGAGGATGGACTAAAATCTGTATCCATTTTTTTGTCACTGGTCTTCCTGACAAGAGTAACTTGTGGAAGCTAAGGCACTTTATAAGGGAGCTAAACACGCACACCAGGTATTGAAGAAGCAGCAGGAGGAAGGAGAAAGATGGTCTCAGCCAGGGCTGTGTGCCTCTGGGCAACTCGGCAGGTCAGCAGTTACCTCTGGCTCTCACAACTATCTCCCTGTGGTCTCACCAGAGAGACACAGAAGTGGAATTCTAGAAAATATAATTCATCCCAGCCAAAATGGCACATTATAAAGCCATCACAGGAACTATAGTACCTAACATTTGCTGTGTATTTATTTGTTCCATGAAAGCAGATATTTTTTTCTTGTTCTCAACAAAGCAGATTCAGGTATGCAATTTGTAAGGGAATCTTCCTAGATTGTTACCTGATTTCCATACATCTCCCCCATCAGCCTGTTGCTATTGCCTAAATAATATTACTGATTCTTCCCTTGATGTTATTAAGAATTTGGCACCACTCGACAACACCCAGATGACCTCCTCAGGGCTTCCCTTGTGGCTCAGCGGTAAAGAATCTGTCTGCCAATGCAGGAGACACAGGAGATGCAGGTTTGATCCCTGGGTCGGGAAGATCCCCTGAAGAATGGCATGGCAACCCACTTCAGTATTTTTGCAGGGAAAATCACATGAGGGGCCTGGTGGGCTATGGTCCGTGGGGTCGCAAAGAGTCAGACACGACTGAAGTGACTGAGCACATATGCAGATGACCTCCTCATTCAACTGACTAATGTGACAATTTTGTGCTAAGTGTAGAACAAATATTTCATTTGGTCCTCACAACAACTCTGAAAGATGTTGCTACCTCCACTTTACAGATAAGGCAACTGAAGCTTACGGACGTTAATAGCTCAGTGGGGTCACATAGTAGCAAGCCCTGCATGATTTGAATCTGGGTCCTCTCATTGATTGCAGTCAGTTTTATTAACTCTCTATGTGGGTAATTATAGTATGAATATTGCTCTAATTGAGATTACTGTCATTCTTTCAAGAAGCAGGGATCAGATACCGGTGTCTGGGTCTCATGTTCTACAAAGTAAGAGCAGGATGAGAACATGGTCTCTGTAGCCATCTAAAACTACAGTAGTCAAAACCAAACAGAGGTGGCAAAATTCAGAAGATGGAATAATGGAACAAATAGCATGAATAGAATAAAAATGTTTCAAAGGATCAGTCCATGACAGGAATTAGAGATGTAAGTGGGAACAAGTAAATATGGATTTGACATCAAATCTAAGAAAAGGTTTTAGACAGCCCTTAGTGACTGGACCCTTGGATAGATTGAAAGAACCATCTTCAATATCTGTGTTTTTTCTCTCTTTTCCAGGCACATAGCTGAACTGTATTTTCCAGAACTTCAGTTACTCTTGGGCCATTTGACCAACTTTTGCCTAATGGAATATGGGTAAAGTGAAGTCTTTTACTTCCCTGCCTGACTCACAAAAAGCTCTTAGCATGCCCCTCGCCTCTTCTCTCCTTCTGGACTGCCATATCCTCAGAAATCACGTTAAAAAGAACATGAATTTTAAGGGAATCTGGGAGGCTGAGTCCCCCTATTATTCACTGCTCTTTGCTCTCCACACCTCAACCTGCCTCATTGACTTATGTTGGGCTGTGGCATGAGTGATAAATATATCTCTGTTGAGTTATGACACTGAGAATGTGGACTTCTGGTTATATAAGCCACTGTTATTTATTCTGTAAGCAAAGCATTCTCAATGGCTCAAACTAAATTCTGCTCAAAGTATCAGTGCTGCTATTGGATTTGCTGCTTATTCTCTCTTATTACTTTCAGTACCAGAACTCAAAGGTGTCCAAACACCTAATGATAATCAGACCTTAACTGCCAGAACCAAGACCTAAAGAATGGGCTGCCTGAGTCTAGGTCAAAGCATCGTTCATATTTAGCATTTGTGTCAATCTGTGTCCTTGAAGAAAAAGAGCATGCCTTTGATAGGAAAGAGGATCATACATTCTAAGAGGTTTGATATTGACTGGAGAAAAGATGAGAGAACTGAAGTGGCAAATCACAACATATAAGATTTCATATCTTGTATTGAACTATGCTGGTGGGTGGAGAATTGATGAGACAGAAAGGAGGGAACTTTTTTTCGTTTTGGAAAAGAACTGCTGCAATAAATGTGTTTAAAATAAGTGGACCCTGAGAGGCAAGTACAGACAATGTTTGAGTTAAATGTAAATGTTAAGTGTGTTATGAAAGATCAGAAGAAAGCAGTGAACATGGAGAAGGGAATAGATGAAGAAGAGATGCTTTGAAGGCAGTGAGTTGGTGGCAATAAACATTAGAGATGGGAGGGCGATGACTTAAAAGTTTCCAGGTTTGAAGATTTGGGAAAATAAATGGGAGTGCCATTGGCAGTGACAGCAAATAATTGCAAGAGGCGTTTCTTTATTGATATTTAGTTGACATACAGTTGGTTTCAGGTGTACAACAGAGTGGTTCAATATTTCTATACATTACAAAATGATCACAATAAGTCTAGAAACCATCTGTCGAGATACAAAGTTACTACAATATTGTTGACTATTTTCCCTGTCCTATATGTTACATCTCCATGACAGCTATTGTATGAGTGAGTGTTTAGACCTCTTAACCCCCTTCACCTATTTTGTCCATTCCCCACCCCTTTCTCCTCTGGCAACCACCAGTTTCTTTGTTCTCTGGATGTTCTCTATTTTTCTTGTCTTGATTTTTAGATTCCACATAAAAGTGAAATCTTATGATAATTTGTCTTCTTCTGACTTATGTCACTTAGCATAATAATTTTAAATCCATCCATATTGTTGGCAAGATTTCATTGTTTTAATGACTGAGTAATATTCTACTGCATAGATTTATCATATCTTCTTTATCCATTAATCTATCATTGGACACTAGGTTGCTTCCATATCTTGGCTATAACAAATAATGCTGCAATGAACATATGAGTTCATATATCTTTTCATAGTAGCATTTTTGTTTTCTTCAGGAAAATACCCAGGAGTGAAATTTCTGGATTGTATGATAGTTCTGGGGCTTCCCTGGTAACTCAGTGGTAAAGTATCCACCTACCAGTGCAGGAGACTCAAGTTCGATTTCTGGGTGGGGAAAATCCCCTGGAGAAAGAATTGGCAACCCATTCTAGTATTCTTGCCTGGGAAATCCTGTGGACAGAGGAGCCTGGTGGGTTACAGTCCATGGGGTCACAAAAGAGTTGGACACAACTTAGTGACTAAACAACAATAATTAAAACAAGATTGTTCTATTTTTAATTTTTTGAGGAACCTTTATACTCTTCCACAATGGCTAGACCAACTTACTCTCGCATCAAGAGTGCATGAGGGCTCCCCTTTATTTATTTTTCTTGATGATGGCCATTCTGACAGGTGTGAGGTAATACTGCATTGTTTTTGGTTTGCATTTTCCAGATGATCACTGATGTCAGAGCATATTTTCATGTGTCTGTTAGTCATCTGTGTGTCTTCTTTGCCAAAATGTATATGCAGGTCCTCGGCCCATTTTTTAACTGGATTTAAACCCTGCTGGTTTTCAAAGCCAGACATTTGCAGGCTCATCTTCCCTGTGCTGGCCTCCCAGGCTGGGGAGTTCCCTGTGGGAATAGGATTTCTGGCTCCTCTGGGAGAACTCTGCAGTTGTGAGTTTTCTCTTGCTGGTGGGTCACCTTGCTTGGGGTGGGGATCCAGACTAGACCTCCATCTGCTTCTCTTCCCCTTTCTGTTGTTCCAACTTCTTTACATCTTTAGTTATGAAAAATCTCTTCTGCTAGCCTTCAGGTCATTCTCAAATATAGGTGTTCTGTAAGCAGCTGTAATTTTGCTGTTTCTGTGGGAGGAGATGAGTTCAGGATATTTCTACTCCACTGTCTTGTTTCAGATCCTAGGAGAAGACTTTGTGATGGAAGCATGTTGCCTTTTATTATGTTTATGGAGAGTTTCAGTGATTTTGAGACATTCAGAAATGGCCAGCAAGCAGTTGATTAAAGTACTTTCTATTCAGGCTGACTTTTTCTTTCATTTATATTAAGAACTATGCTTCTGATTATTGGATTCTCTCTCTCTCTCTTTTTTTGGGGGGGGCGGGGGGGCAGAGGGGACAAAACTGAAGTTAAACCAATACTTTCCAGGCATTGGATATACGCTTTATAATGGTGACAATGCTTAATACCTCCACCGTTTTGCTGCTGTCTCTTATTCTATTTCCCTTCTCACCACAATAATTAAAGAGCCTACACTTTGCCCAAACTGCTCATAAATTTATGAATCATGGCCATGCTGCTCTTTCTGGCCCTTGCTAGCTGCAATTTATTTTGTGATGTGGCCTTTTTGACTTGGCCTATGCATGTGTCAAATTGTCTTATACATGTCCTTGATCTTTTGCCCTGCTAACATTTCGCATACGATTACATTTCAGAGTTTGGAAGCTTCAATCATGCAGTAAACAGTGATGCTGAATTAATTTTAAATTTCAGAGATTGAAAAGGAGGTCAACTTGGGGCTAAAGACTGACTGAATTTCTGTGGGAGGCAGAGCACCTTAAAAGCTTGTATTTCAGCCAGGTGATTTGTGAGTGACCCTTGTGGCTATTATTCAAAGAGAGAAAATTACTGCTTGGGAGGTGAGCGCCAAGAGAGTGCCTCACTGCTGGTCAGTTTCTCATCATCTTTGGAGAATAAAGGTAGAGACTATCAAGAATGGTTTGAACCAGAAAAACCTGGTTGGTTAGGACCATGTTGGAGCTCCGGGTCGTGCCAGGAAAATGGGAATCTGTGCTGGGAAGAGCCAGGTAGTGCTTCTTCATCCCGCTATTCAGAGCAGACACATTGGAAAACAGCTCTATCCTCTTCCCAAACCCATCCTGTCAAACAATCAATTTCACAGGCCTTATCGCTCAGTGATGCCTTTTCTTCAATGCCTTTCACATACACAGTGCAGATTCAACAGTGCTATCTGTCACGGAGTTTGGTGATTGTCAGGAAGGGCATAAATGTCTCTTGGATGGGTGTTTTGTTGTGCCTATTTAAATATGGCCTCTGTCACCTGATGCTTGTGGAACGACCTCTTGTCTCCAAGGCTGGCCTCTCTGTTTCTGCATGGGAGGCAGAAGTGTGCTTTTCCTCCCACCCATTTTAAATCTTGTCAAGATTTAAAATGATGCAGACATCAAGATGAATGTTTGCCCTTTTCTCCCTTTTCAGGCCAACTCTGCACTCTAGTAATGGTATTGCCATGGATTGTATAGATACAAAAACAAACAGATAAAATGATAATTAGTACTAATGGGTATAGCGTAAAATATTAAATGTCTGCAATATGACCTGGTCTGTTCACAGACAAATGCACACAGATTTTTTGTTTGTCTCAGTGGAGACAGATCAGAATAAACTGGGGATCTCATCTTCAAATAGACCCACCTAGGATACTGCAGTGTTCTTGCCTGGAAAATCCCAGGGACGGAGGAGCCTGGTGGGCTGCGGTCTATGGGGTTGCACAGAGTCGGACACGACTGAAGTGACTTAGCAGCAGCAGGATACATTTTCCCCATGAGAAGCAATGGCAGATGATACAGCTAGAAATGCACTGTGTATATGACCAGCAAAGAGGAGAACAAAAGTTGAGCATCAAATCCTGTGATTGATTAGAATAAGATAGGTAAAACACTATTTCGAGGGAAGTCTTTCTTGGTAGCAGATCAGATCAGAAGTATCCGATCAATTCACACGAGTATGAAAATCAAACCAAACATATTCCTGGAATTCAATATTACCAAGTATATCAACTTAGATTAAGCTTCTTTATGCTTCATGTTTAATAAGATTAGAAAATCATGTTGTAATCTGCATGTTTAATTGAGGGGATAGTAATACTTTCTGCCTGATTCAAAATCCTCATTTCATGGGTAGAGAGTTCTAAGGCCTAGAGAAAAGGGGACTGTCCATGGTCAATGTGGTGTTGTGGCAAGAACATAGGCTTTGTAGACACAGGACTCTGAGCTTGACTTCTCAACTTGCCATTTTACCTTGAGCCAGTTTCTTACGTTTGCTTAGTCTTAGTTCCCCAATCTGTAAAATCAAGATGTCAATCCTTGTCATTCAAGTTTATTGGAGGAAATAAATAACTTAAAACCTCTGAAATGATGTCAGGCAGGTAGCAGGCTCTGAACTCAGGGACACTGCTAGTATTATTATGTATGTTTAGAGAAGACAGATTTGGAAATAGAATCTATATCCACATTCTAGCATTCAGCTTTTGTTTTTCTATTTTATACAGCTCCTAAATCAAGTTTCTATCAGTGAAAACTAGTATTCATGGAAAGTTTGCCAACAGTTTCACATCTGCTACTCATGACTCAATGGAAGGGGCAGTATTATAATCCAGCTGGGATGGTAGGCGGCACTGACTTTGAGGGGTTACATATCTTGCTCAATAATGCTAATAGAGTTGAGACTGGGTCCAAACTCAGATCTCCCTCTGCTCTGAACCACTCCAGATTTACTCCTTTATAATGAATGTTTTCCTGGTCACCATTTTCTCTATTCCCTACTTGAGGTACAGTATCAGTGCCCCACAAATACATTCTATTTCTTATTCTACATACAGAAATTTAGAAATGATAACTATCTGGTATATTGAATTATTTGAAACTATAGAGTACAAGTTGGAGAAGGCAATGGCACCCAACTCCAGTACTCTTGCCTGGAAAATCCCATGGACAGAGGAGCCTGGTGGGCTGCAGTCCATGGGGTCGCTGAGGGTCGGACACGACTGAGCGACTTCACTTTCATATTCCACTTTCATGCATTGGAGAAGGTAATGGCAGCCCACTCCAGTGTTCTTGCCTGGAGAATCCCAGGGACGGGGGAGCCTGGTGGGCTGCATCTATGGGGTTGCACAGACACGACTGAAGCGACTTAGCAGCAGCAGCATAAGTTACAAGTAGAGAACCAATTTATCACAATATCTCAAACACTATAGGTATTTCACTCCTGTAACTAGGATAAAATCTCAGCTATCCACTGAGATTTTAGGCAATCTTCAGTTCAGTTCAGTTCAGTTGCTCAGTCATATCCGACTCTTTGCGACCCCATGAATTACAGCACGCCAGGCCTCCTTGTCCATCACCAACTCCTGGTGTTTACCCAAATTCATGTCGATCGAGTCGGTGATGCCATCCAGCCATCTCATCCTCTGTCTTCCCCTTCTCCTCTTGCCCCCAACCCCTCCTAGCATCAGAGTCTTTTCCAATGAGTCAACTCTTTGCATGAGGTGGCCAAAGTATTGGAGCTTCAGCTTTAGCATCAGTCCTTCCAATGAATACCCAGGACTGATCTCCTTTAGAATGGACTGGTTGGATCTCCTTGGAATCTTAGATGGGAGAATATCAACTGACCTTCCAGCCTTGATGGTAACTGGTATTTGACTAGCTCTTGCAATATAAACAACTATAAAGCTAGACAAATAGATATAGAGCAACTGTTTTCAGATGATGGATGACAGACAACAATGGACTGTAATCCATGCGAGAAGAAAAATACACCATCCTCATGATCACTGCAGATTTTTGACTGAAGGCATTTTTAGGCCATGGTAGAGGAATTTGAAACCCTAGCAAAGTATGGCAGTCTCACTGAACTAAGGACAAACTTTGGGGCTGCTGAGGCTAGAACTTGTAGGGATGGATATCTGAAAAGTGGCAGCTGGTCAGAAAATAAGCTTCAGAAATCTGCTTGGGGATCTCTTGAAATCTCTAGCCAAGTACTAAGATACATGTACAGGGAGAGACTTGACAAGGCTGGGGATTCTCTAGGCAAGAATACTGAAGTGGATTGCCATGCCCTCCTCCAGGGGATCTTTCCAACCCAGGGATTGAACCCAGGTCTCCTGAATTGCAGGCAGATTCTTTTCTGTCTGAGACACCAGAGAAGCTGATGAATACTGGAGTGGGTAGCCTATTCCCTCTCCAGGGGATCTTTCCAACCCAGGAATTGAACATGGGTCTCCTGCATTACAGGTGGATTCTATACAAAATACCAAAAACAGTGCAAAAAGGTATAAAAGACCTAAATTTATGAAGAAATATACCATATATAGACCACAAAATTTAATATTAAGAAATCACTTGTCCTATAGATTCATACAATGACAATCTGATTCCAAGCAGTTTAAAAAATAGAAACCAATAAGCTGGTTTGTATAGAAGTGCAAAAGACTTAGAATAGCCCCCCAAATTTTAAAACTGAAGAACTTACACTAGTTGATTTCAAGATTTGCTTTAAATTATTATAATCAAATATTATTATTGATGTCAGGGTAGTCAAGGGACTTCCCAGACAGCGCTAGTGGTAAAGAACCTGTTTGCCAAAGCAGGAGAGGTAAGAGACTCTGGTTCGGTCTTTGGGTCAGGAAGATCCCATGGAGGAGGGCATGGTAACCCATTTCAGGATTCTTGCCTGGAGAATCTCATGGAAAGAGGAGCCTAGAGGGCCACAGTCCATAGGGTGGCAAAGAGTCGGACACGACTGAAGTGACTTAGCATGCACACAAGGATAGACAAATAGGTCAATAGAATGGAGGGAAAGAGTCCATAAATAGACCCACAGATGCATGATGTTATTATTTTAAAGATGACTGCAGATTCTTAGATATACATCCCATCAGGATATGGGGTTCTCTTGAACCTGGTTGGAATTGACACTATGATTTCTGAGAGTAAGAGGCACTACATTTTTTTTCCAGGTTCTCTTTGGACACGTTTTCTGTAGGAAGCCACTCCTTACATAAGAAGTTTGCCTCCCTGTGGTTGCTGTGCTGGAGAGGTCATGTGTAAACATTTTGGTTGGCACTCTCAGATGAGCCTCCACAGCCAGCCAGCTTGCCAATCACGGGAGTGAGCCATATTTGAGCACAGCAGAATTGAGCCTTCAGATTTCTGCAACCCGATGCAACATCTAAGTGTATCTACATGAGAAACTCCACAACTAAACTGTCCAGCAGAGCCTTTCTCAGATTGCTGACCCATAAAGTAGCAAAGTAAAAGCTTTGTTCTAAGCCAGTCACTCCTGTGGTAGTTTATTATGGTGAAGAAGTGATTGGATAATTTAATGGGTAAATGAGTCTTTTCCAGAAATGATGCAAGAACAGCTGGATGTCTATATGGAAAAAAATAAGCCTCAATCCGTACTTTGCACTATATATAAAACAGCTCAAATTGGAAGTAGAATCAAATGTAAGAACAAAATAGTTAGAACATCTAGATAAGCACATTAAATATTACATTATTCATGTAATGGACAAACACATCATTATATTATTTATGCAATGGACTATACTCAACAATCAAGCCAGTCAATCCTAAAGGAAATCAACTCTAAATATTCATTGGAAGGACTGATGCTGAAGCTGAAACTCCAATACTTTGGCCACCTGATGCGAAGAGCCAACTCCTTGGGAAAGACCCTGATGCTGAGAAAGACTGAGGGCAGGAGGTGTAGGGGGTGACAGAGGATGAGATGATTGGATGGCATCACCGACTCAATGGACATGAGTTTGAGCAAACTCCAGGAGACAGTGAAAGACAGGTAAGCCTGGTGTGCTGCAGTCCTTGGGTTGCAAAGACTTGGACATGATTTAATGATTGAATAACAACATACTCAACAATAAGGAAGAAAAATAACCCACTGATAATATGCAACATCAGGGATGTGTTTCAAACACATTATCCTGAACAAAATAAGCCAGACATGAAAGAAGACATACTACATGAATTTACTTATATAAAGTTCTAGAAAAGTGAACTAATCTGTGATGATATTGGACAGTAGTTGCCCCTGCCCAGAGGATGAAATTCTAGCACTGATTCCCTTTTTTTATGGCAAGTCCCTAACCCTGATCTGACTTATCTGGTGGGGAAGTGCACAATCGCACTCATCTCACACGCTAATAAAGTAATGCTCAAAATTCTCCAAGCCAGCCTTCAGCAATACGTGAATCATGAACTTCCAGATGTTCAAGCTGGTTTTAGAAAAGGCAGAGGAACTAGAGATCAAATTGCCAACATCCGCTGGATCATGGAAAAAACAAGAGAGTTCCAGAAAAACATCTATTTCTGCTTTCTTGACTATGCCAAAGCCTTTGACTGTGTGGATCACAATAAACTGGAAAGTTCTGAAAGAGATGGGTATACCAGACCACCTGACCTGCCTCTTGAGAAACCTGTATGCAGGTCAGGAAGCAACAGTTAGAACTGGACATGGAACAACAGACTGGTTCCAAATAGGAAAAGGAGTATGTCAAGGCTGTATACTGTCACCCTGCTTATTTAATTTCTGTGCAGAGTACATCATGAGAAACGCTGGGCTGGAAGAAGCACAAGCTGGAATCAAGATGGCCGGGAGAAATATTAATAACCTCAGATATGCAGATGACACCACCCTTATGGCAGAAAGTGAAGAGGAACTAAAAAGCCTCTTGATGAAAGTGAAAGAGGAGAGCGAAAAAGTTGGCTTAAAGCTCAACATTCAGAAGA
>SJYT01001650.1:0-12108 GCA_006410635.1 Cephalophus harveyi | reverse complement strand
CTCTTGATGAAAGTGAAAGAAGAGAGTGAAAAAGTTGGCTTAAAGCTCAACATTCAGAAAACGAAGATCATGACATCTGGTCCCATCACTTCATGGGAAATAGATGGGGAAACAGTGTCAGACTTTATATTTTTGGGCTCCAAAATCACTGCAGATGGTGATTGCAGCCATGATATTAAAAGACGTTTACTTCTTGGAAGGAAAGTTATGGCCAACCTAGATAGTGTTTTCAAAAGCAGAGACGTTACTTTGCCAACAAAGGTCCATGTAGTAAAGGCTATGGTTTTTCCAGTGGTCATGTATGGATGTGAGAGTTGGACTGTGAAGAAAGCTGAGCACTGAAGAATTGATGCTTTTGAACTGTGGTGTTGGAGAAGACTCTTGAGAGTCCCTTGGACTACAAGGAGATCCAACCAGTCCTTTTTAAAGGAGATCAGTCCTGGGTGTTCATTGGAAGGAGTGATGCTAAAGCTGAAACTCCAGTACTTTGGCCACCTCATGTGAAGAGTTGACTCATTGGAAAAGACCCTGATGTTGGGAGGGATTGGGGGCAGGCGGAAAAGGGGACGACAGAGGATGAGATGGCTGGATGGCATCATCGACTCGATAGACATGAATTTGGGTGAACTCCGGGAGTTGGTGATGGACAGGGAGGCCTGGCGTGCTGCAATTCATGGGGTCACAAAGAGTCGGACACGACTGAGTGACTGAATTGAACTCAACTAACCCTGGTTATTTTTCTTTTAGGTACTTTTCTTTTAGGCTGCCACGTAATACTCCTGAAGGGGCTCTCTAATTGTATTTATCATGATTTCAGTCTCAAGCTTTGTATATCCAGTGGCCCCTTCCATGCCAAGTCTCTCAAGATTCCATCATACACTCAGGGACTCACCTGAGCAAAGTTTACTTTAAGATAGCTTGAGGTCAGTTTCTTCCCCATGTGGACCACATCTTACCACCGAAAATGCTCACAAATCTTTGTCCCACCAAGAATTTCAGTTTGTTCCCAGTGTAGGGTTTTACTCTATAGCTATGGGCTTCAGCGCCGTGCCTCAGTCTTTTTTAAGCATGGTTCTGACTTCAGTCTTCGACTCCAGATATGCCAGGCAGTCAAGGTCACCCACTCTCAGCCATTCACGTGATGCTTCTCTTATTTGCCCTCTTCCCTCCTCTATGATGGGAAGAGAAAATATTATGGTTTTCCAAACTGGCTTCAGTAGTTTTGGTTTGCAATCCCTTTAAACTTCAATCCTTTTATACTCTCAAGAGGGTGGATGAGCAAATCTTGGCTGATGCCCTATTTCCGAGCAGATTTCCTATCATTTGCTTGGCAACTTCTACACAGGTGGTCTCGCCCTGCACTTTGTAATGTAGGGGTACTTAGTACCTATTGCTTGCTTTCTCCAATTTTAGACTGAGGCAGAAATAGTCCAATTTTAACATCTTGTTGCAAAAAAGGGGCATTTCAAAGCCCTGGGGGTTGACCTTTAGCTGACATTCTTGGCTTTCCAAAGCAGAGCACTTTTACTAAATTATTGGGTGCAGAAAACCTGTCAGAAGGTTCAGTTTGTCCACAATTAACATTAATGTCAAATGTGACAGCTATTTTTGTGATGCTTTCAGTGATGAAAATTCTCTTGTCTCAGCAGTGTTTGTGACACCCACAAGTGCAAAAAAGCTGACTGTCAATGGGCGTCACGTAGTTCTTCTGCCCTGTTGAATGACTCTATGTTTTCACTTTATAATTTTGTTTTAAAATAAAAGTCAATATATTCAGTACTATAGTGTGATATATCATAGTCTCATTGATATTAAGAGAAAGATTTATTTTACTTTTTGTGTGCTTTTTAGTTTACTGAGGTGTAATTGACATACCAAAACCCCCACACATTTACTGTCTATATTTTGATAAATCTGGATATATGCATATACCTGTGATGCCATTACAAGCAAGGTACTAAACATATCCTTTATCTCTGAAGATGTCCTTGTGTTCTCATGTATATGTGTGTGTGTGTTTTGTGGTAAGAACAATTAACATGAAATCAATCCTCATTTGATGATGCATAGTACCCTATAGTTAACTATAGATACTATTGTACAGTAGATCTCTAGAACTTACTCATTTCTTGTAATTGAAACTTTATACATATTAATCAATAGTAATTTGCCATTTCCCCTTACCTCCAGCCCCTGGCAACCACCATTCTAGTCTCTGGTTCTATGAGTTAAAACTTATGGCAATTGCTATTAAATCAGCAGTATCTGTTGTGATGACAATTATCTGGGACTGAAGTAACATAAACTTCTTGTTAACAAGAAATGTCAAACAACTTGACATGGTCATGCATTTCCCTGATAGAAATAGTAACCAATGTAAAAAGCAAACCAGAACCTAAGAGTGTGTAGTGACTACTATGATTTTGTTGAGAAAGAACAGATTTTCTACTGGGAAGTTGAATTTCCTTCTTCTCCCTTTCTATTGATTGCTCTCTAAGTGTCATTTTGCATATAGAGTTGTTTCTCTTGTAAGAAGATGCAGTGGTTTCCATTTTAAGTTGGCATTTCCCTCTTCTCCTTTTGTCTTATGCAAATGCAAGAAAAATGAAAACAATATCTGTCTTCAGGAAAAGTGGGAGATAGCATAAATTTGGAACAACAAAGTAGGTGAAGTGGTATAAAGATGGTGGTGATCAGACAGAGGGATGGGAAGAATTAGAAGGTGTTCCTCTAGATGGATCCCAGAAATCAGCGTGCTTTTCTAAGGCAGGGGCCTTAGAGGTGCAAAACTAAGACCTTTGCCAGGAAATTGGGAACAAGGTTCACTGACTGGCATGGAAGTGTTCCCTCTGCTTTGTTTTTTTCTCAGAATCGAAGAATGAGATCAAAGGAGGAATTACATAAGTAAAACAATTTGCAAAAAGCAGCCCACCTTTGTGGCGATGGGTGGAACTGCATGGGTCTTTATATTATAAACAATTGACAGTCTCTACAGCTAGGGAATGCTTCCCAGGTGGCACAGTGTTAAATAATCCACCTGCCAATGCAGGAGAAACAAGAGATTCCGGGTTTGATGCCTGGATTGAGAAGCTCCCCTGGAGTAGGAAATGGCACCTGCTCTAGTATTCTTGCCTGGAAAATTCCATGGACAGATGAGCCTGGTGGGCTGTAGTCCATGGAACATACACACACAGCTAGGGAAAAGTAAATTCCCAAAGAGCTGTTAGATCATACTATGGGCTCCTAGCAGGTAGGACCCTCATTCATATAATTGAGTCAGGAAAATATTACCTCTTTCAAAAGATGAAAAATTTTTAAAAATTAGCATACATATAAAGTTATTACTAGAAAAAAGAAGAAATGGAAACAAGAAACAAATCATTGATAAAGAATATTCAGTAAAAATACAAGGCAGGTGGAAACTGTAACCAGATATTTCACCATTCATTAAAAAATTAAAAAGGCAATTGCTCTAATATAGAAAATCAGTTCAGTTCAGTTCAGTTCAGTCGCTCAGTTGTGTCCAACTCTTTGTGACCCCGTGATTCGCAGCACGCCAGGCCTCCCTGTCCATCACCATCTCCCGGAGTTCACCCAGACTCATGTCCATCGAGTCCGTGATGCCATCCAGCCATCTCATCCTCCGTCGTCCCCTTCTCCTCCTGCCCCCAATCCCTCCCAGCATCAGAGTCTTTTCCAATGAGTCAACTCTTTGCATGAGGTGGCCAAAGTACTGGAGTTTCAGCTTTAGCATCATTCCTTCCAAAGAAATCCCAAGATTCCTTGACTAGACGGACCTTAAACGGCAAAGTATTGTCTCTGCTTTTGAATATACTGTCTAGGTTGGTCATAACTTTTCTTCCAAGAAGCAAGCGTCTTCTAATTTCCTGGCTGCAGTCACCATCTGCAGTGATTTTGGAGCCCAAAAAATAGACAAAGCAGAAATATAAGGTGAGGGAGAGGTGGTGGTTAGAGACTATGAGGAGATAAAGCGTGAGCTGGCAGAGTTCAGGAGAGTCAAAGCAAAAAAACAAACAAAAAAATTAAACAAAACTACTCTGAACTAAAGGCAAAATAGCCCAACAGAGACTAGAGGCTGATGAAGTACAATAGGGACCTGATAAAAATGGGACATATTAAAGTGGAAGCAAAGAGTTTAAAAGGTTAGAGAAAAAATAATGAACAGACAAGGGTGATATGCATAACTGGTGTCCTAAGGAGGAAAAAAGGAGATAATTATTTAGGAAAACATTTAGAATTTTTATGGGTAAAAGAATCTACAGTTTGAAAGAGCATGCTATTTCCCAAGAACATTTGACCTTGAATGATAAATACAAACCTCAAGTATTAAGACAAACATTTGGAACATGTTACAATGCAGGGAATTTTGATTCCAAGTGTACTGAAAATTACTTAAGGATAAACTTCAACCAGTCAGAAGATAAGTGGCAAAATATAGAAAAGGGTGGAATGTTCTGAATCTATATAAACAAACATGGGGAATATGGCCTAGAACCCAAAACAAATGTTACAAACCCTGACAGATATTGGAAAGAGATAATAAGAGAGGAGAATGGATTATTATTATTTGGATGGTTTTCTCATCTTTTAGTGAAATGTTAAAAGATATTAATGTTAAATTGACAAAACAACTGATAGAGACCCACAAACGGGATAGGTGGCAGTGGAGTGGTCTCTCCTTGTAAGAAAAAAATATTTTATCAGTGATATTGTTTTTTTAGAGCATTGTGGTAATAATAACCAGACTGACTTGCAATTGATTTTATTATGCTTAAATATTTTCTAAAGAGCAATGCATGTTCTTCTTGTTGGCATTTGGCATGAACTGCTTCCATAGAGTCATCCTTGGTAATCCACTGGATAAATGTACAGTTACACTTACCATTACAAAGGAAAATGCTAAAAAAAATAATATCATCCAGCTAAACCAGGCAGCGGAGTAGAGGGAGGCAATGAGAAAGCAAAAATACATGTGCTAATTTCTTTTTGGTCAAAGTGCAGAGTTAATTGGTACTGCAAAAAATATGCCCCTGTGACTGAGTAGGCAAGAATTTATTAAATAAGGATCCCACAGCACAAACCATAAAAGAAGGATTTATAATCTGTGATAATTCAAAGAAACTTCTATTCTATTCTAAACTTCAAAGAAACAGAGGATTCAATGTATTATATAAAGTCATAAATATGAACATTATCACTAGGGAGAAAACACTTCCAAATTTTCAGAAAGAAATGAGATACTAATACAATACAAAATGGAAAACAATAGACTGTATAGGGAAATTTTTTTTTTTTTTTTAAAGAATAAAATATAGGGCACTTTTTCTCAAGAAAATGAGAAGTTTCTTTCTCCATAAGCTGTCGTGGCCTCTTTACCCCTGTTTCTTTTTTTGTTGTTTTTTTTTCCTGCATGTCTTGAATGCAGAAGCCATGAAAAAAAGATATACCTTTCTCTCTTGGAAAAGCTTATGGTAGGGCTGGGAGGTGGGGGTTGTGCTGACACCACAGCAGAGAATCACAGGCTTTTATAACCATAACTGCTATCAACCATGGTTGATTGACTATTACTTTGCATACTTATAATTATGCCCCCGGGGAGGGGGTGTCCCAAACTCCATCGATCTATTTAATTGGCTTCAGTCAGAGGTAAAAACCTTATTGATCTGTCCATGCGGATGCTTCCTTCTCTCTGTGTGAATTCTGTCTTTCAAAGAGAGCTAGAGACGGTCATGCATGAAGTAAATCTAAAAGAGAAAAACAAATATCGTATATTAACGCATATAAATGGAATCTGAAAAACTTGATGACTGTATAGATGATCTTATTTAAAAAGCAGAAATAAAGACACAGACATAGAGAACAAATGTATGGACACCAAGGGAGGCAAAGAAGGGGGTGGGAGGAATTGGGAGATTCATGTATACACTACTATGTATAAAGTAGATACTACACTTGATCTTAGCCAGAAGGCCGAGAGGCAACGCATAAAATAGATACTATGAGAACCTATTGTATAACACAGGGAACTCTACTCAGTACTCTGTGGTAACCAAATTGGGAAGGAAACCCTCCAAAAAGCGGGAATATATGTACATACATAGCTGATTCACTTTGCTATATGGCAGAAACTAACAACATTGTAAAGCAAATATACTGCAATGAAAATGAAAAGATCACAAGAAGCTTTTGCAAATTTCTGCAAGGATCTTGGGAGGTGATTTGAAATGCAAAGCAGATGTTTAGAAGAAATGAAGTTGCCTAAGCTTGTTAGTGATAGTGATAATGAAGTCGCTCAGTCGTGTCTGACTCTTTGTGACCCTATGGGCTGTAGGCCACCAGGCTCCTCCATCCATGGGATTTCCCAGGCAAGAATATGGAAGTGGGTTGCCATTTCTTTTTCCCAGGGATCTTCCCGACCCAGGGATCAAACCCAGGTCTTCCTCATTGCAGGCAGATGCTTTAACCTCTGAGCCAAATGCATATAAAGGCCTATATGGGGATTTGGACATGGAGGCTTTTCATCCCCTCCCTCTGCCTCAGCCTGGGCCTGGGGGCACAATATTCTATATGGCTGTGGCCAGACAGCAAAGACCTTGACCTTCCTGTGGTTCCACCTCTTCAAAGCTTCCCTGGAGGTACAGAAATTTATCCAGTTCTTTAAAAGATGAGCGCTTGAGCTCTGCTCATTCACTGTCGCCATCCATCCTCACAAGATCAGACCAGCCTCTTTGCAGTTAGGACTCTTGATTTTCCAAGTCCCTGTAATTTATGCGTGTTGCTCAAGCACTACTGTCTCCCTCCATGGAAACAGCAGTTGTTAGATTGTTTGCCAGTATATTTATCTCCAGTCTTGCTGCCATGCTGAGCTGGCGAAACAGATGCATTCATAATGTCCGTTTTCTGCAGGCGAGGCTCTTTGCTCTTTGCCTCCCATAGCAACAACCCAGCAGGGTTGCAAGGCCTGAGTGGCTGAAGGAAACCTCCGGGTCCCTTCCCCAGCTGGCTCCCCAAATGGTGCAGGCGGACGGTGTGCAAAGCCACTCCTGAGCTCTGAGGGTAGGCTCCAGCCCCATCCACTTGGCCCTTGTTTCTCTGTTTCTCTCAGGACAGTGTGTGAGAGATGACTTGTTAAAAAACCACGCTGGCTTCCAGAACCCTTAGGAAGCTGCTGCTTTTCATTGTAATTACCCGTCACACCATTGTGCTATTTAGCAGGGCCAACCGACTCTTAGGATAAAATTAGATTCTGAATATAAAGTCACATGGGTATGCAATTATGTTCTAACTGGGCCATGTGATTGCAGATAGTCCAGGCCATCTCTGCACCCCAATCACCGCCCCTCCGCCCCCAACCAAGATGCCATTGTTCTTCCCAATCTCTTGCTGAACTCTGAGTTTGAACACCCCTAAGGGATAAAGCTACAGGGGTGAAACCAAAAACCTTCCTAAGATGAGGCCAGTGGGTACCTGCCAGGCTTGAATGCTTCCAAATATTTCTCTGCAGTGCACAATATTTCTTTTCAAATGACACTGAATGTATTGTAAGCTTGAGTGAGGTAGATGTGTCCTGTTTTCTAATAGCTGTGTTAAAAATAAACTAGAAATTAAAAAATAAATTAAAAAAAATCAATTAGATGAGATTAAGTGTGTTCAGCCAATCTCATCTCATGGACCACAGCCTTGTCTAACTCAATGAAACTAAGCCATGCCGTGTGGGTATTCATTGGAAGGACTGATGCTAAAGCTGAAACTCCAATACTTTGGCCACCTCATGTGAAGAGTTGACTCATTGGAAAAGACTCTGATGCTGGGAGGGATTGGGGGCAGGAGGAGAAGGGGACGACAGAGGATGAGATGGCTGGATGGCATCACTGACTCAATGGACATGAGTCTGTGTGAACTCCGGGGGTTGGTGATGGACAGGGAGGCCTGGTGTGCTGCGATTCATGGGGTCACAAAGAGTTGGACACGACTAAGCGACTGAAATGAACTGAACTGAGTGAGGTGTGTTAAGGGTGGTGTCTACTCCATGATTCTACTTACATGATGAGCATAAACTAGTCAAATTCATAGAGTCAAAGTGGAGTGCTGGTTGCCAGGGGCTGGCAGTTTAGAAATCTGCTGTATAATACTGTGCCTATAGTCAACAATACACTTAAAAATTGAAGACAGCACATTTCATGTATTCTTACTGCAACAAAATAAATACAAACCATCCAGGGGAACATTAAGAGAAAGGACTTGAAATCAAAGATGACTTTGGCCCTGTTGCTCTTTGGTGAGTGAGGCTCAGATGTCAGGGCCCCACAGGCTCACAGTTCTTGTCATGTGTCAGTTCAAGGAAAGTAAAGACGATGCTGTCCTTTCTGAAATTGTTGCCCCCTGACCTAGAGGTGTTCAGTGAATGTTTGTTGAAGGAATACATCAGCAGAATTTCCTTCTGCTGAAGATAAAGAGAAGTGGATTATCTTCCCTCAAAGATCCACATGACCCTCATGGATTTCTGAGTCATAAGGGGACCAGGGCTCTTTGTGTTAAGGAGAAGCAATGGCTGTAGCCCATTGATTTTCTGGCTCCCCACCCATGTGTGCAGAAGTTGAGTTGACCTCGACCCTCTAGACTGCCCAGAGGAGGGGGGAACCCTAAGAAGATGCTAGCTTTGCTAATAAGAAGAGGCTTGGGCCAGCTTCACTATGAACTGTTAATAGCAGAGATGCCCTCGTATTTATACCCAAGACTCTGCAGCACTTCATTATATTCATATATGGAAATCAATTCATGAACTCGGTACTCTGAGTCAAAGGTTATTCAAAAATGTGGATTTAGTAATAAGGCTACGGATTAAAAAGCAGAATTCCCAACATGGATGCATGGGGCAAGAACCATCTGACACCTAGATAAGAATTCATCTAAACCATATTGAAAAATTAAAAAAATTGTTGTCAGTTTCATAATAAAACAAAATTATTAACTGGAATTAGTTTTCTATGTCTTATGAAATTCACGTTTTTAAACTATGAATAGTAGAATATACATGTGAAAGATACGGATTCAGTTATTCTCAAGTTGATCCTGAGAAATCTGAGAGTTTTTTTTTTTTTAAAGTCTTTAAACCTGTCCAGGTTTTGTTACAAAGGCAGAGGAACCAGGGATCAAATTACCAACATCTGCTGGATCATCAAAAAAGCAAAAGTTCCAGAAAAACATTTACTTCTACTTCATTGACTACGCCAAAGCCTTTCACTGTGTGGATCAAAATACACTGTGGAAAACTCTGAAAGAGATGGGAATACCAGACCCCCTGACCTGCCTCCTGAGAAATCTGTATGCAGGTCAAGAAGCAACAGCTAGAATTGGACATGGAACAACAGACTGGTTCCAAATCAGGAAAAAGTACATCGAGGCTGTATATTGTCACCCTGCTTATTTAACTTATACGCAGAGTGCATCACTAGAAATGCTGGGCTGGATGAAGCACAAGCTGGAATCAAGATTGCCGGGAGAAGAATCAATAACCTCAGATACAAAGATGACACCACCCTTATGGCAGAAAGTGAAGAGGAACCAAAGAGCTTCTTGATGAAAGTGAAAGAGGAGAGGGAAAAAGTTGGCTTAATACTCAACATTTAGAAAACTAAGATCATGGCATCTGGTCCCATCATTTCATGGGAACTGGATGGGGAAACAGTGTCAGACTTTATTTTTTGGGGGCACCAAAATCACTGCAGATGGTGACTGCAGCCATGAAATTAAAAGAAGCTTGTTCCTTGGAGGAAAAGCTATGACCAACCTAGATAGCATATTAAAAAGCAGAGACATTACATTGCCAACAAAGGTCCGTCTAGTCAAAGCTATGGTTTTTCCAGTAGTCATGTATGGATGTGAGAGTTGGACTATAAAGAAAGCTGAGTGCCAAAGAATTGATGCTTTTGAACTGTAGTGCTGGAGAAGACTCTTGAGAGTCCCATGGACTGCAAGGAGATCCAACCAGTCCACCCTAAAGGAAATCAGTCCTGAATATTCATTGGAAGGACTGATGCTGAAGCTGAAACTCCAATACTTTGGCCACCTGATGTGAAGAACTGACTCATTGGAAAAGACCCTGATGTTGGGAAAGATTGAAGGCAGAAGGAGAAGGGGAAGACAGATGGTTGGAAGATGGGGAAGACAGATGGTTGGAAGACAGGGAAGATGAGATGGTTGGATGGCATTACCAATGTGATGGACATAAGTTTGAATAGGCTCCAGGAGCAAGTTGGTGATGGACAGGGAAGCCTGGCATCCCTCAGTCTGTGAGGTCACAAAGAGTTGGACATGACTGAGCAACTGAACTGAACTTAAATGAACAGATACCTGAGTTTCATCTGGCCTACAAGGTTGAGTGTGCTACGCTACGTTAGCTGGTCTCCATATAGAGTTTTGTCTTGAAACAGCTTCTTTCTGGTTTGGTGTGGTACCCACTGGTTTCCAGTTGGATGGGGGGAAGGAGAAGTAAAGGCAGTTTTGTAATGTTCAGATGTTACTTATCTGCAATTCTTTCAGACTGAGACCCATAATTGTCATTTCTGGGAGGATGTGGAGGGAGGGAGTTAGGTTGGAGTAGGTGGGCCATTGCTCTTTCTCAAGGGAAATGATTTTGGAGGAGAGTTGGTGAAACAGTTCTCCCATGGCCTCTTTTACTGTGTAATTTGATCTAGAAGGAGTCAATTGATATCAATAACCATAACAACACTTGGTATTCATAGAGTATCCACTGTGTTTTAGGGGGACTGCGTTAAGTGTTTTATGTATATTATCACATTTAAATCTTTAGTAAACCCTATGAATTTCATAGTACTGTGTCTATCAGGTGGATGGGAAAATCTAGGAGTAGAGAGATCAAGAAACTTCCCCATAGTTAGTCAGAGAGGTTCTCCTGTGGAGGTATGGCTGGGAGGGATGTGTGCAGGGACCCCAGCTAAGGAGGGAGAAGAAAACAGAGACAAACTCTTTAGGCCTGGAGTTGACCCTGCCCTGACTGTGCGCCACAGTCAGGTCTTCCCAGGCACTCTGTGTGTGTGTGTGTGTGTGTGTGTGTGTGTAATACTAGGTTGTAGTATTAAGCACATTTTAACCAGTTGAGGATTCATCATGAAGGTGAAATGGAATGATGCACCAGTGAAACTTGTAGGTAAATTCCCAACTAGTTGGAAACTCGTAGGTAAATTCCCAGCTAGTTGGATACCTGTCAAATGAAAGGGATCATGATGTCCACAGGAATGCTAGAATAACAATCTGATTATAGTATCTGGCACTTGCTTCATAGAGTAGCACTCTTCCAAAAATGATTCTCTGAAACCAACAGGATAGCAACCATCTTATAAGTCCATGTAGGGAAAGCATGTCCTTAAAAATAAGACTCTTCTGAAGTCAAGGACTAGGGGTTGAAGTGGCTATCAGCTTCACTTGCTGTTTAGCCAAGCTGCCCAGGTTTAATTCCATAGTCATTTCTTTTATTATTTTTTTTATTTTTATTTTATTTATTTATTTATTTTTTAATTTTATTTTTACTTTATTTTACTTTACAATACCATATTGGTTTTGCCATACATTGACATGAATCCACCATGGGTGTATATTAGCTCCCAATCCCGAATCCCCCTCCCACCTCCCACCCCACATCATCTCTCTGGCTCATCCCTGTGCACCAGCTCCAAGCATCCTGTATCCTGTATCGAACATAGGCTTGTGCTTCGTTCTTACATGTTAGTTTACATGTTTCAATGCCATTCTCCCAAATCATCCCACCCTCTTCCTCTCCCATAGAGTCCAAAAGTCCTTTCTATACATTTGTGTCTCTTTTGCTGTCTCACATACAGGGTCATCACTGCCATCTTTCTATATTCCATATATATGTGTCAGTATACTGTATTGGTGTTTTTCTTTCTGGCTTACTTCACTCTGTATAATAGGTTCCAATTTCATCCATCTCATTAGAACTGATTCAAATGAATTCTTTTTAATGGCTGAGTAATACTCCATTGTGTATATGTACCACAGCTTTCTTATCCATTCATCGGCTGATGGACATCTAGGTTGTTTCCATGT
>SJYT01001636.1:176238-187180 GCA_006410635.1 Cephalophus harveyi | reverse complement strand
GGATTTCTTTGGAGGGAATGATGCTAAAACTGAAACTCCAGTACTTTGGCCACCTCATGCGAAGAGTTGACTCATTGGAAAAGACTCTGATGCTGGGAGGGATTGGGGGCAGGAGGAGAAGGGGACGACCGAGGATGGGAAGGCTGGATGGCATCACGTACTCGATGGACGTGAGTCTGAGTGAACTCCGAGAGATGGTAATGAACAAGGAGGCCTGGCATGCTGCAATTCATGGGGTTGCAAAGAGTCGGACATGACTGAGCGACTGAACTGAACTGAATGTATGGATGTGAGAGCTGGACTGTAAAGAAAGCTGAGCACAGAAGACTTGATGCTTTTGAACTGTGGTGTTGGAAAAGACTCTTGAGAGTCCCTTGGACTGCAAGGAGATCCAACCAGTTCATCCTAAAGGAGATCAGTAGTGGGCGTTCATTGGAAGGACTGATGTTGAAGCTGAAAGTCTAATACTTTTGTCCCAATACTGATGCCACGAGCTAATTCATTTGAAAAGACCCCAATGCTGGGAAAGATTGAGGGCAGGAGGAGAAAGGGATGACAGAGGATGAGATGGTTGGATCGCATCACTGACTCAATGGACATGAGTTTGGGTAGGCTCTGGGAGTTGGTGATGGACAGGGAGGCCTGGCGTGCTATGATTCATGGGGTTGCAAAGAGTCAGACATGGCTGAGAACAGAACTAAACTGAACTGAACAACTGAGCCAAAAAGGTGACCTACTTAGAGCAATTTTTAGGATACACCAAAAGATGTGGGATTTGGCTAAAACACATGCATTTAACCTGACTATCACTCTTGGCTATTAAGTTGGAAAGGTTGGCCAAATGCTACTAAAGCTGTATATATAGGCCATGAGAAGTACTAGGAAACTAAGGGTGGGAAATCTTCCTATAGAAGTCCAGTCAGGGTGTTTGAGGGGACATGATGTAACTTTTGAATTTATGGTAACAGGCTAGAGTTTAGGGTATGTTCTGTTGCTACCTATTAACAATATTAACATAGATCTATAAGAAAAGAGAAGTAAAGGTGACTATTTTACTTTTAAAATAATTTTAAGGGATTTTTTTCTAACATAAAACAAATACATGTAAAGTACACAACAAAAGTAGCATCTCAAAATATATACATGGAAATGTGAATCTTTCCTTTATACCTCAGTATAAAACAACTCAATTATTTTATTATCAATGTCATCTGGAGTTCAACCTCAGTATACCCAATCCATCATTCATATAGATTCTACATTCAAGATATATTTCAAAACTCTTCTATTTCTACTGCTGCTGCTGCTGCTAAGTCACTTCAGTCGTGTCCGACCCTGTGCGACCCCATAGACGGCAGCCAGGCCACATCGTATTTTAAAATATATGGCATAAATTCTAACTTAGTAAATATTGGCAGTGATAATCTATATAACTAAAGCTCTTTGGGGTCCTCAATATTTAAATCCCAATCCTTTGAATGGCTGCAATAGACTGTAAGCTCCATGAGTGTGGAGACTGTTGTACTCATTGCCATATAGTAGCACAAAGCAGAATTTCTGGCTTAAGATATTTGTTGAAGGAATAAATATATGGTTGATAAAACAGTTTTGGTGGAATTTGGGATAAGAAGCATATTGCTAGAAGTTGGATAACGAGTAAATAAATAAGAAAGTTCATCACCATGAGTAAACAACTTCAAGAAGTTTGTCAGCAAAATGAAATAAACAAAAAGGGGGCTGAGGAAAGAGGCAGGGTCAAGAGATTGCTTCAAGACATAAGATGGGGCCCTGTTTAATTTGCACTTCCTCCTAGTTTTGTGTGCAAGAATGTGCTCTAGAGGAATTTCTTTTGTCTCATGTTCATGTTCCACATGTTTGGGATGCTTTGGTTGTTCTTTTCTGGTTGCCTTCTCTTCCACACTTCTGATAGAAGGTCACATAACATGTGAAGTGGAGCATTTTGTAAGTCTGATTGCCTTTGGGAGGTCTTCAAACCTGGAATATACTTCTGGCTCCCTGTGTATCATGATTACAAAGAAAAAGATGTACCAGTTGGACAAGCTGAAATATCAACCACTGTTTTGCAATGTAGTCATAAATGAAAGAAAATTTCCTTCCTCCAGTTTGCAATGGGGGAGCAATCGGAATTACTGATATCTCAGCCCTGGGGAACACCAATGGGGCATGAAACACAGTATGAGACACAAATGCTGTCAAGTGAGCCTGTGTGAAGCTGAGAAGGAAGCAATCTGGGGAGCAGTTTCAAGTGGTGCAGTGCTATTCACTCTCCAGAATAAGTCTGTGTGTTTAAATATGTGCTTTTACCTAGGATATTCTTCATCTTAGTCTCCCTGTCTCTCTTTCTCCCTTTGATCTCTGATTTTGAACTTCCAGCTTGTGTACTTGTATGGGACTTTGCTGCTTCCTTCATTCTCTTTAAGGTCAGTCCTGCTTGGCCACTGAGGACACATGTGGCTATGCGGTTCTGATGGTTTCCATTTGCCAACTTAGAATTAGGAATCATCCTTCTACAATCAGAGGTGAAAGAAAAAAGATTTAAAGATGAAAAGTAAAGTTCTTGGCATAAGTTTTAGTAAGTACACTGAATTTAAATCAAATAATGGATTTTAAAATGTCTATGTGAAAATTATTTTAGTGTAATAAGATCTGAAATCTTCAGCTGAACAAAATGTATGCCCTTGCTATCAGGATCATTGAATTAATAAGTTGTGGATCAAATGGCAGTCCCCCAAAAGATACATTCATTTCCTAATCCCTGGAAAATGTAATTTGCTGTTGATGTTTTTTAGTTGCTAAGTTCTGTCTGACTCTTTGCATCCCCATGGACTGTAGCCCACCAGGCTTCTCTGTCAATGCATTTCTCAGGCAAGAATACTGGAGTGGGTTGCCATTTCCTCCTTCAGGGGATCTTCCCAACCCAGGGATCAAACCCTATCTCCTTCTTGGCAGACAGATTCTTCACCACTCTGCCACCTAGGAAGCCCGATTACCTTATATAACAAAAGTGTTGCAAGAAGAGGGACCCCTTCCAGGGCCCAAGAGTGGGCTCTTATCTAACACTTGGAAATGAATTGTCCAAGAAGACATACATGCTGACAGAGTCAGAGAGTTTATTGGGAAGGGGCACCCAGGTGGAGAGCAATAGGGTAAGGGAGCCCAGGAGAAATGCTCTGACATGTGGTTCGCAGTCTTGGGTCTTATGGCAATGGGGTTAGTTTTCAGGTTGTCTTTGGCCAATCATTATGACTCAAGGTCCTTCCTGGTGGTGCATGTATTGCTCAGCCAAGATGGATGCCAGTAAGAAGGATTCTGGGAGGTGGAAGGACACATGGTGTCTCCTTTTGATCTTTCCTGAATTCTTCCCATTGATGGTGGCTTATTAATTCTGTATTCCTTACCAGGACATCCTGTTGTATAATAACTTATGCAAATGGTTAGTATGGTTCCTGGCCAGAGTGGGCAATTTCACTCAGCGTGCTTCCCATAACAAAAGTGTGAATATTGCTTTATGTGACAAAAGATATGACTAAGTGAAGAAAAGCTTATTCTGGTTTATCCAAATGGGCTTTCAATGTAATCATATACATTCTCATTATAGGAAGTTTTGAGACAGAAACACGTAGGAGAAGAGAAAAGACGAAAAAGCAATGTGACTGTCGAGACAGAGATTAGAGTGATGGGACCACAAGCCAAGGAATGCCTGTAGCCACCAGAAGCTGTAAAGGCAAGAAACAAATCCTCTTCTAGAGCTTCCCAAGGGAGCATTGCTTTGCTGGCACCTTGACTTCAGACTTCTGACCTCCTGAATTGTGAGAAAGTACATTTTTGTTGATTTAAGCCTCCCAGTTTTTAATAATTTGTTGTAGTGGTCCCAGGAAACTAATATACAAAATAAACATTTGTCATATTACTTTATTTTTCTTTAGGTTCAATTTATTCATGTATGTGTATATATATATATATAATAGCAAAGAGATCAAACCAGTCAATCTTAAGGGAGATCAACCTTGAATATTCATTGGAAGGACTGATGCTGAAGCTGAAGCTCCAGTATTTTGGTCATCTGATGTGAACAGACTACTCATTGTAAAAGTCCCCAATGTTGGGAAAGATTGAGGGCCAAAGGAGAAGAGGGTGTCAGAGGATGAGATAGCTGGATGGTATCACCGATGCAATGAACATGAACTTGGGCAAACTCTGGGAGATGGTGAGGGAGAGGCAGGCCTGGCATGCTGTAGTCCATGGGGTCATAAAGAGTTGGACACAACTGGGGACTGAACAACAGCAACACCATGGAATGACTGCTACTTTCTTGTTAGGCTAATAGGAAATCAGTTCAGTTCAGTTTAGTCGCTCAGTCATGTCCGACTCTTTGCGACCCAGTGAATCGCAGCATGCCAGGCCTCCCTGTCCATCACCAAGTCCCGGAGATCACTCAGACTCACATCCATCGAGTCAGTGATGCCATCCAGCCATCTCATCCTCGGTCATCCCCTTCTCCTCCTGCCCCCAATCCCTCCCAGCATCAGAGTCTTTTCTAATGAGTCAACTCTTCGCATGAGGTGGCCAAAGTACTGGAGTTTCAGTTTTAGCATCATTCCTTCCAAAGAAATCCCAGGGCTGATCTCCTTCAGAATGGACTGGTTGGATCTCCTTGCAGTCCAAGGGACTCTCAAGAGTCTTCTCCAACACCACACTTCAAAAGCATCAATTCTTTGGCACTCAGCTTTCTTCACAGTCCAACTCTCACATCCATACATGACCACAGGAAAAACCATAGCCTTGACTAAATGGACCTTAGTCGGCAAAGTAATGTCTCTGCTTTTGAAAATGCTATCTAGGTTGGACATAACTTTTCTTCCAAGGAGTAAGCGTCTTCTAATTTCATGGCTGCAGTCACCATCAGCAGTGATTTTGGAGCCTAAAAAAATAAAGTCTGGCACTGTTTCCACATAAACTGTGGAAAATTCTGAAAGAGATGGGAATACCAGACCACCTAACCTGCCTCTTGAGAAATCTGTATGCAGGTCAGGAAGCAACAGTTAGAACTGGACATGGAACAACAGACTGGTTCCAAATAGGAAAAGGAGTATGTCAAGGCTGTATATTGTCACCCTGCTTATTTAATAGGAAATGGGGTTGAAGAAATCTATAACCCAAATTACATGACACCTACGAGTAAAGGCTGAACACTGAGTATTTGCTACATTTCTGTCCTGTAGACACACTTACAGTATATGAGATGCTTACATTGGTATCAAGTGAGTTTTCCTAATGTTGAGGGAACTGTTGATTACATTCATGCAGGCATTAAAACTTCTTTTACAAAATAAAGATCCCTTTGCGGTAGAAGGCACCAGCACTCAATAAATGTGTAAGTGAATGTGATCACAATCATTGTGCTGTAAACATCTGTTTGCATTTCCCGGGATCTTGCCATGGTTCCTACATTTTGGCTCATTTGTCACTACACCATCTGTTGAAAGATAAATTGATCACTGGTGGTTGGATTATTGGGTTAGTAGTGCTTATGTTTATCATCATGTGCAAAATAAATACATTAAAACTGTACTTAATGTGAATTAATTTTTAGGTGACAGTGGGTATCCCAGAAGCTCCATTTATTGACAAGCAGTGGCAACCACAGTAGAACAAAGATGCAACTGTGCACAAACACCCTTAGAAATGAGATGTCAAATTTTATCATACATCCTTTTAAAGGTAAAGAGATTCTGTCTGGTACCTCTGATATAGGACATGCTCCATAAGTCCTGAAAACTTTACACCTGGCAATGACAGAGAAAGTTGCTGGCAGAAAAATTATTCATCTATACTGTGGTGGAACCTTAGGTGAAAAGAGTCCAGCTTTTTCAAACAATGAGTTTTCTAAGGAGATACAATTGTCATTAGGATCTAGTCTTAGGTCTATAGATCACAGAGACTCAGCAAAAATCATGAACTGTTGAAGATTTCAATCTTTGGAAGTATATTTTTCAAATTAAAAATTTATATATAACATTTAATTTTCTAAAAAATTAATTTTGATCATTATGCTAAAATTTTGTTGTTGTTGTTTAGTTGCTGTGTCGTGATTGACTCTTTTGTGACCCCATGGATTGTAGCCTGCCAGGCTTCTTTGTGTCTGGAATTTCCCAGGCAAGGATACTGGACTGTGTTGCCATTTCCTTCTCCAGGGGGATCTTCCTGATCTAAGGATCAAACTGGTGACTCTTGCTTTGGCAGGCAGATACTTTACCACTGAACCACCTGGGAGGCCCATGCTAAAAATTTTACCTTGTTTTAATTTAAATATGAAATTTTATAAAATGGCCAAATTAGTTTAAATGGATCTAAAACTCAACACTATTTCATAACTCACTATCATAATCTGCTTAACTTCTTAAAAATCTCTGTGTCCTTTGATCCTATAGTCTTAAAGAATGTATGTATTCATGCACATAATTAAAAATTTATTGAAAATAAATTAATTTTGAATAGTACCTATTTCAATATGTCAATATGACAATATTTGAAGCTTAGATTCTATATGCCACTGCACCACATAATTTATTTATATAGAGACATGGTTAAAACTGACACATTAAAACTTAAGTCAAAGTATACACACACACACACACACACACACATTTGAACATTATACCAAATAATTATGCTTAACTATTGATTTGAGCTCAGATTACAATATCTTCATGCAACCAGCATTAAATCCCACACCCCTAAATATTCCTTAGAATGTCAAGTGACAGAAATACTTTTCATACATAATTATAAAGTCAAAAGAGATGGTTATGAGCAAACATAGAACTCATTTATTTTAAAGCACCATCTAACTAAGTAATAGTAGGTGACTTTTTAAACAGTCACAATAATTTATAAGCATGCCTTTGTTCCTATTCTGCACTCTTTTCCATTACTATTAATATCAAAATGACATTTTTCCTTAAAAATACTATAACTGTACTCTGATTTTGACTGCTTTTCTCTCCCCCCACCATATCCCTGCCCTCACTTCCCCATGGGGTCAAGGGGGTTTATCCTGATGGACAATATTCCAGTATTCCATATTGCCACAACCTCCCATAGCTATGGCCAAACCCTTCCAATCCCAATTCTTCTCATCAGCCCATCCAAGTACATGTGTCTTATTTTCCTCCCCAAAGAGTGTTTTATCTCTGGGTAAAAGATTGAGCTAGTCATGATAAATGGACATTCTTGCAGAACAAGTGCAATTAGGCCTCCCAAAAATAATGAGGAAAAATCCACGTGCTTTTTCCCCATGATGAGAGCTGCTGACACAGACTTTCTTCCCTGTGAACACCTAGTGAGACAAAATCTCCATGGGCCTTTTCTCACTAGGGATTAAGATGTGAAGGGGAAAATGATCGGATGTTTGGGATCAGATTGCAGTCCCTAGAGTAACTAAATCATTCTTAGCCATTAAGTTATCAGGACCACCAATTTGTCCTTTTCCAGGAAAAGAAGGAGACTATTCTGAAAGGGGAGAAAGGCAAGTGTGTACAATACTTTTGTGTGGATGATGCTTATCCTGGGGGAGAATCCATTGGTTGCATTACAGTGTGGTGACACCCAGATTACAGAGGGGAACTTGGGAAAAGTGGGATATTTCTTTGGGCATCTAGAGTCACAAGCATCACCACCCTGTGAATGGGAAAAAAGAGGATCATTTCTTGAAAGAGACAGACCCTTAAAAATTAATTCTCCAGGGAACCCTGGGCATTATTGCTTGAGGAAAATCCTTACAGTATTGTTAGGGGACACACACTGACTGAAACCACCCACCCTGGCCAGGCACCCTAGTAACCATTTGCCTGAGTTGTTTTATGACAGGAGGTCCTGGTAAGGAACATGGAACTAATAAGCCACCACCAACCAGAAGACTTTGGGAAATGTTCGACCACTTCCCAGCATTCTTTGCTCTGGCATCCACCTTGGCTAATGCACCACCAGGAAGGACTCAGAGTCAGAAGGACTGGCTAAAGACAACCCAGAAACTAATCCTATCAGCCTAAAACCTGAGACTGCAAACCATATGGCAGAGCAGTCCTCCTGGTTTCCCTTAACCTATTGTTCTCCAACTGGGTGCCCCTTCCCAATAAAATATCTTGCTTTGTCAGCACATGTGTCTCCTCAGACAATTCATTTCCAAGTGTTAGACAAGAGCCCAATTTTGAGCCCTGGAAAGTGTCCCCCTTCCTGCAACAGTATCAGGTTATATGAGTAGGAAAAGAGTTCAGGGGTGAGGTGTCATCCATATTAAGAGGATGGAGGAAGCTGGTTATCTAGACTCACATCCCAATTCCCAGAATAGTTTGCTGAATGACTGTGAATAAGTCATTTTATTGCTTATTGCAATAAGAGAGTGATGATGGTGACAGAATTTACCTTCTACATATGTTGTAAAGATTTGTTGAGATTTTTATATTTGTCAAATATGTAGCACTGTGCCTGCCAGAAAACACTCAGTAATTGTCAAATAATATTTTTTTCTATTTTTTAAAATTTTTGTAGTATAGTTGATGTAAAGTGTTGTGTTTCTGCTGTACAGAAAAGTGAATCAGTCATACACATGCATATATCCAATTTTTTTTTAAGATTCTTTTCCCAGATAGAGTATTGAGAAGAGTTCCCTGTGCTATACAGTAGATCCAAGTAATGCTTTTATTTTGTTCATACTTAAGCCAGAAAAAGGAGCTGGAGATACTATAGGTTCATTGATTTGACTAACGCTCCTCATGGTGTTACATGAAATCATTATTTTGTTTGAGATGGAGAGAGTTTTCATCCTATTCTGTCCCCTCAATAGTTGGCATGAGTTTTGAATTTACACAAAATTTTCTATCTGTGCTAGTTTATCTGGGGCTCTTTATGTAACCATTTTGAGAATCAACTACCTCTTCTGTTAAATTAGGTATGTGCCAAAAGCATAGTAGGGATTCATTAGAGTTGATTTTCCACTATCTTTCCTCTGAATGTTGTACTTACACTAAAAAAGAAAAAACAACAGTGTTTTACAGAAGCTACAATGGAATCTTCAAAAAATGTTTGTGCCTGGACCAATCCACATGCTAAATAGCTACAGCTTCTCTTTAAACTCTGAGAAAATTGTGTTTCCTGGGGGAGCAGCCTAGGCTACTTAAGGTTAATCACTGGTGCTTAAAGTTAATTGTTATCAATCCCTTTGTCAAAGGCTGCTCAGTTAGAGTTTTCCATACACAATGAGCAGTTTCAATGACAGCTCAAGGCCTGGAACTAGTTCTTGTTCTAGTTTTCCCCACAATCAATTATCAGAATATATCAAACAAAAATGGACCCCATAGCATTACACATATCACCTAATATGTAGTTTTTCAAACATGAAAGTGCATCAGAATTACTTAGAAGGCTTGTTAAAACAGATTGCTTGGCCTTTAAAATTTCTGATTCAGCAGGTTCAGAAAAAATGCTACTAAACACACTGGAACATGTATTACCAGGACCATCCTGGGAACACTGGGGTTTAGAGTCACCCTATCTAATACCAGTCATGAAGATATCTGCAATTATTGGAAAACAGAAGGGAAATTTTAGGGTCTGTCTTTATCAGATCCACATCTAATACACATACACATACACACACAAAACCACCACTTGCGCATGTATGCACGCAAGCGCGCGCGCACACACACACACGCACACACTCAGCTATGAAGAGTATAAAATCAGGCCTCAATTCTGACATCAGAGGGCACCCCATGTATGGACCTCTGAGAGACCCACACCCTCAGTCCCACAGCAGATAAATTCCCTCTGGACCTTCTTCCTCATGCCTTCCACCCCTTCATCCCCACCCTTCAATCACAACCCCTCTCATCTATGCTTTCTTCTCTTTTCTTTCTTTTTTTTAACTGCTGAAAGAGTAATGAAGCAGTATTAGGAGAGGTAGCCTAGCCCCAGGTTAAACTATATTTAAAAAATGAAGAAAAAAATCTAAAAGAATGGCCCTCTCATATTGCCAAGTTTAATTTCCTGCTAGCTTATCTTTGAGCATTACTTATATGGAGTCTTCTTTTCTGAACATGAGTCACATTACAAAAATCCTTCTTCTATTACAGCCTAAAAAGACCTTAACCTGGAGGAGGGGAAAGAGGTTGCCACCACCTCTTCTTTTCAGATTCGTTTGTAATCTCCCTTGACTCTCCAAAGGAGTCAAAGCAACACTGTTTCAAGCTCCCTGTTCTCTAAGGGTTGGGCAAATACAAATTAATGCATTCTGTCCTTGCATATGTTGAGTTGTAAATCCAACTAAATATATGGTTTTGTGTTTTTAATCTAATGATACTGTCTTGCCTAGCACTGAAAATAGATTCCACTTCAACCATTTTCTTGGCTCTCTGCAAAAGTGTCTTGAGAATCAGAATTTCTGGACAAAAGGCTGATGTTCTTTTCCAGAGAGCTAATGGACTTCCTCAGTCAGTCATGGTTTCACAAATGGCAGAAGCTACTAGATGTAGGGGAATATGTAATGTAATATACAGATGTAGGCATTGAGCAAAGGCATCAAAGTCACTGAACTAGGCAAAGAATTTGGGCATAAAGGAGGGCTGGAGGCATTTCTCAATACTTAGAGCACCAAGTCATGCCACCTAGTTCAGTTCAGTTCAGTTCAGTCGCTCAGTCATGTCCGACTCTTTGCGACCCCATGAATCGCAGCACGCCAGGCCTCCCTGTTCATCACCATCTCTCGGAGTTCACTCAGACTCACATCCATCGAGTCAGTGATGCCATCCAGCCATCTCATCCTCGGTCGTCCCCTTCTCCTCCTGCCCCCAATCCCTCCCAGCATCAGAGTCTTTTCCAATGAGTCAACTCTTCGCATGAGGTGGCCAAAGTACTGGAGTTT
>SJYT01001636.1:138596-175472 GCA_006410635.1 Cephalophus harveyi | reverse complement strand
AAGTTAAATAAGCAGGGTGACAATATACAGCCTTGACGCACTCCTTTTCCTATTTGGAACCAGTCTGTTGTTCCATGTCCAGTCCTAACTGTTGCTTCCTGACCTGCATACAGATTTCTCAAGAGGCAGGTTAGGTGGTCTGGTATTCCCATCTCTTTCAGAATTTTCCACAGTTTATTGTGATCCACACAGTCAAAGGCTTTGGCATAGTCGATAAAGCAGAAGTAGATGTTTTTCTGGAACTCTCTTGCTTTTTCCATGATCCAGCGGATGTTGGCAATTTGATCTCTGGTTCCTCTGCCTTTTCTAAAGCCAGCTTGAACATCAGGGAGTTCACGGTTCACGTATTGCTGAAGCCTGGCTTGGAGGATTTTGAGCATTACTTTACTAGCATGTGAGATGAGTGCAATTGTGCGGTAATTTGAGCATTCTCTTGCATTGCCTTTCTTTGGAACTGGAATGAAAATTGACCTTTTCCAGTCCTGTGGCCTAAAGACCACAGAAAATACAAACATGTTTAGTATGCACTTGAGCATCTGGTCCCATACTTTGTGGGAAATAGATGGAGAAACAGTGTAAGCAGAGTCAGACTTTATTTTGGGGGGCTCCAAAATCACTGCAGATGGTGACTGCAGCCATGAAATTAAAAGATGCTTACTCCTTGGAAGAAAAGTTATGACCAACCTAGATAGCATATTCAAAAGCAGAGACATTACTTTGCCAACAAAGGTCCATCTAGTCAAGGCTATGGTTTTTCCAGTGGTCATGTATGGATGTGAGAGTTGGACTGTGAAGAAAGCTGAGTGCTGAAGAATTGATGCTTTTGAACTGTGGTGTTGTTGAAGAAGACTCTTGAGAGTCCCTTGGACTGCAAGGAGATCCAACCAGTCCATCCTAAAGGAGATTAGTCCTGGGTGTTCATTGGAAGGACTGATGCTGAAGCTACAACTCTAATACTTTGGCCACCTCATGCGAAGGGTTGACTCATTGGAAAAGACCCTGATGCTGGGAGAGATTGGGGGCAGGAGGAGAAGGGGATGACAGAGGATGAGACAGCTGGATGGCATCATCAACTCGATGGACATGAGTTTGAGTGAACTCCGGGAGCTGGTGATGGACAGGGAGGCCTGGTGTGCTGTGATTCATGGGGTCCCAAAGAGTTGGATATGACTGAGCAACTGAACTGAACTGAACTGAGTCAACAGTTCAGAGCAAATGCTAGAGTCCCAGACATTCTGCATAGATAACTTTGGAGGGGTCTCTGCCCAAGGTATGAAGATGAGCTGCTGCATTTAAGTGACCAGAGATCAAGCAAAAAAATGTTTTTCCATTTCTTGCCTTTGGGATTAAGCCCACAAACACCTTAGCAAAGCACTCAAGTACAAAATGTCCTACCTATATCAAACTCTCTAGACTCTTTGGCCTTTCACATTCATTCACTCAGTACTCCAAGAATATAAGTTTACTTATAAGTTTTTGAAACTACCCTATTTATTATTGCTCTATGATCTACCTAATCAAAGCTATTCTTAAGCTCCTCTGATATCTCACGCTGGGGCCTGAATGGTCAAGTTCATGTATGCTTCCCTTTTGATCAGGACCTCTGTTATAGCTACATCCATGATGCCACAATTAACTACTTGCAGGACTGTCTCTTCTCCTGCACCTGTGAGACTGTGGAGGGCAGGGACAACGATGACTGTGCAACTCTGACACCAAGAACATTGCTGCTATATAGGATAGGATAACATTCACTCAGTCATGTCCAGGTCTTTGCAACACCCTGGACTATACAGCCCATGGAATTCTCCAGGCCAGAATACTGGAGTGGGTAGCCTTTCCCTTCTCCAGGGGATCTTCCCAACCCAGGGATCAAACCCAGGTCTCTAGCATTGCAGGCATTCTTTACCAGCTGAGCCATCAGGGAAGCCCCGCTGCTATATTGGATTTGTCAGGGGAGTGTAACCTCCTCCGTTGCCCTGGCCCTTTGGCTCCTCTTTTTATAAGTTTATTNTAGCATTGCAGGCATTCTTTACCAGCTGAGCCATCAGGGAAGCCCCGCTGCTATATTGGATTTGTCAGGGGAGTGTAACCTCCTCCGTTGCCCTGGCCCTTTGGCTCCTCTTTTTATAAGTTTATTCCTCCCTCCTGGGCCTGCCCTATGTAAATTGGGCTAGCCAGGAGTGCTGTTTGTTCTACCTGGAGTCCTCACTCCGGTCCTCTGACCTTCCTTTGTTCTATTTTCTCAGGTTTTTCCCTTGTCTTTTAGCCACTGCTATACTGGATTCCTTTTTTCTATTCTAACTACCTAACACATTCATCACTATTCACATACAAAACTGATAAGAGTCCATGTTGCCTGAAAAAAATTGAAATATAAGCTTACAGTAGAATTTAATATAAAACTAGAATATGCAAATGTATAACAATAAAATATATAGAGTAAAACAAAATTTAAATGCACATTATGTAAATACATAAATTTATTAAATATAAAAATATATTAAAAAGTCAGGAGTTATAAAAATATCATTTATTCTCAGTCAAGAGAGAAGTCCTCTTAAAAAACAAATTCTAGTTTTTTAATGTCTTATAAGACTGAGCATTGAAATAAAGAACAATAAATATAGAATCAAGGCAAAAGTAAGCAGTAATTTAACAGAAAAAGTTCCTGGGAGAAGGTCTGCTGTATTGAGAATTGTTGTTAGAATTAAGTAAACCTTAGTTCAAATTTTGTCTCCACCATATGCTTTAACTATATTTAGAGATAGTTTACGTGAATTCTTTGAGCTTCAGTGTCTTTTGCCATATAATGGAATTAACACTATCTCTGCTGATAGATGGTTGTAAAATTAAAGAAGAAAAGGACTCAATAGCATCTGACACATAAGTAGGTACTCAACAAATTTTATACTTCATCCATATTATCTGACTGAAAATAAAACATATGTGAAGGTAATGATATCAATAACATTAATGGAAATGGGGGGAAGGGATAGTTAGTTAGGGGATTTGGGATCTACATATATACATTGCTCTATTTAAAATGAATAACCTACAAGGTCCTACTGTCTAGCACAGGGAATTCTGCTTAATGTTGTGTGGAAGCCTGGACAGGAGGGGCATTTGAGGGGGAATGGATACATGTATATGGTATGACAGAGTTGTTTTGCTGTCCACTTGAAACTATTACAACATTGTTTGTTATGCTATAATATAAAATAAAAAGTTTTTAAAAAAGAATGATCAATAGATAAAATAGAACTTATCCAACTGAAGCATAAAATTACTACACATTTCTTAAAGAAGCAGTTTTTATCCCCAAACTGGATGACAAATAGTTGATTTCTAATCACAATTCAAAGATTTATTATATTTTTAAAACAAAGCATATAACCTCATCCCTCTTGTTTCATCTTTTGATTAGTATTGGCATTCAAACTTGAACATTCAGAGTTTTAAATTTACCAGTATGTTATAAATCACAACAAAAAGAGATTAATGCTTTAATTTCCATTTTTACATCATTAAAATAGAATTAACTTTGTTAAGAAAAGCAAATGGGAGCCCTAATTGTTTGGACATCTTACTTTGCATGTTCGAAACAAGCTCTTAGAAAGACTTGTCCTTTTCTCCCTTCCTTGAACAATTGACATTAACTGTAACTCTGTTTTGCCTCCCTTGTCTTTCTGCTGTGCATACCCACCTAAAGAAGTGAACATTAAATGCAATACCTTATCAAGAAATGGCTGGAAACATATCATAGATTATTATCTTTCTCTTGGAGAGATGAAGTCTGATCCTTCTTCCAGGTCACATGTAAATATGACATTTGAGATTTTGTAAATAGAAGCAATGATTCTGAAACAATGCAAAAATAAAACATGAGAAGAAACTGGTAGTGAAAAACCAAAAGGGAATTATTATTGTGATTATTTAGTAAACTGAATTTAGTCTAGAAGTGACACTCAAGATACATCCATTACCATATTTTCCATTAGCTACATGCCATCCTAAGCAATATCATACTGCTCTTCCATTGCTAATTTTAGCCTGAATAATATAAATTATTTCTTGTGTTCAATTTACTTATTTGATGTGACAATTTAAAAGAAAAGTGTACCTCTGAACTTAGTGTGAAAAATGGCATACAATCTGCCTATTACTGGCAAAAGCAAGGGTTTGTCTCAACCCACCCCACCACCCCTGGGGTAATTGTAACAGTTATTGTTTTCCCATGTTTTGCATTTTGCTTCTTTTTTAAATCAATGATGCTTAACAAACAAAAGAAAAACTTGTTCAACTTATTTTGCATATTTTAAAAGTGCAAATTAGGGTTCTTGTTAAGGAAAAGTAATAATTTGAAAAAATGCTGACATTGCAAAATACATAAAATACCACCTATAATTGATGTGATTATCTTTTGGAGGCAATTTCAACACTTTGGTGAGTATTTTTATTTTAGAGTAAAATGAAATGCCCACTTTTGAGATGTGTGTGGAATTCCAAAACAAAGAATTATTGGATATTAATTTAAATGTCCTATGAGTAATTTGAGTAATGATTCTATTTATTAGGAACATAATTTTGAATGAAAGACTTCACTATTTTTAATATGTGAACTGGAGAATAGTTCAATAACCTTGACTATAATCAGACTTCCTTGGTAAATAAGTGGAGTTCTATGAAAGGGGAAAATTTGCAGGATCAAACACATTCATCCTGTGACATTATAAATATGGTCTGAATAATGTTATTTTATTTAAAATCTCAATTTTCAAAAGATTATATGAAAAAGAATGCTATGTTCACATAAATGAACATTTAGTTTCAGCTTAAAAGTAGCATGCATCCAGTTCAATTTTTTTAAAGGAAATAAACATTTATTACTTATCTTCTTTAGAAATGCAAAACCAATTACAGAAGTGGCATATTCTTTTAGATTCACCTCAAAACCAAAACTCTGTATGAGGAAAAGTTTACAAAATCATAGCAGTCCACATTGAAAGCCACATTCAATTATGGTGGGTTTATAGATACTGTAAAATAGCTGTTTGAAAAAATACCGTTGAACTTCAGGTCTTCTGAAAGTCCCAAGATCTTAAGTTGCGATTTTCCCTTCTTTCATCCCCAAAGTTTAAAAAGCCATTTAAATGTGTTAAAGAAGAAAGCATATATTATAGATTCACTGAAACATAAACAAAGGTCTTTAAAACTAATGCTTAAGAACAAGCAGTTTGATGAAAATAAATTTTTCTTATAACTGAAAGTCTGTTTACAGCTACATAAAATAGAATGATCAGTTAGCTTAAATTGATTTCAACGTTCTCTTCCTACATAACATGAATGAACATGATATTTCAGGTTTATTAAAAGAAAATTGGCATTTAAAATATTAAAAACATTTACATTCATAGCCAAATTAAAAAAATATTAAGTAATACCACTCATATTTTCTTTATCTATCTTTTCATTTTTCATTATTGAAATAATGATTATATTTTATTATAATACATATTCATAATTAATGATTACTTCACACTAATACATATAGTCTGTTGACTAATATTAGACACTGTTCACAGACTAAGTCTAGATTCTGAGCCTATTCTCTTAGGAAGCTCCCACTAAAATTCAATACTTCTTTATAATAAATAATAAAAGCAGTGTCTACCCTCCAAAGAGAATTCCAGAATGACATTTTTACTGACTACAGCTGGGAGAACACTATCTTGACTGAAGTTTAGTAGCATCTTGTAAGAGGGCTTTAAAGTGATGTTTTTAATGTTTGGGATCCCCTTGCCAATGCTTTAAGGCATGTATTTCAGTGTGGGATTGAACTGACATTATTGATCATAGTTCTCAATATAAGAGTGATGGATAGGGAGACACAGGGAGGCACAGAGTGAATATTGGTGAATAAACAGTTCTTTGATATGCAAGTGGGTTTGACCAGTCCAGTGATCTACTATCTTGGGAATGAGGTTGGTTGAACACTTTATTGTTTAGATAAATGACTTTTTCTAAAGACATAGAAGAAGCAATAAAGTTGTATCTACTTTACAGCCTTATCTTTCTGGGTAAGAATTCTCTGGGACAACTTTTCAAGTCTTGTAAGCTTAGAAAAAATCTCTGCAGATGGTGACTGCAGCCATGAAATTAAAAGACGCTTACTCCTGAAAGAAAAGTTATGACCAACCTAGATAGCATATTCAAAAGCAGAGACATTACTTTGCCAACTAAGGTCTGTCTAGTCAAGGCTATGGTTTTTCCAGTGTTCATGTATGGATGTGAGAGTTGGACTGTGAAGAAGGCTGAGCGCTGAGGAATTGATGCTTTTGAACTGTGGTGTTGGAGAAGACTCTTGAGAGTCCTTTGGACTGCAAAGAGATACATCCAGTCCATTCTGAAGGAGATCAACCCTGGGATTTCTTTGGAAGGAATGATGCTAAAGCTGAAACTCCAGTACTTTGGCCACCTCATGTGAAGAGTTGACTCATTGGAAAAGACTCTGATGCTGGGAGGGATTGGGGGCGGGAGAAGAAGGGGGCGACCGAGGATGACATGGCTGGATGGCATCACAGACTCGATGGACGTGAGTCTGAGTGAACTCCGAGAGGTGGTGATGAACAGGGAGGTCTGGCGTGCTGCGATTCATGGGGTCGCAAAGAGTCGGACACGACTGAGCAACTGAACTGAACTGAAGCTTAGACAAGAGGGTTAAATTCTGGGGCCTCAGGGTGTATTTGTTCTCAGTACTTAAAAATAATAACAACCATCACTGCATACACATGCCAGGAGCAGAACAAGAAAAAAGAAAAAGATTCTCTCATGTAAATGTAAAAAAAATCTTATATTCTTGTGCTATAAAAAATATAACAACGTCAGGATAGTTGCTAGGTAAGCACATTCACACACACTCTCAAAATCATTCCACCTGGGGAAAAGTATAATATAAACCACTTGAAGAATCTCGGTCACATATACACCTCAAATTATTTTTTCTTTTTGAGTTTTTGAGAAAAGGCATTTTAATGATGAACAATGACATTTATACTGGCCATCATATCTCTGATCTTCCCTTTGTTAACTGTGTATTAGATAAAACTGAAATGCATACTTAATAAACTCTAAGACATTTCCAAGTATTTGGATGGATTCAGTGCAGAACCTGAGCACTCCTTTGTCTGAATTAAAATTAGCCACGAGTTAGCTTGTTTTTAGAGTCCATCGTCTATGTGTAATATTGCTCAGGTGACTCTAGAGGTAAAGAACCTGCTTACCAATTCAGGAGACATAAGAGACGCGGGTTCAATCTCCAGGTTAGGATGATCCCTGGAGGAGGGCATGACAACTCACTCCAGTATTCTTGCCTGGAGAATCCCATGGTCAGAGGAGCCTGGCAGACTACAGTCCATAGGGTCACAAAGAGTCTGACACCACTGAATTGACTTAGCATGCACACACGTCTATGCATAAGAAATATAGATTCATGAAATAAAATGGCATTTGTCCTTCTAATAATGTGTTTAAAATTATTCTCTTCAGAATACTCTTAAACAAGTTGTGTGAATACTTCCTCTTCTTTCTCTTTCCTTCCCTCTTGGTCTCCTTCTCTTCCTCTCTTCCCTTCACTTTTGTTTTCTGTCTCTTCTCTTCCTACCAACACTGATGACTCCAGCTCTCACTAGCCATTTACAAGAGCTGTGGAGAGATAGAAAGATGAATCAGAACTATGCATATAGATTTCTCACAGTCTATTCAATAATTTATTTAGCTATTTTACATTTTATTAAATTTAGTGCCTACTTGCTCAGTTGCTTTAGTTATGTCTGACTCTTTGCAACCCTGTGGACTGTAGCCTGCCAGGCTCCTCTGTCCATGAGATTCTGCAGGCAAGAATACTGGAGTGGACTGCCAGTGCCCTCCTCCAGGGGATCATCCTGATCCAAGCATGGGACTCATGTCTTTTATGTCTCCTGCATTGCCAGGTGCATTCTTTACCACTGGCACTACCTGGAAAGCCCCATTAAATATAGTACTGAAAGCAAAATCTATCATTATCAGATACTAACTTTCATGTAAGTTTTTGTGACATCTCTCCAAGGAGACCATGTGCACTTATGAAATATTGAAAACAGTTTGTTCCATGATTTCTCCTACTTCAGGGGATCTTTGCAATTAGTTCAAACCTCTTCTTCTATTCATCTATGTTAGTTCTCTATGCTTCTTGCCGTTACAAGTTTATTTTTGATAAGTAATACCATTTTAATGATAAGGTAAAATTCTCATCAAAACATGCAGAAGTAAGGTCAATCTAATGGTAAATATGTACTTTACATATCATGAATAAAATGATAGCATTACTCCAATGCTTTTTATTTGGGCTTTACTGCATTTATGAGTTGGAGATGAAAATTTAAACAAAGAAAATAAAAAGGGGATTTTTCTGGTAATCTGGTGGTTAAGACTTCACTTCCAATGCAAGGGACGCAGGTTAGATCCCTGGTTGGGGGCTAAGATCCCACATACCTTGCAATCAAAAAACAAAAATATTAAACAAAAGCAATATTGTAACAAATTCAATAAAGACTTTAAAAATCGTTCACATAAAAAAATATTAAAAATGAAAAGGCATATAGAAAAGAGAGAGGTAAAATGTACAACTTATCTGATACCATTTGTCTGATACCATCATAACTGATGGTACCATCATTCTGATACCATCACAACTTTGTGTAGCATTTGTAATTCAATTGAAGCATCTTAATCATTCTACTTCTTTTGTTTATTCTAGGGATGTTACTACTACTACCAAATTAGAAATTAGTTCTTGTCTCCTGAACTAGTGTTTGGTAGTTATTCCCCTGGAAAAGGAAATGACAGACAACCCACTCCAGGATCCTTGCCTGGAAAATGTCATGGACACAGGAGCCTGATGGGCTGCAATCCATGGGGTCATAAAGAGTCAGACATGACTGAGCGACTGACACTTACTTACTTAAGGGAGAAGGGCTATAATAATTCACTGGCTATTAACGCTAAAGTGTGTATAATGCAAACAGAAATAATCACATTCCCATTTATAAACAATGATTGAAATTCCCATATTAATGTAAAAAATTATTTTGACAAATTTACATGCCTTCCTGAAAGGAAACATTTCACTGTGATCAATTAAAGCTATTTGAATTTTAACAAATACTCTTATTGTCTCCCATTTTTTATAATAATCATAGTTAAATTATTTACATGTTTTTTTTTTTCCAGAAATGAGTGCATTAAAGACATTGAGCTTGCTCAAATAGATATAAATAGTCTTCCTATATTTGCTCATTTCTTTCAGTTCATTCATAGGGCAATTGGTTCACCATCATCCTATGCTGGTGCTTTAAAAATCAGTATGGTGCTCTGATCTATGAGAAATAGTAACAGCACAGTGTCTGATATAATCAAATACACTGGTACATAAAATTGCTTGAGAGTAAACTTTTGAATAAAGAGCTGCAAGGCACATTGGAATCACTGGGATTGTCAACTTGGACAAATCTGAATCAATTTTGATAAAAAATGAAATTAATGGTATATTCTTTCTTTCTACTTCACAAAAGTCAGGGAATATAAAGTAAGTGCCACAGAAAAAGATACTTTATAAAATACAGGCTATCATTTTCAATATGATTAAAAATCATATTTTCAAAAATAGAGTAAATTTCTAAATGTATCTATGTATATATTCAGACTTCAAACATCTGTGGTCTACCTATATAATCAAGGAGAGTAATCAGGAAAAATGAATATTCTTAGAGTTTTAAGCTAATTACTCTCAAGCATGCTAACCTTAACACTATGGAATGAAATATAGGTCAAGATTCAGGAACCAAGGAGAAGCTAACATGTTTGCCAGGTTATCATGACTTACAGAAAGACAATATCATTGAAAGAAGTAAGAATTAGCATTATTAAGCAGAGTTCTCATTTCACTTTCTTAAATTTTACACCAGTCAGCTGCATTTAAAAGGGAAAACTAGGATCACATTTTTATCTACAAGGCAATAAAATTAAAATATTATAATATTCAAGTTAAGCTTGAAGATTCTAACCAATTTTAGCAGCTTACTAAAAGTATTCAGTCTTGCAAATAAAAATTTTATGTAATGGGATTTGAAAACTATTCATATGAAGAAGAAAAGAAATAACATAGCAAATTAGCAGGCAGTTCTAGTATTTAAATAACTCACTTTCCTGGGGTATAAATACATAAATATGTATTCTATAATGTTTTAAAAATTCAGCTTTTGGAAAATAGCATACTAAGCCTATGTGCTGTGTGCTTAGTTGCTCAGTCATGTCTGACTCTTTGCGACTCCATGGACTGTAGGGCTCCAGGCTCCTCTGTCCATGGAATTCTCCAGGCAAAAACAGTGGAGTGGGTTGTCATTCCCTTCTCCAGAGCATCTTCCCAACCCAGGGATCAAGCTCAGGTCTTCTGCCTTGCAGGTGGATTCTTTACCATCTGAGCCATCAAGGAAGTCATATTAAGCCTACAAATTTATTATATAAACAATCATATCAACTTGAGTAAATTGTAATCAATTTAATGAAATCAGTATATTTCAGATTGAATTCATGAGTTATACAGAAAGATGATAAGATTAGAATACAAACTCCTTTCATATAAAAAGGGAATACATTTTCATCTTCTGTTTCTATTTTCAAAGCAACTGTTCAACTCTAAAATCATAGATCTCCTAATTTTATTTCCTCAACAGGAAAAGAAATTCTGAAGTCTGTTCCAAAAAATCAGTTTTGATTAACATTTCAACTTTAGAATATCTAACTAACACCAATTTGAGAGGAATGCTATAAAAATTTTCTTCCAAGATGCTTTATGACAAAGATACATTGTTCTTCACTTAGAGGCACTGATATTAGACACTAATACAAGGCCTGAATCAGAGTTAATAACATACATTAAATTTTCTTTAGCAGAAATTCAAAATACTAAATACACCAATGAGTCTTGGATCATTAACCATTTAATTTTAAAACCTTAAAAATAAATATGGTCTTCAGACCATGTTCTACAATTCCTTTCAATACATGCTTTATGTATAAGCTTAAGAATTTTTAACACTGAGCACAGAATTGTTATACAAGAATCCATATATATCCTTAAAAATGTATGTGTAGTCTTACTTGCTGTAACAGAGTTGCCCACTGTTTAATTAAATAAAGACCTGTTTTTTGCAATCATGAGGTTTCTTTTTCCTTTTATCCCTTAGAAGGCTCACAGACTAATATATCTCTTATTAATGAAGTTAACATTTTCCAGGAAGTCTAGAAGTACTCCTATATTATATTATGTCAAATCAAGGCCTTAATAAAATTTGTTTTCAAAATAAATATATTTTCTCCAAATACAATATGGAAAACTGTAAATGCATATGTCAATTTCATGAAAAACATGACATGATCTTTCAAACAAATGGGCATATATTTTTATATCCTATTTCTGGGGTTTTAAGCAATGCGTAATAACAGCTAATGCTAATAACTGTATGTCAGGCACCAGGTACCATTCTAAATGCTTTATTTGTCACATCTCATGTAACCTTGCTTGCAGCTCTGTAGGGGAGAGGTCTCTTTAGTGTCCTCATTTTACAAATGAGAAACTAAGCCCCTGGAGAACAGGAAAACTATCAAAGTTTAGAGAGCCATAATTGGCTGAACCAGGCTTTGAAGTGAGTCAGTTGAACTTGAGAACCTGTGCTCTTAACCACGACAGTGTGTTTCTCTCTCTGTAAAATATTTAATGTTCCTTGGTCAACACTAGAGTGCTTGAGTTATCTAAAGAGGTTTTCAAAATAGCTCTTCATCTTGTCTGCATAGAGTATGTAATGTATTTGATTTTCACTAGTGCATAGAAGCTGGGTTTGTTTTTGGCCTTGGCAGAATTCTGAAGGAAGAGAGGTTGGCATACCTTCCCTTCCTGTTCAACTCCCCTCTTCTCAGAGTGTCCAGAAATTCTCCTAAAACCCCAACTCCTTCTGTGTTAATGTACCCTTGCTCTCAGGCCATTACCAACTTATCCTTCTTTATAAAATATTGAAAACTTCCCTAACATTTTGGCCCATTTACTTAACATTCATTCCAATTAAATTGTTCCAAAATATCAATTTAGAAAATAATCACTTTCTTCAAAATCTAGTTATCATTAATTTTCCTTTTTTTTACCAAAGTATTCAGATTAAAAAATAAACTTGATATGGTCCATTCTCTGCTTGACCTGCATGGAATGGAGTTCCAGAAGGGAAGGCAAAGAGTCCATATAATACTTCTCAAAGTGAGGTCTAAATAACCCCACAAGGCAGCAACAGACTGGGTGTGAGCCAACATTGGTGCTGAGAGTCTAAGGATAAATACCATATACCTTTTAGAAACATGGACTTTACTTGGTAGCAATTACTAAAAACACTGTATTTCATTTTAAAAAAGCATGTCACCAAATCAAATGCAATATTTACACAATTTTTCAGGTATAAAAGAAAGACTTGAGACAAATTTTATGATTTCACATTTTTAAGCCTGCATTGGTAGGTGCCTCATTTTTCCCCCCAGGACAAAGTCAGGATTTCCTGACCTCAGAGTCTTTAGGAGAACAGATTGAGAATTACTTGATCAGGGAATATGTGGAATTTGAGAAATGAAGATATTTTCCAATGCATTGTATAATAATCTTTTTAAGTTAACTGTAATTGGAGAAATATATCCTTAATACAGACAGACTGACACATGCCATCTTCCTATCTCTAAATTTAGTTAATATTATATTGAATTAGAGAGAGGGGAAACAAATCTTCAATATTGGGCCTTTGTGTAAATTGTCCCATTTAGGACAAGCTGTGATATTTTAGAGATAAAAAATAAAGATCACTTGCTCCCAGTTTACATCTTTTAAATGGGATTAAAAGTGAGACAGGATTCAAGTTATGGTCTGTATTATAGCTACTGGTTAACTCAGTCCTAGAATTAAGGTCTACATTCCCTTGCATTCTCTTTTCTAATATTTTACAAATTGAATTCTTGTAATTTGATTCAGTTCAGTTCAATTCAGTTCCTCAATCATGTCTGACTGTTTGTGACCCCATGGACTGCAGCACACCAGGCCTCCCTGTCCATCACCAACTCCTAGAGACTACTCAAACTCATGTCCATAGGGTCAATGATGCCATCCAACCATCTCATCCTCTGCCATCCCCTTCTCCTCCCACCTTCAATCTTTCCCACCATCAGGGTCTTTTCAAATGAGTCAGTAAATAATCTGATTAATTGCACTCATTTCACATGCTGGCAAGGTAATGCTCAAAATCCTTCAAACTAGGCTTCAACAGTACATGAACTGAGAACTACCAGCTGTACAATATGGGTTTAGAAAGACAGAGAAACAAGAGATCAAATTGCCAATATCCACTGGATCATAGAAAAAAGCGAGAATTCCAGAAAAGTACCTACTTCTGCTTCATTGACTACAATAAAGCCTTTGAATATGTGGATCACAACAAACTGTGGAAAATTCTGAAACTGATAGGAATAACAGAATACCTTACCTGCCTCTTGAGAAGCCTGTATGCATGTCAAGAAGCAACAGTTAGAACTGGACATGGAAAAATGTACTGGTTCAAAATTGGGAAAGGAATATGTCAAGGTTGCATACTGTTACCTTGGCTTATTTAGCTTATGTGCAGAGTACATCATGCAAAATGCTGGGTTGGATGAATCACAAGCTGGAATCAAGATTCCTGGGAGAAATATCAATAACCTCAGATATGCAGATGACACAACCTGAATGGCAGAAAGCAAAGAAGAACTAAAGAGCCTCTTGATGAAGGTGAAAGAAGAGAGTGAAAAACCTAACTTAAAACTCAACATTCAGAAAATTAAGATCATGGCATCTGGTCCCATCACGCCATGGCAAATAGATGGGAAAAAAAAATGGAAGCAGTGAGAGACTTTATTTTCTTGATCTCCTAAATCACTGCAGATGGTGACAGAAACCATGAAATTAAGAGACACTTGCTCCTTGGAAAAAAACAACGACAAACCTTGATACCATATTAAAAAGCAGTGATAGCACTTTGCTGACAAAGGCCTGTATAGTCAATGCTATGATTTTTCTAGAATTCACATACAGATATGAGCGTTGGACCATAAAGAATCCTGAGTGCCAAAAAATTGATGCTTTCAAACTGTGGTGCTAGAAAAGACTCTGAGACTCCTTTGGACAGCAAGGAGATAAGACAAGTTAATCCTAAAGAAAATTGGTCCTGAATAGTCATTGGAAGGACTGATGCTGAAGCTGAAGCTTCAGTTCTTTGGCCACCTGATGCAAAGAGCTGACTCATTGGAAAAGATCTTTATGCTGGGAAAGATTGAGGGCAGGAGGAGCAGGGGGCAACAAAGGGTGAGATCGTTGAATGGCATCACCAACTCAATGGACATGACTTCGAGCAAACTCCAGGAGATAGTGAAGGCATGCTGCAGTCCATAGGGTTGCAAAGACTCAGACACGACTGAGTGACTGAACAAACCACAACAATCAGGCTAATTGAAAGTGTTATGAATCCAAAGCTGCATATTTTCTTCTTTTTCTTTTTTTTCGATCTTTGGCCTCCAAACATAAAATCAAGCAGCCAGGAAATATGACTAGTTGCTATTGGCAACAGAGCGATATCTATGTAACCTCTTACTGCTGGAGAAGGAAATGGCAACCCACTCCAGTAATCTTTTCTGGAGAATTCCATGGACAGAGGAGCCTGGCAAGCTACATACAGTCCATGGCATTGCAAAGAGTCAGGCATGACAGAACAACTATCACTCACTCTCACTACTGCAAACAACTGTAGTGAATAAGCAGGAATAGAAGAAAATGGTTATCCTAGTACACTAAACTTAGCAATCTCTAATAGGAGAAAATTGTAGAAAGAGAGACTGAAACTGGGAGAATCAGAAGAAAACTTCCTTCCTCCTCTGTCAATTCTTGATCTAGTTTTGCCATGGGCCCAGCCTCTCTCTGTCTATATAAAGTTAAAGCAATGACTTAATCTCTACACAGGTTTCCCTGGTGGCTTAGTGGTAAAGAATCCATCTGCCAAGCAGGAGATGTGGGCTTGATCCCTGGGTTGGGAAGACCCCCTGGAGAAGGAAATGGCAACCCACTTCAGTATTCTTGCCTGGAAATCCAACATACAGAGGAGCCTGGCAGGCCATAGTCCATGGGGTCACAAAAAGAGTCAGAAACAACTTAGTGACTAAACAACCACAACAATCTCTATGTACTTTATTTGCTTTATTTGTAAAATAAAGCACCTGAAAGTGAAAGTCTCTCAGTCATGGCCGACTCTTTGCGACCCCATGGACTATACAGTTCATGGAATTCTCCAGGTTAGAATATTGGAGTGAGTAGCCTTTCCCTTCACCAGGGGATCTCCCCAATCCAGGGGTGGAACCCAGGTCTCCTGCATTGCAGGTGGATACTTCACCAGCTGAGCCATAAGGGAAGCCCAAGAATACTGGAGTGGGTAGCATATCCCTTCTCCAGGGGATCTTCCCGACCCAGGAATCAAACTGGAGTCTCCTGCATTGCAGGCAGATTCTTTACCAACTGAGCTTTCAGGAAAGCCCCAAAATAAAGCACCTAGACAACATACTATACTTGAATTTAATGAAAAGTCCCAGAAGCAATGACTGTATGACAAACCTTAAGGTACCTTCCACTTCTTAAAAATCTATAATGCTAAAATCACAAATCAAATAGTTTTTTATCTAAACATTTTGATGTTTTAACACTGTGTTATTAGGATTTGAAAAAGGACTGGACTTCATAATTATCTAAGATAGTACAAAAAGTCCATTAAATAAATATAAAACATGCCAGAAAACATAGATGGAATTATCAGTACCTCACTGGCCAACTAATGGCCACTGCAAACATGGAAACAGATAGTCTCATAGAATCAGGTTGCTCTCAGTGTTAATCACCCCTAAAAGGCCATCCTCCAAATAAGAGGTTGTCTAATAACAATTTGAGGTCTTGACATTATAAAAGAGGACATTTGAAAACCAAAACATTCACTAAAGTGAAAAAATCTGTAGTTGTGGAATTACAGGCATGTTGATAGTTGTCAAGAAAAATATTGGGGGATGGACACTTTCACTAGTATTCTTTTCACACCATATAAGTGATAAGCTTTTCTGCTTAGGTTCATGTGATGTTTTGGTCAAGGGTTACAGTCTTACTTTAGTTTGACAAAATAGGGCCTACTTTTATCATAACTAACAAGAGGAGGCAAAACATACATTTCTGATTGGGAACTGTTCATCTTTGGTTGGAGGATGGCTAACATGTTTCAAAGTCATCACTCTACCCTGTATGATCAGTTTAGCTAACATTTACTTTTCAGGTGATAAGTTGTATCAGTTAGACACAGTCAGTTTTTAACCATTTGAGTATAATAAGTTAGAGCCAGAAATACCAATATTCCAATGATTTATATTCATTCACTTAATAGCCTCCTTCTGAAACAGATTTAATTCACCATATAGCAGACAATTAACCATTTAACTGATGAACCCACAACCAGATAATATGATTAATTACATGAAAGCATACTGAATTCCTCCAATGTTCTAGGTGCTGTATATGCTTAGCACTAGAAATATAGCAGAGTTATCAGTTCCTGTCTTCCGACTGTTCTGAGACTGGTAAACTCTCTTGTTTTACCACCTAGATCTCTTTTTACTCTAGTGACCTAGACAACAGGAGTGGTGAGGTTCCTTCTTCTCATTTCTTCAAAGACTTAGAGTAGAGATTATTCTCATGTCAGTCACTTCATTTGCAAATATTTTCTGCCATTCTGAGGGCTGTCTTTTTGTCTCATTTATGGTTTTCTTTGCTGTGCAAAAGCTTTTGCGTTTAATTAGGTCCCATTTGTTTATTTTTGTTTAACAAATATTGTGTGTTAACACATATATGTGGCATCTAGAAAAATGGTTTAAATGAGCCTATTTTCATGGCAAGAATAGAGATATAGAAATAGGAAACAGACATGCAGACACAGAAGGAGGTGTGGGATGAATTGTGAGACTGGGATTGATGTATGTGCACTGCCACGTGTAAAACAGGTAACTAGTGGGAACCTTTTGTATAGCGTAGGCAGCTCAGCTCGCTACTCTACGATACATAGATGGATGGGACAGGGTGGGAAGGTGGGATAGGAGATTGAAGAGGGAGGGGATATATGTATACATATCGACAGTCCACTCTGTTGTACAGCAGAAACTAACACAACATTATAAAGCAATTATCCCCCAATTGAAAAAAAGGACGACTTTAGCAGCAGCCCTAAGAAAGAATCTCATCTATTCTTATCTGTTCCTCTGCTTTTTAACCATTTGAGTATAAGAAGAAAGAGACCACAAAAAACTTTCTCCCTTGAAACCCAAGGCAAAGATGGTCTACAGCACCTCCTACCGGTACATTGTTTATTCTCCTAATGTTAGGGCGGCATCCCTAGCAGGTAGTAGCTCTATTCCCATGCTACCCCTTCAACATCATGAGCTACAAGCCAGTAGAGGAAAAGATGACCATAAGGAAGAATAGCTTCATGACCTTCATTTGTCCTATTCTTTACTAGGTAGTTTTGTTTCTCCCACCAATCTTTGCCCACTGTTACGAATTTCTTTAGTTTGCTCCTGGTGCATGTCCTGTCCTAGCAGAGAAGGAAGAGGAGCGGGTGGAGCAGTGAGCAGTCAGAGAAACCTGGAGCCTCCCTCCAGGCTAAAGCCTAGTCCCTGGGGACTGCAGCGTGTAGCATGCTCTGGAGGCAGCCTGAACAACCAGGGTGCCAGCCTAAGGAAAGACTCCAGGAAAGTGATGAAGATGATTTTCTTCCTGTTGTATTCTAGACAGCGTATTATTCACGCTGTCGCTGGCACCAAAGGATAAATTACACTGTCTGAATATTCTCGGCAGAACAGAAGCGATAATAGCAAACTGAGTTATACAACATTCTGAACAAAATGCAATAAGGCATGTAATAGGCCAAATCAACTCCAAAGTTAAGCTTAGGAAAAAGGCCTCTGCTCTCAGTTGTGTGTTTGCATGGTATAACTTATTTTTTATTCTACAATAAAATAAATGTGAGAGCAGCTCTGGCATTGCTAATCACCTGCATCACAGTGAGCTCTATCACACAGAAAATCTGCACTGAGTAATACAGTTTAAAGAGGGATTCAAATAAACTATGGCAGGAAACATGTGGTTGGCTGATGAATTTATCATGATCATGTCTCCTTAATTGATATTTGTTAAACAAAGGAATAATTATACTGCTGAGATACTTTAAGTGTCAACTAAATAGTGTAAAGCTATGGATCAGCAGTCATTTTAGAGAAATAAATAAGGTTTTCCCATTGAGATTCTGCTTTCTCTACTTTAAAGCAAAATATGGCTAATAGGAAAACTGATCATCAAGATACTCTCATTAATTCAAAGTTGTCTACATTTTTTATTATTAGTTTAATTTGCATTCTGGTTGTCACATTATAAAGAGGGTTTGTTATGCTTATGTGTGTTTGTGTGTTTATGAAAATGACACTAAACCCTCATTAAAATGAAATCTTTAATTTATTTTACACATAGGCAGAGCTCTATGTTTCATATTCATGCCAGTCTCAAACTTTTAGATATTCCTGAGAAATAAAATAACATAAAAACCTGAAGCAAAGTGAAAAGCCATACTTCATGGGCATTAGCATCTGATCCTTTGAAGCTGCTTTTCTCTCTAATAGGATCCCATCTATAGGATGCAGTAGCTGCTTTTGGGAGCAGGTTATGAAAACTCAGAGAACCATCAGGAGTCAGAAGAAAAGAAACAATGAGAGAGAAGTTGTTTAGTAAATTTATTTTCAGTGCACATTTCACTGTCTATTCTTCAAGTAGGTTTTTGCTTAGGGAAACTGAATAACCCTGTAAGATTTCATGGAAATTCTGTTTGAGAGCAATTACCTGAGGTCTACATAGGAGACTCAGGTTTAGAACAGCTTATGGTGATGCATAAAAAGCTGCTCCATTTTCAGGCATGATATGACTTGATATCAGAAAGCAGTGGATATTTTGAAAAATGATATATAGTTAGAAGCATCTCTGAGAGGGAAACAGTTGTGCATGCATGCTCGGTCTCTTCAGTTGTGTCCAACTCTGTGACCCCATGGACTATAGCCCACCATGCTCCTCTGTCCATGGGATTTTCCAGGCAAGAATACTGGAGTGGGTTGCCATGCCCTCCTCCAGAGAAGCCCACAGACCCAGGGATTGAACCCACATTTCCTGCATCTCCTGCATTGCTGGTGGACTGTTTACCTACAGAGCCACTGGGATAAATGATAAACAGCAAAGAAATGGTATCTTCATGTAGTAAACTCAACTGCACATTTGAATGTTTGCTTGTACCACCACTTCAGCCACACTATATCCCTCAAATGAATATATTGTCTCCCCAGAAAACCTCCTTCATCTCATAAATGATCTATCTCACTAAACCAAACTTCTGTCTTCCCTGGTATGTAGCCCAGAAACTTAGACATTATCCTCAATAGCGAAGGACAGGAAAACCTGGTGTGCTGCAGTCCATGGGGTTGCTAAGCTGGACATGGCTGAAAATTGATGCTTTTGAACTGTGGTGCTGGAGAAGACTCTTGAGAGTCCCTTGGACTGCAAGGAGATCCAATCAGTCCATCTTAAAGGAGATCAGTCCTGAGTGTTAATTGGAAGGACTGATGTTGAAGCTGAAACTCCAATACTTTGGCTACCTGATGCGAAGAGCTGACTCATTTGAAAAGACCCTGATGTTGGGAAAGATTGAAGGTGGGAGGAGAAGGGGAAGACACAGGCTGAGATGGTTGAATGGCATCACCGACTCAATGTACATGAATTTGGGTAAATTCCAGGAGTTTGTGATGGACAGGGAGGCCTGGCATGCTGCAGTCTATGAGGTCACAAAGAGTCGGACACAACTGAGTGACTGAAGAAATTTTCAGAGCAACCAATGCTGAGCCTATAATTATATAGAATTTTGAACATCTTTTGTTCAATGATATTAACATGCTATCTTATAAATTATAAAGATTTGTTAAATCTTAAGTAGTCTGAGGCTTAAAAATATCTTGTTGTTCTAATCTGTAACTGCCCAGTTCTTAGAAATGTTGAATATTTTATGTTTTTTTTTTTTAGTTATTTATAGACCTTCATTGGAAAATTGCAATTCTTGTCCTTTGCTCATTTACCAGAAATTTATATCTGTATTTTGAAACCATGTTTTCAAAATGGAGGACATTATCTGTTGTTTAATTTAGTACATATATCTGCCCAACTTATTTTTCAGTTTTTAGTAGTGTCTGGTTTTCAAACTAATATTCAAAGGAGTTTGTAACCAGGGAAATAGGACTAGGCATGTAATTAAACATTACAGTGCTGTGCTTAGTCACTCAGTTGTGTCCAACCCTTTGCAATCACATGGACTGTAGCCAGTCAGGCTCTTCTGTCCATGGGGATTCTCCAGGCAAGAATACTGGACTGGGTTGCCATCCCTTCCTCCAAGGGATCTTCCCAACTAGGGATCAAACCCAGGTCTCCTGCATTGGAGGCGGATGTTGTACTATCTGAGCCACCAGGGAAGCCCAAACACACAATGAAAAGACATAAAGCAAGACTACTCAGCACTTTGTATGATAGTTATAATCTTTCTTCACTGAAAAATGGAATGAACATTGAAAAGGGTACAAGCCTAAAACAGCTGAGAAAGAAAGCTTAAAACACACATTTAGTAATTTGAAATGAATCCAGATGTCCTGAAGTGGGTATTACAACTATTATTAGTATGCTTTAAGGACTGTGAAGAAGAAGAGAAACAATAAAAGACTAAAAATGAGAAAATACTTCTCCCAATCCAGAGAGGAAAAACTAGTATGTGAAAACTATACAGTGAGTTTGATAATATGTCTGAGAACAGTCTTAACCCTGATAACTAAATAGATGATTTGTGAATATTTAAGAAGAATAACCTATAAGAACAATACAGTTCTAAATTAGCATATTGCACTAAGATAACAAGCTAGCAAATCAGGAAATCCCACTTAGTTGGGTTTCAGCTGAATATTTGGCAAGCCACTCAGACCATTGCTGTCAGGAAAATAAGTATGGATTGCTGTGAAAATTTGTAGTTGGCTGACCAATATTTCGCTTTAGAACTTTATCATTTAGTTGGGGAAACTTTCTGAAAGTGATGATCATCAAACCTTTTTTTGTTTGGAACATAGAAAGGAATATAAAAAAAAAAAAAAAAAACAACAACAATTCACTCTGTGTTTGTTCACACATAAATGATTCATATCTTTCAGGGCTAAAATTATGTTGAATATGAAACCTATACAATGCTGAAATTGATAAGAATCAGATAAAGATTGAACAAATTAACATTTGATTCATGAATGAACATGTAAGGATTGTTTTAACCAATATTCTGAATAATGTTCTGAATTCTTTCTTTTTAAATGTCTTTTTATCTGTGATGCTTTCACTTAATTTTATTAAGCAATATACCAACACACAATGTACATTTATTGTTGTGTTTATTCACAACAATTGAGGATATAAAACAATATTTGAAATAATCTTGTCAATGATTACAGAATTTGGGAAAAAATTTCTTATCAAATTTGTTGAGTCTCATGATGTGTGTGATGTGCCTGATTATAAGGTTATAGTAGAAGAGGAATATCAGCTATGCTGTTTTCTTTGTTTTTAATTTAAATTTATTTACTTTAATTGGAATCTAATTACAATATTGTATTGGTTTTACCATACATCAACATGAATCCACCACAGGTGTGCACTTGTTCCCCATTCTGAATCCCCCTCCCACCTCCCTCCCCATACCATCCCTCTGGGTCATCCCAGTGCACCAGCCCCAAGCATCCTGTATCCTGCATTGAACCTGGACTGGCGATTTGTTTCTTATATGATATTACACATGTTTCAATGCCATTCTCCCAAATCATCCTACCCTCTCCCTCTCCCACAGAGTCCAAAAGACTGTTCTATACATCTGTGTCTCTTTTGCTGTCTCGCATACAGGGTTATCGTTACCATCTTTCTAAATTCCATATGTATGCGTTAGTATACTGTATTGGTGTTTTTCTTTCTGGCTTACTTCACTCTGTATAATAGCTGTCTCTTATACACATCTNCGCATACAGGGTTATCGTTACCATCTTTCTAAATTCCATATGTATGCGTTAGTATACTATATTGGTGTTTTTCTTTCTGGCTTACTTCACTCTGTTTAATAGGCTACAGTTTCATCCACCTCATTAGAACTGATTCAAATGTATTCTTTTTAATGGCTGAGTAATACTCCATTGTGTATATGTACCACAGCTTTCTTATCCATTCATCTGCTGATGGACATCTAGGTTGCTTCCATGTCCTGGCTATTGCTTATATGAGGTCCCAACATACATGCATTATATCTCCTATAATGTTTCTATCTCTGAATTTCTAAGAATGTGATTACTTAAGATTTCCCAGGTGGCTCAAGTGGTAAAGAACCTACCTGCAAAGCAGGAGACACAGGAGATACGGATTCAATCCCTGAGTTGGGAAGATCCCCTGGAGGAGGGCGTGGCAACCCACTCCAGTATTCTTGCCTGGGAAATCCCACGGACAGAGGAGCTTGGTGGGCTACAGTTCTTGGGGTTGCAAAGAGTTGGACACGACTGAGTGACTAAGCACACACACGTGTGCCTGAGATAGCACACCTCAGATGGGACTTGAACCCAGCCAGAACTCAGTTTGGGACTTGAACCCATGGGCTGGGACTCAAACCCACTGCCTTTTAATTGATATCACATACCTGGTCTCAGGACTTAAAGAAGATAAGATTCTTTACGTCTCAGTACAGAAAGAATTCAGAATGTCATTACAGAATGTTCCATAAAAAATCAGATTTATGGGAATTGTCTTCTTAAAGTTTTCTATATAGAATATCATCTTCTGCCTATTTCCAGTTACATATTTAAAATGACAGAACTCCAGTATGCTGATGGCTAATAGATTTAAGTATGGAGAGAGGTGAGGTATTGGGAAGAAAGAAATCAGAGGGGGTAGAAAATGTGGTCTCATGGGCAGAGCACAACAGAGACATCAAACTGATGGCAGGGGTATCCAAGAGGGGAAGGCAGAGAATGGTGGGGCCAATGGAGAGAAGAGAAAGGTAAAGCCTTGTGGAGCAAAGACAGAGAACAAGCTAGAATCAAAACACCAGACCATCTGGGGCTGTGCTGAAACACTCGTTAACTCATAAGCTCTCGTGGCCAATTCCATCTATAGCAGTTTTATGTGAAATTTGGGAGGAAAGCAAATATTAAGATTTATAACTTTTATCTGTTTTTATTAGATATACATACAGAATTAATAGAACTCCAACTAATTCTATGACTGCTTTTCAGTTCTCTGCTTGTTGAATGAAACTGAGAAGAGGTGGTGGCTCTGAAATGTGTCAAGGAGGGTAGAATGACATTCTCTAGAATTCCCTTCCATGGAAGTCCAGTTAGAGTGGGCCACAGGGAGATCCTTGAGGGAGATTTGGAAGAGGGAGGGAATTGTCATTTCGTAATATTAGCACAGTGAATATCTAGCTCTACCAAGTTGGATTCCCCAGTCATTGCACATTAAGAGCTTTTCAGGGTTCACCTGGATGTCTGGCAACTTACGGAAGGATCATCACATAGGCTGCCCCTGCCATGTGAATGTTTGACTGCAGAGGTCAGGTTGGATACCACGCCTGTCCTGAGAATTCTCACCTCACAGACTTTACGGACAGGAGTCATGTACAATGTGACAGCCTAGGAAGAGAGTCACTAGTGCTCTTCATCAGTGAGAATGATAGCAGGGTGCTGAGCATGTCTTCCCCCTTATTTTTAAGCGATCTTCTCAACAGAGCACTGATAAGACAATTCACACATTTGTCTGTTTCCCTGTCCGTCCATCAAATCCTTCTATTCAGTGTGTCCTATGTCAAGGTCATTGGTTAGTTAGTAAGGACACAAACACCAACATGACCCCAGACTCTGCCCTGGAGAAGCTGGTGATCTAGGATAGTGGAAGTGAAGTGAAATGAAAGCCACTCAGTGAGTGGCTTTGGGACCTCATGGACTATATAGTCCATGGAATTCTCCAGGCCAGAATACTGGAGTTGGTAACCAGTCCCTTCTCCAGGGGATCTTCCCAACCCAGGGATTGAACCCAGGTCTCCCACATTGCAGGTGGATTCTTTGCCAGCTGAGCCACCAGGGTAGCCCCAAGGACAGGGGGCAGGCATGCAAACTTACATGAATGCCAAAAAATGTTATGGTGCTGTGAGCGGTGTACCATGGACTTAACAGAATGCAGTGCTTGGTTCTCCTGTGGCAGGTGTGGGTTAAAAGAGCATCAGGAGGTAAAAGCTCAAGAGCGGAGCATTCCCAACAAGCAGGGCTGTGGAAGGGTAAGACGGCCTGGTTTGATTGGGAACTGTGAGTCGCTCAGCATGGCTGTAGCACAGCAGTGAGGAGACGTCGTCCCGAGATGTCTTGATGTTTTTTCTCTGCTTCCTGTAGTAAGCAGAGCCGTCACTGCTCAAGTTGTTGCTAACTTTCTTAAATGAGTAAGCATAGGCATTACTTGATTTTATTCTGCTGGCTATCAGAAAAGGTCTGAACTCTCATCTCCTTAGCAGTACAATTTCTCTTGAACCCAGTAATATGTAAGGCAAGCTGTCCTTTAAAATTCATTATAAGATTTCCCTGGTGGTCCAGTGGTTGAGAATCTGCCTGCCAATTAGGGGATACAGGTTCAGTCCCTGATCCATGAAGATCCCACATGCCGTGAGGTGACTAGGCCCATGGGCAACAACTACTGGGCCTGTGCACTGGGACTCGCCAGCCACAACTACCAAGCCTGCGCGCTGCAACCACGGAAGCTTACACATGCTAGAGCCTGAGCTCTGCAGCAAAAGAAGCCACTGTCGTAAGAAGTCCCTGCACTGCAATGACAGTAGACCCAGCAGACCAGCATAGCCAAAAAAAAAAAATTCTTTTAAATCCATTACAGAATCTATTTACCTGTTTGATATATCATCATTAAGGCAATGCTCCACTATTTCAGAAAGCCTCAAGGATTATTGATTTTGGCACAATCAACCAACAAAGGCAAAGAAGGGCTGGGCTGGACTTTTGAATTCACAAATCACACCAAACTTTACCTAGTTTAGCTAAATACTATGATAAGCTTTTCTTATTCTTTCATCAAGATTGAAAAGATTGATTATACTGGGTCTCATTGTGACTTAGCATTTAGCAGGTATACACGTTGTGGAGCCCTGCCCTTCCTAATCCTCCCAGACACGCTCATTACAGTGCTGCCAACACTGGTCAGAACAACTTGGGAATAGCCTTCAGGAAGAGGTAATATCCCTTTGTTTTTTTCATTTGCTCATTCAACACACACATACACACAGAGTAGCACTTACTCTAGGGTAGACACTGTTCTGTCTATTGGAGACAGGTGGTGAACAAAATGAGTTACTGCCCTCATAGAATTCATATACTGCCAAGAGCAAAAGAACAAAGCTCTATATCTGTATCTAATATATGACATCATATATATGGTCCATCTAGTCAAGGCTATGGTTTTTCCAGTAGTCATGTATGGATGTGAGAGTTGGACTTTGGTGATGGACAGGGAGGCCTGGCGTGCTGCGATTCATGGGGTCGCAAAGAGTCGGACATGACTGAGGACTGAACTGAACGCAAATAATTGTTTCATAAAATTGCAACTTAAAGTAACTCCTTATTATATATATTTTTGTGAGTATTTCTTAAAATTTTTCATTAAAAAACTATACATATGGTTACATCTAGTCTAGGTGCTTTATGTAATGATTTCACATTGCTACATTTCCTGGGCATTTAAAACAGCAGGTTAGTAAAAAGAACTGCACTAGAGAGCAGAGTTTGTGATTGTGAAGAAGCATGAGCTGATTTCATAAAGAAACACACAATAGCTTTCTAGCAACACCATGCTGTGTATAAATTTCTGAGCTAAATTTCTGTATTCTGGTTAGTGGTTCAAGACAGGTAAAGTGAAATCTGACCATTGCTATTTAGACTTCTATCTAGAGGTTTTGTAGGGGCAATGACCATCACTTTTCATGTCATTTCCAGGTGTCTATGAGAATTTGTTGATAAGACACCATACTGGCACTCTATAGGTTGGCATTCAAGACTCTGCACAATTTGGTTTGACCTTAATTTCCAGTTTTAATGTCCTCTCTTATTTGAAGGCTTCACTCCTAGGCATGTTTACCTATGTTTTCCTCTTAAATGTACATTTGCTTATGCTCTTTCAGAAATATGAATATTTCTCCTGTTTTTGCTCATAGGAGGTGATCCTACACTCCTTCAAAAATTCAAATTAAATTCTAATTTTTCTATGAAATGTCTTCTGATAATTTCTTTCTGGAAAGAGTGAATCTTAAAGTCCCCTGGTATTTGTTTTCCTTTACTTAAAGGATCTCCATTTACAGTCTAGTGACCTCATAAAAGTTCTCCTTAATAGAATCCAAAGTCTTTCAATGCAAAAACTGTCATCTTTCCTTCAGGCCTTGGCACAAAACCTTGCTCATGGCAAAAACCCTTGCATCCTTACCTGACTTTCTTAAGATTCCAAATCTTAGTGGTAATGATTCCAGACTACACACAATGGTAGTGTCTGGGTGGATCCTAATGTATTAGTTAGCATTCACTACTAGGTAAGGCACCTAGTTATAACAATTTCCCAATCTCATTGATTAGAACAGAAATGAATTTCTTGTTAACAGTGCTAGTAGATGATAGTGGCTGTATTGTTCACAGATAAGTATGGTCCTTGTGTCTCATTCCAAAATCCAGGCTGAAGAAGCATCCTATAATCTTGACCTTTCCATCTCGTGGCAGAGAAAAGGGCAAGAAAGCCTGCAGAAGACTGCAGTGGTTGGTAAAGCCTATGCTTAGAATCAGTAAATGACTCTTCTGCTCATATTTCATTGGCAAAGGCAAGTCAAATGGCCCAGTGACAATGAAACAAGAAAGCAGATGCTGTCCATAGATGCTTAAAGCTCTGTGCAATCTCTTTGCTGGGAAGAAGGGAGGTTGTACAGTATGCCTCACTTAGGATTCATAGGGTTCTTTTTACCTGTTTGTTTGGGGCCTTGTCAAAGGGGCCTTGACAATTGGGGCATTGTCAAATGCTGATCCTCATTTCATCTCTAGTTTGATATTCATGTTGGCTATTTTTATTAGTTGTTGACAATTGAATCCATTTTTAAACTCATATTCTGCCTCTCCATCTGGCTGTGTTTTCTCCTGTATGACCACATGTAAAGTCCACTGTGTTTGGAGAATCTGTCACTTTATTCTAAACAGTTTATCAGTGATTACTGTGTAAACTTCAGACAATGTTAGAAAATATATATCGAATCATTGTTTAACAACCAAATAATTGAAGCAGTAGCATTTATTTTTATTCTGTATTCAATGCTAAGGGACTCAAGGGCCTGTCTTTATCATTTAAATATTAAAACACATGCTTTTGGCAAGGTTTACTTCTAGAGGTATGGAGGATGGGCAATTGTGAGATTCTAGTTAAAACACAAAATGAGAAAATGAGTTTAACCCCACCATTGTTTTGGGAGGTTCTTTTCTAACAAAGCCTGAATGAAAACTTACTCAAAATGTGTATTTTATATTTGATAGCTCCTTTAAAAAGTTTTCTGGATCTAGTGGCAAATTCTGGCTGGAATGATTTTCTCATATTCACAGTGGTAAAGGAAAACTCTTGGAGTTAAAGCTCTACTAGAATTTAAATTAGACAATTTTTTGTTGTTTTTGCCTAGGTTTTCATTAAGTCCCTGTGTAATTTAAAAATTTTTATAACTTAGGTTATAGGTTCAATAGAAATAATCTGTACTCCCAGGAATAAAGGAAAGTGATTATTTGGTCCAAAGCTATTATTAGCTTTAGCTTTATGAGCTATAGATTTACATTTACCTTTCTCTAGTTGTTTTCCCTTAGAAATAGGTGCTAAACAATAAAATGTCCTGTAATATTTTGTAAGATGGTGTGTTGACAGGTAATTTTATGTAGCATCAACTTGTATATTTTCAGAAATAATTTACTCATATTCTGTGGATTTACATATTACAGCTTAAAAGTAAATAAGAACCTTATTAAGAGCTGAACACTGGAGGCACAATGATGAGCAGAAACAGAAATGCATTCCTGGAACTTACAGTATACTGAGGAAGTCAGCAATTAAAAACATGATCATAAAACAAGTATATAAGAAGAAATTTTGATAAGTTTTCTAAAGGAGAGAAACAATCTCATGACATACAAACAAAGAATCTCATGGATTCAGGGGATCAAAGAAATATATTCAAGGCAGAGGTTATTGAAATAAGGTCTAAAGAATGCATTGGCATTCAGAAGTCAATATGTGGGAGGTGAATGAGGAAAATTTGTCACTCCATGCCCAGGGACAGCATGTGAAAAGGCTCTGTGCCTGGTGCTTGCATGGTGACCTCTAGGAAATAAAATAAGGCCAGGATTACTAAAAACAAAACAACAGAGTATTAGGGGCAGAGAGTATGACACAAAGCTGGAAAGATGCCTTCCCAGGACAAGTAGGGACTAGAGACTGCATTGAAGATTCTGGTCATTATTCTAGGTTTCATGTGTTACCATTGAAGAATTTTAAACAGGAGTATAATCAAATTACAGTGAAGTTATTAGGTTTGCTCTAGCTTCAGGATAAAAAGTTCTTTGTGACATGGTGGCATGGACCAAGTAAACAGTGAGACATCAATAAAGATGCTGATATAGTAGGTTAGGTGGGACTAGAGCATGTAGAATGGGAATGAAGGTCTTTCCTGGTGGCCAAGAATGTAAAGAATCTGCTTGCAATGCAGGAGACCCAAGTTTGACCCCTGGGTCAGGAGAATCCCCTGGAGAAGGAAATGGAGAGGAGTAAATGAATGAATTCAAGGAATATTTAGGGAAGATTCAAAGATAACTCTTCTACTCAGACTTGCTCAATCAGATAAATGGTAGTCTCATTTACTGAGCTATGGAACACTAAAAGACAAGCAGATTTTATTTTATAGTGAAAGTCTTGTATTTTGTCTTAGTAATGTTAAGTTTGAAGTATTATTAAGATACCCAAGAGCAAAAGATAAGTAGGATGTTTAATATGAGTATCTAGTCTCAGAGGAGTGGTCTTAGAGATATAAATTTGGAAGCCATTGAGCTAGAACTTAGGGAGTGCCCATATGTATAATTCAGCTAGAGAATGATGAATTTGCAAAGAAGTCTGGACCATAGTAGCTAGAGGAATAGAAGGCAACCTGAGCATGAAATATATTAGAAGCCAAATAAAGAATCAAGAGATCCATTTTGAGTTTATTTTTGTGTTCAGTTCAGTTCAGTTCAGTCGCTCAGTCGTGTCTGACTCTTTGCGACCCCATGAATCGCAGCATGCCAGGCCTCTCTATCTTTCTAAATTCCATATATATGTGTTAGTATACTGTATTGGTGTTTTTCTTTCTGGCTTACTTCACTCTGTATAATCGGCTCCAGTTTCATCCACCTCATTAGAACTGATTCAAATGTATTCTTTTTAATGGCTGAGTAATACTCCATTGTGTATATGTACCACAGCTTTCTTATCCAATTCACCTGCTGATGGACATCTAGGTTGCTTCCATGTCCTGGCTATTATAAACAGTGCTGCGATGAACATTGGGGTACAGTATCTCTTTCAATTCTGGTTTCCTCTGTGTGTACGCCCAGCAGTGGGATTGCTGGGTCATAAGGCAGTTCTATTACCAGTTTTTTAAGGAATCTCCACCCTGTTCTCCATAGTGGCTATATTAGTTTGCATTCCCACCAACAGTGGAAGAGGGTTCCCTTTTCTTCACATTCTCTCCAGCATTTGTTGCTTGTAGACTTTTGGACCACAGCCATTCTGACTGGCGTAAATGGTACCTCATTGTGGTTTTGATTTTCATTTCTCTGATAATGAGTGATGTTGAGCATCTTTTCATGTGTTTGTTAGCCATCAGTATGTCTTCTTTGGAGAAATGTCTATTTAGTTCTTTGGCCCATTTTTTGATTGGGTCGTTTATTTTTCTGGAATTGAGCTGCTGGAGTTGCTTGTATATTTTTGAGATTAGTTGTTTGTCAGTTGCTTCATTTGCTATTATTTTCTCCCATTCTGAATGCTGTCTTTTCACCTTGCTTATAGTTTCCTTTGTTGTGCAGAAGCTTTTAATTTTAATTAGGTCCCATTTGTTTATTTTTGCTTTTATTTCCGATATTCTGGGAGGTGGGTCATAGAAGATCCTGCTGTGATTCATGTTGGAGAGTGTTTTGCCTATGTTCTCCTCTAGGAGTTTTATAGTTTCCAGTTTTATGTTTAGATCTTTAATCCATTTTGAGTTTATTTTTGCATATGGTGTTAGAAAGTGTTCTAGTTTCATTCCTTTACAAGTGGTTGACCGGTTTTTCCAGCATCACTTGTTAAAGAGATTGTCTTTTCTCCATTGTATATTCTTGCCTCCTTTGTTGAAGATAAAGAGTCCATAGGTGCATGGACTTATCTCTGGGCTTTCTATTTTGTTCCATTGATCTATATTTCTGTCTTTGTGCCAGTACCATACTGTCTTGATGACTGTGGCTTTGTAGTAGAGCTTGAAGCCAGGCAGGTTGATTCCTCCAGTTCCATTCTTCTTTCTCAAGATTGCTTTGGCTATTCGAGGTTTTTTGTATTTCCATACAAATTGTGAAATTATTTGTTCTAGCCCTGTGAAAAATACTGTTGGTAGCTTGATAGGGATTGCATTGAATCTATAGATTGCTTTGGGAAATATACTCATTTTCACTATATCGATTCTTCTGACCCATGAACATGGTATATTTCTCCATCTGTTAGTATCCTCTTGATTTCTTTCACCAATGTTTTATAGTTTTCTATATATAGGTCTTTAGTTTCTTTAGGTATATATATTCCTAAATATTTTATTGTTTTCATTGCAGTAGTGAATGGAATTGTTCCCTTAATTTCTCTTTCTATTTTCTCATTATTAGTGTATAGGAATGCAAGGGATTTCTGTGTGTTGATTTTATATCCTGCAACTTTACTATATTCATTGATTCGCTCTAGTAATTTTCTGGTGGTGTCTTTAGGGTTTTCTATGTAGAGGATCCTGTCATCTGCAAACAGTGAGAGTTTTACTTCTTCTTTTCCAGTTTGGATTCCTTTTATTTCTTTTTCTGCTCTGATTGCTGTGGCCAAAACTATGTTGAATAGTAGTGGTGAAAGTGGGCACCCTTGTCTTGTTCCTGACTTTAGGGGAAATGCTTTCAGTTTTTCACCATTGAGGATAATGTTTGCTGTGGGTTTGTCATATATAACTTTTATTATGTTGAGGTATGTTCCTTCTATTCCTGCTCTCTGGAGAGTTTTTATGATAAATGGATGTTGAATTTTGTCAGAGGCTTTCTGTACATCTATTAAGATAATCATATGGCTTTTATTTTTTAATTTGTTAATGCGTTGTATTACATTGATTCACTTGTGGATATTGAAGAATCTTTGCACCCCTGGGATAAAGCCCACTTGGTCATGGCGCATGATCTTTTTAATGTATTGTTGGATTCTGATTGCTAGAATTTTGTTAAGGATTTTTGCATCTATGTTCATCAGTGATATTGGCCTGTAGTTTTCTTTTTTTGTGGCATCTTTGTCAGGTTTTGGTATTAGGGTGATGGTGGCCTCATAAATGAGTTTGGAAGTTTACCTTCCTCTGCAATTTTCTGGAAAAGTTTGAGTAGGATAGGTGTTAGCTCTTCTCTAAATTTTTGGTAGAATTCAGCTATGAACCCGTCTGGACCTGGGTTTTTGTTTGCTGGAAGATTTCTGATTACAGTTTCAATTTCCATGCCTGTGATGGGTCTGTTAAGATTTTCTATTTCTTCCTGGTTCAGTTTTGGAAAGTTGTACTTTTCTAAGAATTTGTCCATTTCTTCCAAGTTGTCCATTTTATTGGCATATAGTTGCTGATAGTAGTCTTTTATGATCCTTTGTATTTGATCTGTGTTGTCTGTTGTGATCTCTCCATTTTCATTTCTAATTTTATTGATTTGATTTTTCTCCCTTTGTTTCTTGATGAGTCTGGCTAATGGTTTGTCATTTTACTTATCCTTTCAGAGAATCAGCTTTTGACTTTGCTGATTTTTACTATGGTCTCTTTTGTTTCTTTTGTATTTATTTCTGCCCTAATGTTTAAGATTTTTTTCCTTCTACTAACACTGGGGTTCTTCATTTCTTCCTTTTCTAGTTGCTTTAGGTGTAGAGTTAGTTTATTTATCTGACTTTTTTCTTGTTTTTTGAGGTATGCCTGTATTGCTATGAACCTTCCCCTTAGCACTGCTTTTACAGTGTCCCACAGGTTTTGGGTTGCTGTGTTTTCATTTTCATTCATTTCCATGCATATTTTGATTTCTTTTTTGATTTCTTCTGTGATTTGTTGGTTATTCAGCAGCATGTAGTTCAGTCTCCATATGTTGGGATTTATAATACTTTTTCTCCTGTAATTGAGATCTAATCTTACTGCATTGTGGTCATAAAAGATGCTCGGAATGATTTCAATTTTTATGAATTCACCAAGGCTAGATTTATGGCCCAGGATGTGATCTATCCTGAAGAATGTTCTGTGTGTGCTTGATAAAAAGGTGAAATTCATTGTTTTGGGGTGAAATGTCCTATAGATATCAATTAGGCCTAACTGGTCTATTTTATCATTTAAAGTTTGTGTTTCTTTGTTAGTTTTCTGTTTAGTTGATCTATCCATAGGTGTGAGTGGGGTATTAAAGTCTCCCACTATTATTGTGTTGTTGTTAATTTCTCTTTCATATTTGTTAGCATTTGTCTTACATATTGTGGTGCTCCTATATTGGGTGCATATATATTTATAATTGCTGTATCTTCTCCTTGGATTGATCCTTTGATCATTATGTAATGTCCTTCTTTGTCTCTTTTCACAGCCTTTGTTTTAAAGTCTATTTTATCTGACATGAGTATTGCTAGTCCTCCTTTCTTTTGGTCTTTATTTGTGTGGAATATCTTTTTCCAGCTCTTCACTTTCAGTCTGTATGTGTCCCCTGTTTTGAGGTAGGTCTCTTGTAGACAACATATATAGGGGTCTTGTTTTTGTATCCATTCAGCCAGTCTTTGTCTTTTGGTTGGAGCATTTAACCCATTTACATTTAAGGTAGTTATTGATAAGTATGATCCCGTTGCCATTTACTTTATTGTTTGGGTTCAAGTTTATACACCCTTTTTGTGTTTCCTATCTAGAGAAGATCCTTTGGCATTTGTTGGAGAGCTGGCTTGGTGGTGCTGAATTCTCTCAGCTTTTGCTTGTCTGTAAAGCTTTTGATTTCTCCTTCATATCTGAATGAGATCCTTTCTGGGTACAGTAATCTGGGCTGTAGGTTATTTTCTTTCATCACTTTAAGTATATTTTGCCATTCCCTCCTGGCCTGAAGAGTTTCTATCAAAAGGTCAGCTCTTATCCTTTTGGGAATCCCCTTGTGTGTTATTTGTTGCTTTTCCCTTGCTGCTTTTAATATTTGTTCTTTGTGTTTGATCTTTGTTAATTTGATTAATATGTGTCTTGGGGTGTTTCACCTTGGGTTTATCCTGTTTGGGACTCTCTGGATTTCTTGGACTTGGGTGATTATTTCCTTCTCCATTTTAGGGAAGTTTTCAACTATTATCTCCTCAAGTATTTTCTCATGGTCTTTCTTTTTGTCTTCTTCTTCTGGGACTCCTATGATGCTGATGTTGGGGGGTTTAATATTGTCCTGGAGGTCTCTGAGATTGTCCTCATTTCTTTTAATTTGTTTTTCTTTTTTCCTCTCTGATTCATTTATTTCATCCATTTTATCTTCTACTTCACTAATCCTATCTTCTGCCTCTTTTATTCTACTATTTCTTCCCTCCAGAGTGTTTTTTATCTCATTTATTGCATTATTTGTTATATATTGACTCTTTTTTATTTCTTCTAGGTCCTTGTTAAACCTTTCTTGCATCTTCTCAGTCCTAGTCTCCAGGCTATTTATCTGTGATTCCATTTTAATTTCAAGATTTTGGATCATTTTCACTGTCATTATTTGGAATTCTTTATCAGGTAGATTCTCTATTTCTTCCTCTTTTGTTTGGTTTGGTGGGCATTTATCCTGTTCCTTTACATGCTGGGTATTCCTCTGTCTCTTCATCTTGTTTATATTGCTGAGTTGGGGGTGGCCTTTCTGTATTCTGGCAGTTTGTGGAGTTCTCTTTATTGTGGAGTTTCCTCACTGTGGGTGGGGTTGTATGGGTGGCTTGTCAAGGTTTCCTGGTTAGGGAAGCTTGTGTCAGTGTTCTTTCTGCTGGGTGGAGCTGGATTTCTTCTCTCTGGAGTTACAATGAAGTATCCAGTAATGAGTTATGAGATCTCAATGGTTTTGGAGTGACTTTGAGCAGCCTGTATACTGAAGCTCAAGGCTGTGTTCCTGTGTCACTGGAGAATTTGCATGGTATGTCTTGCTCTGGAACTTTTTGGCCCTTGGATGATGCTTGGTTTCAGTGTAGGTATGGAGGTGTTTGACGAGCTCCTGTTGATTAATGTTCCCTGGAGTCAGGAGTTCTCTGGTGTTCTCAGGATTTGGACTTAAGCCTCCTGCCTCTGGTTTTCAGTCTTATTTTTACAGTAGTCTCAAGACTTCTCCATCTCCTTTTGAAGACAATGGGCTGCTTTTCTGGGTGCCTGCTATCCTCTGCCGGCATTCAGAAGTTGTTTTGTGGAATTTACTCAGCGTTTAAATGTTCTTTTGATGAATTTGTGGGGGAGAAAGTGGTCTCCCTGTTCTATTCCTCCACCATCTTAGGACCGCCCCTTGTTTTCTTCTTACATTTGTAAGTAATATGCTTTTCCATTTGCAGTATTTTGGCAGAAATTTTTTAAGCTACTTGTACATTTAAATAATGAGGAAATGCACTTACAACACACAAACTGCAATATGTGGCAGTTTACTAAATATGAATCAACTCTCTAGGCTGAAGTCAGCAAAACCTCTATGTTAGAGAACTCTCATTCTTTATGACATCGGAGTTTAGTTGGATTATCAATTGATTAATATGATCAATATTTGTAAAAATTAACATCATTTAATTGTTACAATAAAAAATAGATGAGTAAAAGTCATTTAATATTATCTTCTCCAGTCCAATGGCTCAAGTCATCATGTAAAATCCTTGGGATGAGGATGCCTCACTTTACACACCATCATTTTTTTATATTAATGACTTATGAATGACTAAAGATATATGAAGCATGATTATTAAATTTGCAGATGACACAAAATAGGAGGAACGATTAACTTGCTAGATGAGATCTTAATTAAATCCAAGCACAATCTTTCTCAAGAATGGGAATAGAAATGGGAGGGTACAGTTCAAATTTGCCAGTGACTGGTGATTCAGTCTTCATGGTGTGACATATGGCTAAAGAGAAGATAAATCTCAGAAAGGAATTCATCTGGGATGTTGGATGACAGGTAAAATAGGTAAATACCTAGAATGATAGACTTTTTTATTGATACTGAGATAGTGAGTATTTAGGAGGTGGAGACTATCATAATGTGCATTTAAGGAGATCTCATTTATTTCACTCTATAAGTGGGAGCCATTCACATAGGTTTTGTACATCTAAGCAGATTTGCTTATAATTATTGTGAGCCTTATGATGCAATAAAATTGCTTTGAGACATACCAGGTTTTACCTGCATACCTAAGTCTCCTTCCTCTAAGTATCAGTTCAGTTCAGTTCAGTTGCTCAGTCGTGTCTGACTCTTTGTGACCCCATGAATCGCAGCACGCCAGGTTTCCCGGTCCATCACCAACTCCCGGAGTTCACCCAAACTCACGTCCATCAAGTTGGTGATGTCATCCAGCCATCTCATCCTCTATCGTCCCCTTCTCCTCCTGCCCCCAATCCCTACCAGCATCAGAGTCTTTTCCAGTGAGTCAACTCTTCGCATGAGATGGCTAAAGTACTGGAGTTTCAGCTTTAGCATCATTCCTTCCAAAGATCATTCCTTCCCAGGGCTGATCTCCTCTAGAATGGACTGGTTGGATCTCCTTGCAGTCAATACCTCTAAGTATAACTTTCCTTTATTTTTTCTAAAGACTTACATAGTAATTAAAAGAGCTGAATTGCTTATGCTGAAAAATGTGTGAGAAAATACAAAATTGTCTTAAAATATATGAAAGACCATAGAGCAGAAAAGAGATTATGCATAACTTGGAAACTTCTAGAGGGTAGAACTATTAATAAAATCAACAAGTGGTAATTTTTCTTTAAGTAAACATAATGAAAAAAAAGATTTTATAATGTTTATGTAGATGGCCACTAAAATAGTGCTTTTTCCTGTAGGGTAAGATTATGCAGAAAGAATGGTCACTCAACTATAGCATTTATATAAATTTTACTCCACAGTGTATGGAATGAATTTATTAATCTTTAAGGAATTTTCCTGCCATAAGATTCTGTGATTCTACAAACTAATTTGTATTTATGAACAATTTTATTTAATCTTTATTTGGTCTTCTGGAAGTTTTCATTGACTATTTATAGG
>SJYT01001636.1:119276-138273 GCA_006410635.1 Cephalophus harveyi | reverse complement strand
CTAGTACCAAAAGTAAGTTTTTGACACATATAGTTGTGTATCTATCTCACTATGTATATCTATTAATGCGGAAATAAAATTCAATAAATTTCACTCAAAACATCCTATTTATAGTTTATTAAAATATCATTGTAGAATATTTATACTAAAACATATAATTATTCTATAAGGACATTAAATTGGAAACGTAAATAATTTTGAGAGAAAAGTTGTGTTTGCTTGAATAGATATTTTAGCTTGTTTAGGTTGTTTTTGTCTCCTGTATCTAATTCTTCCACAGCAGGTTTTATGTCTTCAGTTCAGATCAGTTCAATCACTCAGCCATCTCTGACTCTTTGTGACTTCATGAACTGCAGCATGCCAGGCCTTCTTGTCCATCACCAACTCCCGGAGTCTACCCAAACTCACGTCATTGAGTCGGTGATGCCATCCACCCATCTCATCCTCTGTCCTCCCCTTCTCCTCCCACCTTCAATCTTTCCCAGAATCAGGGTCTTTTCAAATGAGTCAGCTCTTCGCATTAGGTGGCCAAGTATGGGAGTTTCAGCTTCAACATCAGTCCTTCCAATGAACACTCAGGACTGATCTCCTTTAGGATGGGCTGGTTGGATCTCCTTGCAGTCCAAGGGACTCTCAAGAGTCTTCAGCATCAATTCTTCAGGGCCCAGTTTTCTTTATAGTCCAAATGTCACATCCATATACAACTACTGGAAAAATCATAACCTTGACTAAAAGGACTTTTGTTGGCAAAGTAATGTCTCTGCTTTTGAATATGCTGTTTAGGTTGGTCTTAACTTTCCTTCCAAGGAGTAAGCTTCTTTTAATTCTATGGCTGCTGTCACCATCTGCAGTGATCTTGGAGCCCCCCAAAATAAAGTCAACCACTGTTTCCACTGTTTCCCAATCTATTTGCCATGAAGTAATGGGACTGGATACCACAATCTTAGTTTCTGAATGTTGAGCTTTAAAGCCAACTTTTTTCACTCTCCTCTTTCACTTTCATCAAGAGGCTGTTTCATTCTTCTTCACTTTCTGCCATAAGGGTGGTGTCATCTGCATATCTGAGGTTATTGATATTTCTCCTAGCAATCTTTATTCCAGCTTGTGTTTCCTCCAGCACAGCATTTCTCATGATGTACTCTGCATATAAGTTAAATAAGCAGGGTTACAATATATAGCCTTGATGTACTCCTTTTCCTATTTGGAACCAGTCTGTTGTTCCATGTCTAGTTCTAACTGCTGCTTCCTGACCTGCATATAGGTTTCTCAAGAGGCAGATCATGTGGTCTGGTATTCCCATCTCTTTCAGAATCTTCCACAGTTTGTTATTATCCACACAGTCAAAGACTTTGACATAGTCAATAAAGCAGAAATAGATGTTTTTCTGGAACTCTCTTGCTTTCAATGATCAAGCAAATGTTGGCAATTTGATCTTTGGTTCCTCTGCCTTTTCTAAATCCAGCTTGAACATCTGGAAGTCCATGGTTCACATATTGCTGAAGCCTGGCTTGGAGAATTTTGAGCATTACTTTGCTAGCGTGTGAGATGAGTGCAATTGTGCAATAGTTTGAACATTATTTGGCATTGCCTTTCTTTGGGATTGGAATGAAAACTGACCTTTTCCAGTCCTGTGGCCACTGTTGAGTTTTCCAAATTTGCTAGCATATTGAATGCAGCACTTTCAGAGCATCATCTTTTAGGATTAGAAATAGCTCAACTGGAATTCCATTACCTCCATTAGCTTTGTTTGTAGTGATGCTTCATAAGGCCCACTGGACTTCACATTTGAGGATGTCTGGCTCTAGGCGAGTAATCACACCAGCGTGATTATCTGGGTCGTGAAGATCTTTTTTTACAGTTCTTCTGTGTATTCTTGCCACCTCTTAATATCTTCTGCTTCTGTTAGGTCCATACCATTTCTGTCTTTTATTGAGCCTATCTTTGCATGAAATGTTCCCTTGGTATCTCTAATTTTCTTGAAGAGATCTCTAATCTTTCCCTTTCTATTGTTTTCCTATATTTCTTTGCACTGACTGCTGAGGAAGGCTTTCTTATTTCTCCTTGCTCTTCTTTGGAACTCTGCATTCAAATGGGTGTATCTTTCCTTTTCTCCTTTGCTTTTCCCTTCTCTTCTTTGCACAGCTATTTGTAAGGCCTCCTCAGATAGCCATTTTGCTTGTTTGCATTTTTTTTTTCTTGGGGATTGTTGCTCCCTGTCTCCTGTAAATGTCATGAACCTCCATCCATAGTTCATCGGGCACTCTGTCTCTCAGATCTAGTCCCTTAAATCTATTTGTCACTTCCACTGTATAATTGTAAAGGATTTGCTTTAGGTCATACATGAACAGTCAAGTGGTTTTCGCTACTTTCAATTTAAGTCTGAATTTGGAAATAAGGAGTTAATGATCTGAGCCACAGTCAGCCTCCAGTCTTGTTTTTGCTGACTATAAGGCAGAATTTGAGCATTAATAAGTTCTACACTTGAATTAGAGTATTAGTAAATATTTGCTAATTGTAAGGAACATATTAGATATTTCTCAGAATAGACTTATTTACAGTTTTATTCACATGTGCAGTAAAATTACATTATCAACATGAACAAGTTTTTTTTTTTTTCCTAACCTAATGAGAATTAAGGTTCAGTCCATGAAAATTAGCTACGAGATCTATTCCAGCTTCTGGATTCTAATAGAATGAATTTTCCTTAGTATTAAAAAAGCACCACTCCCATTATAGAAAACAAAAAGCATTTTTTATAAAGATATCCTTAACCCCGAAAAGACCACATTATTATGTACGAAGTTTCTTGCACTTTGGCAATTCACAATTGCTGAAGAAGAGGCTTAACATTTGCTTTTTTGTTTTTTGGTTTGTTTTTTTTTTCATTCTAAATGTTAATCCCTGGGTAATCTGAAGAAGACTACCTTAGATAAATACTCTAGAATCTGCTTTCTTCAACTCATGAAATAACTTTAAGTGGTAATTTATTTGTAGTTCCATGCCCTCCAGTAATTCTACTTTCTGCTAAATATAAGAACTAGCTTAACCTCTCAAGAGATCATCATTAGAATCAACAGTTAATAACATCATTAAAACAGTAAAGTTTTTTTGTAAATTCACATTATAGTAACTAGCAAAGTTTTTCAGTAAAAGAGCAACGTCCTTGTTTTATGGTGCTGCTTGCATGATTGCTCTCAATTTTTCTGTCTCCATCTAAAGTAACTATATTGAGAGTTTGATCCCAAAGCTTTCTTGTTTGTCAATTTTTCTTTCAAATTAGAAAAATTCAAATTCTATAATTAAATTTGATAGGTTCCCACTGACATTTCTATTTAATCAGTACCAGCTTTTATCTTCATTTTTTTAATTTTTCATGTTATTAGTGATCCATTAATACACCTTCAGTTCAGTTCAGTTCAGTCACTCAGTCGTGTCTGACTCTTTGCGACCCCATGAATCACAGCACGCCAGGCCTCCCTGTCCATCACCATCTCCCGGAGTTCACTCAGACTCACGTCCATTGAGTCGGTGATGTCATCCAGCCATCTCATCCTCTCTCATCCCATTTTCCTCCTGCCCCGAATCCCTCCCAGCATCAGAGTCTTTCAATGAGTCAACTCTTCGCATGAGGTGGCCAAAGTACTGGAATTTCAGCTTTAGGATCATTCCTTCCAAAGAACATCCAGGGCTGATCTCCTTCAGAATGGACTGGTTGGATCTCCTTGCAGTCCAAGGGACTCTCAAGAGTCTTCTCCAACACTACACTTCAAAAGCATCAATTCTTCAGTGCTCAGCTTTCTTCACAGTCCAACTCTCACATCCATACATGACCACAGGAAAAACCATAGCCTTGACTAGATGGACCTTAGTCAGCAAAGTANACCACAGTTCAAAAGCATCAATTCTTCAGCGCTCAGCCTTCTTCACAGTCCAACTCTCACATCCATACATGACCACAGGAAAAACCATAGCCTTGACTAGATGGACCTTAGTCAGCAAAGTAATGTCTCTGCTTTTGAATATGCTATCTAGGTTGGTCATAACTTTTCTTCCAAGGAGTAAGCATCTTTTAGTTTCAAGGTGGCAATCACCGCCATGAAATTTTGAAGCCTAAAAAAATAAAGTCTGACACTGTTTCCACTGTTTTCCCATCTATTTCCCATGAAGTGATGGGACCAGATGCCATGATCTTCGTTTTCTGAATGTTGAGCTTTAGGCCAACTTTTTCACTCTCCACTTTTTTAGTAGATATTTAATCAGCCTTATTGAGGTATGACTGATATAAAATAAAATTCAGGAGTTGTAAGGGTATACTTTGATGAGTTTTAACAAATGTATAGGGCTGTGTATCCACAACCACCATTGTGAACATTTCTTGTGCCCAAAAATTATACATTGTCCTACGCAACCAACCCCTTCCTCCCACCCCTCCCGCTCCTCAGCTCCTACTCCTCCTTCTAGTGTTTCTTTTTCTAAATTAGCAGAAGATAAAATCATATAGCATATAGTCCTTTTTTCCTGGCTTCTTTCACTCAATACAATGTTTTTTTAATATTCATCCATGGTATCCTATGTATCAGTGGAAGGTTTCTTATGAAGGCATAGTTGACTTACAATATGGTGTTAGTTTTGGATATACAGCATGGTGATTCAGTATTTTTGCAGATTGAAGACTCTTGAGAGTCTCTTGGACAGCAAGGAGATCAAACCAGTCAATCCTAAAGGAAATCAACCCTGAATATTCATTGGAAGGACTGATGCTGAAACTGAAGCTCCAGTACTTTGGCCACCTGATGCAAAGAGCTGACTCATTAGAAAAGACCCTGATACTGGGAAAGGCTGAGGGCAGGTGGAGAGGAGGATGACAGAGAATGAGATGGATGGATGGCATCAGCGACTCAGTGGACATGAATGTGAGCAAACTCCGGGAGATGGTGAAGGGCAGGGAAGCCGGGCAGGGAAGCCAGGCATGCTGCAGTCCATGGGGTCGCAGAGTCAGACACAACTTAGTGACTGAACAACAGTGAACAAATATTCCATTACATGTTATTACAAGATAATGGGTACACTTCCCTGTGCTAAGTAAATCCTTGTTGCTTATCAATTTTGTGTATAATAGTTTATATCTGTTAATGTGTAGTTAGTTGCTCAGTCGTGTCTGACTCTTTGTGACCCTATGGACTGACCCCCACCAGGCTCCTCTATCCATGGGATTTTCCCAACAAGAGTACTGGAGTAGGTTGCCACTTCCTCCTCCAGGGGATCCTCCCTACCCATGGCTTGAACCTCCCTCTCCTTGTCTCCTGTATTGCGGGCAGATTCTTTACAACTAAGCCACTGGGCTCCCCCTAATTTATCCCTCCTCACTTCCTTCTCCCCTTTGGTAATCAAAAGTTTGTTATGTCTATGAACCTGTTTCTGTTTTGTATATACGTTCATTTGTATTATTCTTTAGATTAATGGGGTTTTGCTTTTTTTTTTTTTTTGCTGAGTAATATTACATTATATTGGAGAAGGCAATGGCACCCCACTCCAGTACTCTTGCCTGGAAAATCCCATGGACGGAGGAGCATGGTAGGCCGCAGTCCATGGGGTCGCTAAGAGTCGAACACGACTGAGCGACTTCACTTTCATTTTTCACTTTCTTGCATTGGAGAAGGAAATGGCAACCCACTCCAGTATTCTTGCCTGGAGAATCCCAGGGATGGGGGAGCCTGGTGGGCTGCCGTCTATGGGTTTGCACAGAGTCGGACATGACTGAAGCGACTTAGCAGCAGCTTAGCATTATGTTATATACATACTTTACAGTTTATCTATCCATTAATGCCAAAATTTCTTTATCTTTAGTTTTCACTGTCATGAATATAGCCACTGCTGCTGCTGCTGCTGCTAAGTTGCTTCAATCATGTCCGACTCTGTGCGACCCCATAGATGGCAGCCCACTGGGTCCCCCGTCCCTGGGATTTTCCAGGCAAGAACACTGGAGTGCGTTGCCATTTCCTTCTCCAATGCATGAAAGTGAAAAGCAAAAGTGAAGTCGTTCAGTCATGTCTGACTTTGTGCGACCCCATAGACTGTAACCTACCAGGCTCCTCCGCCCATGGGATTTTCCAGGCAAGAGTGCTGGAGTGGGGTGCCATTGCCTTCTCCAAATATAGCCACTAGGAACATTCAAATACAAGTCTTTGTGGGAACATGCTTTTCATTTATCTTGGGTAAAATTTTAGAAGTGGGATTGCTAGGTTTTCTGGTAAATGTATGTTTAATTTTTTAAGACTCTGCTCCACACTTTGGATAGGAATTTATCTACAGTGTGTAGTTCTTTCTACATGCTGTGTCTGGAATAGTAAGGGAGCAATGGGTCTTTACCATGGGAAAGGCGCTAAGACAAGACCTTCTCTGGAGTTTCAGATGAGCGCTATCGTTCGTATCTTGCTCTTGGACAGGGGGTGATAGAATACCAGGATTTTTATCCCAGCCTGGGAAGATAGAGCTGTCAGGCCAGCGCTGTCTCCCTCACATGTCTTGGGCGGGGATGGACACGGCTTGCTCTAGTGCATTTTACTAGCAGCCCTGCACTGGGAACGGAACCACCCATAATAAAGCTGTCGTCGGTTCTTTGTCAGTGTTTCTCTGCATGTGCTCCTCCCATGGGAATGCCAAGGGAGGAGAAGAGCTAGTACACTAAATCCCCTAACTGAATGCTCTCCAGTTGCTCCCCTGCGGACCTTAATAGCCAGCATCTATATATAGAAGTATCTGGTGTGTAAATGCTAATGTTGACTATTATACTATTATCAAAAATCAGGTTTTGTAGTAGCTCAGGCTAAATTTAGAATTTGGAGATTGGAATTTGGACTATCTAGGACTGAAAAGAGAAATTAAAAATAAAATAAATTTATAAGACTTCCCTGGTGGCTCAGATGATAAAGAATCTGCCTGCAATGCGGGAGACTCAGGTTTGATCCCTGGGTCGGAAAGATCCCAAGGAGAAAGGCATGGCAACCCACTCCAATATTCTTGTCTGGAGAATTCCATGGACAGAGGAGTCTGGCAGGCTATAGTCCAGGGGGTCGCAGAGGGTGGACATGACTGAGCAACTAGCACACACAGATGTATAAGAGGCTATTGCCTTGATTATATTTATTAGTGTAGAGTAGGTTATACTCCCTGGAGGAGAAAATGGCAACCCACTCCAGTATTCTTGCTGGGATAATCCCATGGACAGAGGAGCCTGGCAGGCTATAGTCCATGGGGTCGCAAAGAGTTGGGACACAGCTGAAGCAACTGAGCACACACGCACGCACAGTAGGTTATACTCAGAACTGGGCACTGGGCATTTAGCAGCAAACAAGGAAGACAAGATCTTGTCTTCAGGGAGCTTGTTTTTTAATGGATTGAGAAGATAACCTGTTCGTCAATGAATGGGCAAACATGCATACACAAGGAAAATATCAACACCAGGCAAAGAATAAAATCAGAATGATGTGCTAACAGGGATCTGGGGAAGCCTCTCTAAAAAAGCCACGCATACATGGATCACGAAAAGCACACTCATAGGTCAAAGAAGCAAGTAATGCGAAGGTTCTGGGTAGAACAACCCTGAGGAACAGAAAGAAAGCATCTGTGGCAGAGCCTGGTGGGGGTGGAGCGGGGCGAGGAGAAAAGGCAGGAGGTAAAAGGTTTGAGATTTTATACAATAGATACTCTATATTCTGCCTCCAAGTCCAGTGATTATTTTAACTCACAGATAAGAGACCTAAGAAGAAAATTAAGGTTAAAGGAATTGAGGCTAAGAATGAATTTATAAAAGTCTAATTGATTTTTTTTTCAGTTCAATAAGCAAAAAATAAAACAGATCAAGAACACCAATCTTGCCTCCTAAAGATATCACCTTTCTTTCTCCCTTTGGCATTACTCCTCAATTTTATTATCCAACCACTTTCTCATAGTCTTAAAGAGTTTCCTCCAGGTTTTTAATCTTATTTTATTTACAGTTGTGATGGAGTAGCTCATGAATGTTGGTCTGTGCTCCAATGTTATGCAAATTTATGCAAATGAATGATTATGTTTTTGAAAAGTTGTATCCCTGAATGACACACAAAAACAATATGTGCTATTTAAGCACTAAATCACGACATAAGCAGCATGAAGATCATTTATTTTCATGAGGCAGCAAAACTGTGACAGATTATGTACAGCATGGCCAAGGGGCAGAGAAGTAAAGGGGCGAATTTCCTGTCAGTCTCCCTGACACTGAGTGAAACAGGCTGCTCAGATGCGGCTGATTTTAGTTTACAATTTGGAACTGCCAGCAACTTGCACATATTTGATACAGAATTGTTATGGTTCATACGTGGCAAGCAAGTGAAAGTCGCTCAGTCGTGTTCAGCTCTTTGCAACACCATGGAGTATACTGTCCATGGAATTCTCCAGGCCAGAATACTGGAGTGGGTAGCCGTCCCCTTCTCCAGGAGATCTCCCCAACCCAAGGAATGAACCCAGATCTCGTGCAATGCAGACTGATTCTTTACCAGCTGAACCTTAGTTATGTGGTACACAGATGTAAATCTGCATACTGTAGTAGGGAGTTTTCTGGTTAGAAAGGACTTACTTGGTTGAAATTCTTGGTAAAGAAATGTTAAAATTGAAAAATATCATTTCAAAGGATTTTACAATTAAAAGATAGTTGAGTCTATAAGATTGCAGTTTATTCCTGATTAATTCCAACTAATTATAATAGTGATTTACTATCAGTTTATTTGGTCAAGCACTATACTAGACATTTGTTAGTTTGCTTATTTATAACCTCATTTAATTCTCCCAACAATCTTATGCAAAAATTGTCACTTAGGAATGTGAATTAACTTGTCCAATCTCACACTTGCCTGTGATTCCATGGCCAGAGTTTTAATCCAAGTCTGTCAAAGTTCAGAGCCTCAACTCTTAACCTCTACATACTATGGTCCCAGAATGAGGAAGAAACAAAATCATTCTGGCCATAAAGACCAGATGTCATAAGGACTATTGAAGCTATTTAAAAATAAATTACATCTTTTGAGTTGGCTTCCCTGGTGGCTAAGCTGGTAAAAAAAATCTACTTGCAATACAGAAGACCCAAGTTCAACCCCTGGGTCAGGCAGATTCCCCTGAAGAAGGGAATGGCTACCCACTCCAGTATTCTTGCCTGGAGAATTCTATGGACAGAGGAGCCTGGCGGGCTACAGTCCATGGGGTTGGCTGGAGATACATTTCCATATTTCTGTTCACTCATTCATTCAGCAAGTAGTTGTTGATCACTTACTATTGGCCAGTACGGTATGGGCACTGTTCTCTGCATGGAAGGCTGCAGCAATGAACAAAACACAATCACTTCTCTCCAGGAGTTTACATTTCAGAAGGGAAGATGTGTTGATTTCCTTGGGCTATCATAACAAATTAGCACAAAATGGATGGCTTGCACTCACAAAAATTTACGTTCTCACAGGTCTGGAGACCAGAAATGAAGGTATTAGCAGAGCCAGGCTCCTTCTACAGGCCCTTGGGGAGAATTCTTGGCTGTGGCTAAGTTACCTCAGTCTCTGCCTCCTTCACACGGCCTTTCCTGTGTGTCTTCTCCATCCTTATCTCTTATGAGGACACTTCTAATTGCATTAGAACCCACCAAGTTAAACCCACAATCTCAAAATCCTTTTCACCAACTGTATGAGGGTCCTCTTCTCTTCACATCATCACCAACATTTGTTATTTGTGGTCTTTTTGATGATAGCCATTCTGAAAGGTGTGAGATGATATCTCACTGTGGTTTTGATTTGCATTTTCTTGATTCTCGGTGATGCTGAGCATCTTCTAATCTGCCTGTTAGCCAGCTGTATATCTTCTTTGGAAAAATGTCTATTCCCATCTTCTGCCCATTTTTTGATTGGCTGCTTGGTTTTTATTTTGTTTTGTTTTGATGTTAAGTTGTATGAACTGTTATATCCTTTGGGTATCAACTCCTTGTCAGTCATATAATTTGCAAATAATTTGTCCCATTTGGTAGATTGATGGTTTCCTTTCCCGTGCAAAAGCTTTTAAGTTTAATTAGGTCCTATTTGTTTATTTTTGCTTTTGTTTTCTCTGCTCTAGGAGACAGACCCCCAAAAATATTGCTGTAGTTTATGTAAAAGAGTGTTCTGCATATGTTTTATTCTAGAAGTTTTTTGGTTTCTAGTTATACATTAAGGTTTTTAATACATCTGTTTATTTTTTAATATGTTGTGAGTATACCTGAAAGAAACAAAAACATTAATTTGAAAAGATACATGCATCACTATATATATATATAGCTGCGTTATTTACAATAGCTAAGATATGAAAGCAACCTAAGAGTTCATCAACAGATGAATTAATAAAGATGTAGTATATATACCAAGGAATATTACTCAGCCATAAAAGGAATAAGATTTTGCCATTTTCAACATCATGGATTGATTTGGAGGATATTATGCTCCGTGAAGTAAGTCAGACAAGGACGAATACTCTATGTTATTGTTCATATGTACAATCTTAAAAATAAAACAAAAGAATATAATAAAACAGAAACATACTCACAGATATAGAAACAAGCAAGTGGCTACCAGTGGGGAGAGGGGACAAGGGAGGGGCAAGATAGGAGTAGAGGATAAAGAAATACAAACTACTATGTGTAAAATAAACAAGCTATAAAGGCATATTGTACAGCAGAATTAACCAATTAACTTCTAAGAACTTTAAAAGGAGGATATTCTATTAAAGTATCAAATCACTGTGTTGCACATCTAAAATATAATACAATATTGCATAATATTTTAAATACTGTAAACCAGCTAAACCTCAATAAATAAAATAAAAATAAGAATAAAATAAATGCCAGTCACACACTAAGAAGGATTACCGATGACAGCTTTTCAGTTTTATTTATTTATTTATTTTGGGCTACACTGGGTCTCCACGGCTGTGCCTGTGCTTTCTCTGGTTGTGGTGAACAAGGGCTACTCTCTAGCTGTGTCACACGGGCTTAGTTGCCCCTTTGCATGTGGGATCTTCCCGGACCAGAGATGGAACCCATGTCCCCTGTATTGGCAAGCAGATTCTTTACCGCTGGACCACCAGGGAAGTCCCTGATGATGGTTTTTTCACGCTGATTGCAAACAGAGTTTTTCCTTCCTGTGAGTTTTTTGGTGTGACTAAAGATTAGCTTTCTGTAAAAAAAAAAATTCTTAACTACATCCGCACAGATCCTTTATCCAAATAAAGTCACATTCACAAGTTCTAGAAATTAGAACACGGTAGTGGGGAGATGGAGACTACAGTTCAACTCACTACAGATAAACAATTTTTAACAAGTAACAAATATAGAGTGACAATAAATCCTATAGAGAAAAAGAAAACAAGGAAGAGGAACAGTGAGTATAAGGATGCAGTATTGCATTGGCAATGACCGGAAGGTCTCACTGAGGAGGTTACATTTAGGAAGAGACCTAGAGAATGTGATAGAAATCGGATGGTGATTAGAGTGTGGCAGAGGCGGTAGCCACTCACCAGAACCTTTTCCCTTCCTGGCTCACACTGAACATTTCCCAGTCCCCTTCTATCAGGTGTGGCAGCGGGACTGAGTTCTAGTGAAGCAACAGGAGTGGAGGCATTGACCAGAACATGCAACCTGTCCTGGAAAAGCTCTCCCATGATCTTCTTTCAGCCCTTCTCATCTTCCAGTTCGCTGTAAAGAAGTGCCCTCCAAAGCAACTCAGGAAGCCTCATGTCCAATGTGGCAGAACTTCCTTCAGCCTGGGTTCCAGAGTGATAACATGGAAGAACATTAGATGAGAAAGAAAATATCCACTGTGTTTGAGCCACTGTAGAATTTTGGATCTGCTTATTGCAGCAGGTATTCATTAAGAAATACACAGCGGGAAGAGCATTAAAGGAAGCAGGTGTAAAACGCCCCGGGCACGGGCATGCTTGGTCTGCTTAAAGAGAAGTAAGGCAGCCAGTGTGGCAGGAACAGTGGGCAATGAGGAAAGTGTGGGTCAGGGAGGCCCACACTGCGTACCACAGCAGCCCTCTAGAGATCGCTGTAAATTTGGAAGCCATTGCAGAACCTCACATCACAATGATGCCCGTGGCTGCTGTAAGGAAAGAAGAGTGCAGCGGAGCATGCCCCGAAGCAGGGAGCCCAGGTAGGAAGCTACTGCAGAAATCAAACTCGAGCTGATGGTGGCTTGGTCTAGGCTTGCAGCTGTCCAGGTGAGGGGAGTAGAGAGGTGATAGATGTGTTTGAAAAGTAAAGTTGTCATGATTTCCTGAGAGACTGGGTATAGCGTATGAAAGGATAAGAGAACATGGGGATGACGCTAGAGCTTTTGGACTGGTCAACTGAAAGGATGGCGTTGCCGTGTGATCTGTTTTGATAAAGACAGCCCTAATGTCAATATCCCATGTACACTGACAATAATAATGATGCAACCTGCCCAGAGCCAAGGAAACATCTGATTAAGGATTCTTGAACAACAATAACAGGGCTAAACAAGGTACTGCATCCTCTCTTTGGAATGCTGAGCATCCACGCTCCCACACTAAGGATGCTATTTTCCTTTTAAATGAACCATCTGTTTTATCCTCGACACTTTTGTGATTTTACCATGTTATTTTCAAGTTCACATGAGCAGCTTCTGTCTACCTAAAGAACAGGTTTACAAAATGCGGGAACCATTTCCGTTTGAGTACTTATATACTATCTACTCAGGTACCTAATACAGTAAGTGAGGAACTTAAATATTTTTATGAAAACTGAGCACATGACCATCTTGATGTGTTAAAAAAAAAATGTCCTGATACAGATAGTCCACCCAGTCCAAAGAACGGTCCCTCAAGAAACAAAAGAATTCAGCAGGTGATGATGACTTCTTTAGTATAAAAAGATTCTAGAAACAATCATAGAAGATAATTTCCCTTCTATTCTCAGAAAGTGCAAATTCTTTGAAGATAAAGACTAAGTTTCATGTATAAATAATAATTCAAGAATCCTTTTCTCCTGCTTCCTAGCTGGGACTTCCCAGGTGGCACTAGTGGTAAAGAATCCACCTACCAATTCAGGAGACATAACAGACACGAGTTTGACCCCTGGGTCAGGAAGATCCTATGGAGGAGGGCAAGGCAACCCACTCCAGTATTCTGCCTGGAGAATCCCCATGGATAAAGGAGCCTGGCAGGCTACAGTCCATAGGGTCACAAAGAGTTGGACATAACTGAAGCAACTTAGCATGCAAGCAACCTTTTCTTACCACTAAATAATAGCATCTTTTAGATTGCAACAGAAGAAAATGATTCAGAAAAGAAATACTGACAGGTGAAATCACTTACGCAAAAGTTCCTTTGCCACAGGGACTTTTTGCAATAGCCAACTATAGCTGAAAAGAATTCTTTTTAATGGAATAGCTCCAATCATTTTTGGACACAAGTCTGAATGGGATATGGACTCCTGGACTATCACCCTTTAGGTCACTGAAGCAAGAACAGAAGAAGAACCTGGAGAGAAATACCAATTATTTCAGCAAATCTGTACCAAGAACCTAATAATACAAGGCAATCTGCCTAATATTCAAAGGCAAAGACCTAAACCCTCTCCTCAATGGAGATAGCAGACCTCAAAACTAGACTTTAATTTCTGGTTTTCCACCTGTGATATTTAGGCTTGTTGCCTTACAAACAAATCCATAAGTGTAATGCCTCCAAACAATAGTTTTGTTCTCTCTAAATTTACAGTCCAGTGTTGAGTTATTTTTTCCACATCACCCTCTGTACATGGTGGGCCCAATTGTGGGCCAAGCCTCTCCTTGTAGCTCCTCCCTTCCCCTCTTCTCCAGTCAATCCTGGGGGAGGAAAGAGTGACAGCAAACTTGTGAGTGAGTTTTCATGACGGTCTTAGAGAAAAAACATATTTGTACCCAAATTTCATTAGTTAAAACTCAGTCACATGGCCACAGTTAACAGCAGAGGGTGCACAAAGTAGCCGCGTGCCTAGGAGGAAAAGGAAATGAGTTATAGAGAACACACCACAGTTTCATTTGTTATTTCAAAACATGGAAATTGCCCCTGTTGTTGGTAGAATCTTGGCGATAAGCCTTTACATATTACTGTTGGCTTTGTTGATTTATTTATGAGGAAACGTCACCCAGCCAAAGATAATAAAAAGAAACAGAAAAATATCTTGAGGCAGTCACAAGAATGTTTGAAAGGGCATCTTTGAGGTCGTTTGTCTGTTTCTCATTATTTATTATGTTAAGGAAAAGTTACGCATCCCTTATATTCTCTTTTAAATATTACTTTTCTGGGGCCTCCCAGTTAGTTTTTCTGGATTTTGTGTAAGTTCATCATCTCTAGTCTTTCCGGGCTCTTGACTCTTCATAAGAAATCAGTCATCCTAGAGAAGAAAGCAGAAGGAAATCTAAGTGTGTTATAATGAAGTAGGAGGTTCATCAGCCAGATTATCTTAATTAAGTGTCTCCAAAAACGAGACTGCTGAGACAAACTATTGTCTGGAACTTGAATGAATAATACGCCTTTCATAGGTATACTGGCTTTATTTTGTTGGATTTTTCCCCTCAAATTTATGTAGATAATCTTAATATTAGTTACAGACAAATTCAATTCAAAGGTTTGATTATGAATTTTCACTTGAACAATAAAATTCTTTAATTTCTCTTGTATTAAAAAGAAAGTCATTGTATTCGATAAGACTGGAAATGAAAGCTTCATTCCATGTTTTAGGGGCAAAAAAGGAAAGTAAGAAGCCCATTGCAATACAATTCCTCTCAACTCAGGGTGGCGGTCCCCAAGGGCACACACAAGCATCCACGCAAAACAGGAATAGAGTCTAGCACAGCATCACCACCCCTGCCCCCGCCACCCACCGCCTGATAAATCATCCTTTTTGACTATGTCCACAGCACATGGAGGCCTGTACCCTCCTCTGTCACCACCACCCAAAGATAGATTTCAAAGTACAATTGGCACCAGTCATTCTTCTGTAAGTCGACAACCTCAGCTTAGGAAAGTTCTAGCAGAGGAATAAAAGGCAAACTGGTATATTTTAATCTGGAAGGTGTATTTTGTATCCCAGTGTATTGCTACAGTTCCCTTGGGTACAAGGAAGTAGCTCAGCCTTGGATGATGCCATGGGACTGTGTGCCACCCCATAGCATTTACTCAAACAGTAAACTGATGTAGTGGAGGTCTATAAATGTGCTATTCAAAGCGTGGTGCCTCCTGCTTGTTAGAAAAATCTCAGTCCCCACCAAAGAGTGATTGCATCAAAGTCTGTGTTTGGACAAGTTTGCCAGGGGATCTTCATGCACGTAAAATATGGGAATCACTGTTCTACAGGGTTCTGTGATCTCTTTGCCACCATTTCATTTCTTATTAATTTCTTAACTTGATCATCATATGAAAACTCAATTGTGTTTTCTTGATTACCTCTTTATTAGCATCACTAGGAGGAGCACATCACTAGTTACACAATCCAGCTTGATGAACAGGCCTATTAATTAGGGCACAAATGCTTCATCTAGGATTAAACTGTTAATAGTGAATTTCTTTAGTGGAGAAACGTATAATACTTACATGCTTTACAAAGGATGAATTGTGATGGTGGGGTGGAGGGGCAAAGCCAGTAATCCTGATTTTCTTCAAAATCTACTTGTCCTAAATATTTTTAAATCTTTTATTTATACTACTCAATAATTATAGTCAGCAAAATGAAATTTTATCTTGTTGCTAAAAGTTCACAATTATTAAAGTTATGAAAGCAAAATTATAAACAATTCCAGCATACATATTTGTTTATTTGATTGGGAAATCCTACAGAATGCAGGGTGACTACCATTTCAAAGAAGAATTAATAGAAACTCTACGAGTTACAGTCCACTCCAGTATTCTGGCCTGAAGAATCCCAGGGACAGAAGAGCTTGGTGGGCTGTCGTCTATGAGGTCGCACAGAGTCCGACACGACTGAAGCGACTTAGCAGCAGCAGCAGCAGCTACAAATTACATATGCATTTATGCAAACCAATTTATGAATACCAAGATTAGCAAAACACATTAAAATTTTTTAATATTTTGTTGTGACATTTTATAGATAGCATTATTCAAAAATTATTGAATTTTTAAATTTTTAATTGGCAAAGGTTATAACCACAACTATCATCCTTGAGACCTCTTTTCTACCTCTGGAAGTACAAACCTACAATTAGTATGAATGGATCCTACTCTTTAAAAAATGTGAGAGCAATTATTCTCATGACCAAAGAAATCCCGAATGACCTGAAGTGTTCCCACAATGTATCAAGGACATTTCTTCTGCTGAAAGTGCCAAGAACTTTTCCAAGAATGTCTTATGAAAACGAGAATTTTCCCACAGTAGAACAGAGGAAATGCATGCTGAAAGGCAAGTACTAATCGGCAATATAAAGCATGTGACCTACTTAATTATGTGCCCTTGGGACATGCAATGTGTTTGCAAAGCAACGAAGGCCTTCAAGGTCACATTTGAGAAACACAAATCAGATGTAAGAAGGACGAGGAAGGAATCCCAGTTACGTGGCATCTTAATGAGATGAAACATCCTCACATCTTTATAGTTTATGGCTATTGACTGTGACTACAAACCCCCAAGGGAAGGGACAGAAATGCTTATTAAAACAGTGAGAAACAGGCTGCATGCACAAATGAAGTACGCTGCCATTGAATGATACTAACCAAGAATGGAGTTGGGCTGTTTTCCCCCCTTAGATTATAAATTTATAAGTAAAATGAAATTGCATTTTTTAATCTAATGTTTTCCTATTACAATCTTCAGGCCCACTTTGTGGAAAAAGACACAAGGATCATAGTTCCTTGCTAAATTACATTCTTAAAATAAATGTTCCCAACATAAAATTCTTAAAAATCTCCCTCATGTAAATAATTATGTGGAGACTCACAGATCCCCAAAGAGCCCCTTTGGTTACTGATCCTCTCTATGTCTCTCATGGCACAAAATAATGTGGGCAAAATAGCTGTTTTCTCACAAGTTCAGTGTCTATATCTCTAATATGGCATTCCCAAAATGAGTGTGTGCTTTTAATGAATTACAAATGCACACGCACATACGAAAGATGTGTTCTATGAAGGCAACCCCAGCAACTCTAAATGGAACAACTATAATGACTGTCAAAGTCAGCCCAGAGCTCATGAAATAATAATACCCTGTACTTTGTATTTTTCTCTGAGGAGCCTCGCACACTTTACATGCCTGGAAATGTTTCTCTTCTTAGAAATAGAGTCCTTTAAAGGCTATTCCTGAGCGCTGAGCGAGATAAATTACACTCATTTCAGCAAACTATTGTGCAATTCTCAGTATTCTATTCACAGTGTATCAAACCATTCTTCCAAGTGCATTTTTTTATGAAGATGAAGTGAGTACATTTCCTGTTTTTCTTTCAGGCTGTCTTAATTCATCTTGGGCTTCTTATATTTAATTAAAATATTCTTTTGTAAGTTTTACATTGATCAAAGAGACCAGACAAGCAAATTTATGCTACAGTTGAATTTTAACGCATGAAATATAATCACAAAGCTTTGCACCTATATGGGTTTTCCACTCTTCTATATTTAAAAGCCAAATTTTCTAGAGAAAGATTACATTTGTAAAGTTGGACAGACCGTTGTTTAAGTCATGTCCTTCGTACTTGTTTGGGGGTGGGGGCGGGTTTAAATCAGATTCACTTTATACATAATAAAATTTTTCTTTAAGATCAATGAATTTTTATTCATGTGTTTGTAGTTATGTCATCACTACCACAAACAAAATATGTAGTATTTTTATTATCCCAGAATGTTTCCTCATGTCCCTATGTGGTCACATTCCCCCACTCCCAGACCCTGGCAATACTGATCTGTTTTCCACTATTATAGTTTTGCTTTTTTTAGAATATCATATGAGATTATAAAATATGTGGTCATTTGAATCTGGTTTCTTCCACTGAGCATAATGTTTCTGAAATGTTCTTATATTGTTGCAGGTATCAATTCATTACTTCTTATTACTGAGTGGTATTTCATTGAACATATGTACCACACTTTGTTTCTCCATGCAACAGTTGATGGGTTGTTTTCCATTTGAGTGATTATGAATAAAATTGCTATAAACATTCATATCCAGATCTTAGTTTTGACACATATATTTATTTCTCTTGGATAAATATATAGGAATGGGATGGCCAGGTCACGTGTTAAGCAGATGTTTACCTTAAAAGTAACTGGTCAACCCATCTCCCAGAGTGGTTATGTCATTTTGTATTTGCACCAGCAATGTTTGCGAATCACAGTTGCTCCCATTTTTGTTCACACTTAACACTATCAATTTTTTATTAAGGCCATTTTAGGTATGTGGTAGGATCTCACTGCACATACCTTATTGATTTTTAAGAATTATAGGTAGTCTGAATACAAATCCTTTATTAGACATAAGCTTGTAAATATTTGCTCCCAGTTGGAGGCTTTTTTTCAATTTTCCTGAAAATTTTTTAGAAGAACAGAAACTTTAATTTATTAATATTTCCTCTAATGATCTATGCTTTCTGCACTCATTTTCACTTTCATATGCTTTCAATATTTAAAGACTATCTCTTGAATATTAGCTAAAATAAAACAACCACTATATGTTTCCCTTTCTATTTTCAAGTCATCTCATGTCAGGCATGTATTAGCTTCTTATTGCTGCAATAACATAAACCTATGAATTTTTTTGGCTTATAACACACATTTAATATCATATAATTCTTAATGTATAATTCTCATCACTTCATGGCAAATATATGGGGAAACAGTGGAAAAAGTGGCAGATTTTATTTTGGGGGGGCTCCAAGATCACTGCGGATGGTGACTGCAGCCATGAAATTAAAAGATGCTTACTCCTTGGAAGAAAAGTTGTGACCAA
>SJYT01001636.1:81456-119166 GCA_006410635.1 Cephalophus harveyi | reverse complement strand
AGTACTGGAGTGGGGTGCCAAATGCCCTTATTTTGCCTTTGTTCTGGAGATAGAGTTGTGTCACTAGAGACTGAATGTGTTCCCACAAAATTCTTACTTTAAAACCACTGGGATATATTCAAAAGCAGAGACATTACTCTGCCGACAAAGATCCGTCTAGTCAAGGCTATGGTTTTTCCTGTGGTCATGTATGGATGTGAGAGTTGGACTGTGAAGAAGGCTGAGCGCCGAAGAATTGATGCTTTTGAACTGTGGTGTTGGAGAAGACTCTTGAGAGTTACTTGGACTGCAAGGAGATCCAACCAGTCCATCCTAAAAGAAATCAGTCCTGAATATTCATTGGAAGGACTGATGCTGAAGCTGAAACTCCAATATTTTGGCCACCTGACGCAAAGAGCTGACTCATTGGAAAAGACCCTGATGCTGGGAAAGATTGAAGGCAGGAGGAGAAGGGGACGACAGAGGATGAGATGGTTGGATGGCATCACCAACGCAATGGGCATGAGTCTGAATAAACTCCAGGAGTTGGTGATGGTCAGGGAGGCCTGGCATAGTGCAGTCCATGGGGTCACAAAGCGTCAGACACGACTGAGGGACTGAACTGAACTGAATTCTTAATGTCAGAAATTCAAAACAACTAGGCGAAAATCAAGGTGTCAACAGGGCTACGTTCCTTTCTGGAAACTCTAAGAAGGAATCCATTTCATTGTCCTTTACAGCTTCTGGGGGCTCCCCACATGCCTTTTTTTGGTGGTCCCTTCCTCCATCGTCAAAGCCAGTAAAAATCTGTCTAGTCCTTCTCACACCCAATCACTCTGGCCTTCTCTTTTATTCCATTTTTAAGGAGCTGTGACTACGCTGGTTCCGTCTGAGTAATTCTGAACTACCTCCCTGCCTTAAGATCAGCTGATAAACCACCTTAGATCTGTTCATATCCTTAATTTCCTCTTGCTGTGTAATATAGTCAAGGGTTCTGGAGGTCATAACAAGGCATCTTTGTAGGCCACCCCTTCCTCCATCGTCAAAGCCAGTAAAAATCTGTCTAGTCCTTTTCACACCCAATCACTCTGGCCTTCTCTTTTATTTCATTTTTAAGGAGCTGTGACTACGCTGGTTCCATCTGAGTAATTCTGAACTACCTCCCTGCCTTAAGATCAGCTGATAAACCACCTTAGATTTGTTCATATCCTTAATTTCCTCTTGCTGTGTAATATAGTCAAGGGTTCTGGAGGTCATAACAAGGCATCTTTGTAGGCCATTATCCTTCCTACCTCAGGCAGCTTGGTAAGAAATCAGACTAAAACATCTGTGCTACCATAACTTCTAGCGTGTCTTCTTACAGTACTTAAGAGACACACTGCACTGCCCCAATCCATTTGCCTATCTGCCTTCAATCCTTAAATTGTGAGCTCTTTGAGGAAAGGGACTGAATTTTTTTTTAAATCTCTGCAGCCCTTACAGAGATAGGCCTGCCATATAAAAGATAGTCAAAAATATTTACTAGTTAATAAATGAGTGAATGAATGAATGGATAAATGAATGAATGAAATTTCTTCAAATCAACCTGCTGGTCTTGCTCCCATCTGTTTTCATCATGAGGCTGAATGGGTTAAACTTTAAATCTATTGCTTATTTGATCCATAACTTTGAGTTTCTGGATTTGATTTCTGCTGCAGCTGTAACAGATTACCACAAATTTAGCAACTTAAAAGGATGCCCATTTATTATTCCACAGTTCTGTAGTTCAGAAGTCCAGAGTGGCTCAGTGGGGCTCTCTGCTTCAGGTTTCACAAGGCCAAAACCCAGGTGCTGGCCAGGCTCTCATCTGAAGAGGCCAGGGGGAATTCATTTCCTCTTGGTTGCTGGCTGTCCCCCAGGGTCCACTCTCTGCTCACAGGGGCTGCCCACACACATGAGGCCCCTCTATCTTTAAAGCTGCAGAAGAAGGCTGAGTCCTTACCCCTCAATTCTCTCTGGATTTTGGAATCTGCCCTTTGGAGACACATGTGATTAGATCAGGTCCATCTGGATAATCTCCATGTCTTAAGGTCAACTGACTTGGGGCTTTAATTACAGCTGAGAAATCCCTTCACAGCACTACCTAGATTAGTGTCTGATTAAATAACCAGGGGATTGGAATCACGGGATGGGGTGGGGCAAGGTGGGGGAGAATATAAAGATATCTGTCTACCTGGCTTCTGACTTAACTGAACAATACTTTCCTTCCCTTTTATAAAAAGTGAGGGTAGGACATACCCCTACCTTGTTTATTGCTATGGGAATTAAATACCATAATCCATGTAATATGCCTCACACACATCCTAGACCAAAGTTGAAATTTATAATATATTCATTTTGTAATGTACAACACAATTAATATCATTAGCACTGCTATATGTTGTATATGAAAGTTGAGTAAATCCTTAATTCACATCACAAGGGAAATGTTTTCTTTTTCTTTTATTTTGCCTTTATATGAGATGATGTTTACTAGACTTGTAATCATTTCATGATGTGTAAGTAAAATCATTATGCTGTACACCTTAAATTTATGCAAAGTGGTTTGTCAATTATATATAAATAAAACTGGAAAGATGTGTATAAGAGACAGGTCTAGCACAGCAGGCCTTTGGTTCATCAATTTTGAATGAAAAATAAAGAACTTTTCCATATAAATTTAGATGTGGTGTTTTACATATCATTTTTTACATATTTGCAAACTTTGAATAAAGTGTTCTAGGCATAATTTTTTTTTAATCAAATAGTTTTGTATGTTTTACCACCAGTAACAGATTTTCTAGGAAACTTCACTGCTCGAATTCATTTTTATTATTTTGTACTTTCATTATAGGGAAACTTCTGTTGTGGTATGCATTTTCTTTACGCCAGGAACTAATTTGAACTAGCTTAATCTCTTTAATAATTCCATAATTTATTAAAGAATCTTTCTCGGTCTTTGATGTGGAAAGACAAATGATCAACAGCTGTTCTCACCAGAGAGTTCCTAACCTCTGACATGGGCTGAGTGAGTTAATCTATAAAGCTGTTGACCTTTTGATAGCTAGTTTGAGGGCTTTTAATAGGTAAAACACTTCTAAAAGAATGAATTGGATATTTCCGTCTCCAAAAATTGCCTCCTGTTCTCCTCAGGCTTTTGCTTCTTTACTGACTTTGTCTTCCACATAAAATGAGAAGACAGTTTTATAACAAGATAGCTGTGGTTTTTGGTTATTCCCAGTATTCTTCCAATGTCCTATTTTGTGAAATGAGTTTTTCAATAGTAAACATTCTACTTACATATTAACAGAGAAAAATTCATTTAACTCTATATTTATGTAAAAATATTGAAGTTAACGCAGAACAAAAACCCTAATAATTCACCTGGAATCCTTTTGTTTTCTTATTTTCGTATTTGTTGTTTTGTTTTTAGAAGGACATTTGGTCTACTTGGATTCATACAGTTTTTAAGACAATTTTCCATTTTTTCATTTGGTCTTTAACCACAGCCCCTTTGAAAGGTCAGATGACTGTTATTATCCCTCTTTACCAGTGAGGAAATAGGCTTAGAGAGGATAATTGACTTAGTTATTTTCATGTTAGCTGATAAGAAGCCGAGCTTGTCCTCTGATTTTTCATCCTGCATTCTTTCCTTGATGCAGTGCACCAGTTATATTTGAAACATCTCTCAGTTGACAGACTCTCCTTTAGGTGTAAATTATTTAGCCACATGTTAATGTGCTAATTTGATTTAGCACACTGTATTCTAAAAAATATTAAAAGTCAGGACTCTTACTATAGAAAACCTAAAAATTTGTGCATAAATGTGAAATTTAAAAATTCTATTGTGAGATATGTTATCATTAAAAAATGCATTCGTTATTATCTTCTCATGGTAAACTGCAATAACTGTTCTCTAAATGCTGTTTTAATTCTAGTTTAAACAATTCTAATTTTGAAAATCTCATTTTTCACCCAAAGTTCACAAAGCTATCTTAGCTACACTAAGTAGTATCATGCTTTTCTGGGGGCTGGGGGGTGGTGGGAAGTTAGTAAAAACTAGACTGACTATATAATTTATCATCCAAACAAAGACACTTTTGATAGGGAAAGAAATGCTATCAATAATAATTATTATTATACTATCAATAATTATTATTTTTCCAATAATAATTAGGAAAAGAGGTATAAACCAGGTTGGGCCCAAGAGCACCAGGATATATGGTCACTCTCATAATAACCTACATAGCCTCCTGATCTCAAAGATTTTCAGTGTCTTGAGTGGTAACAACCTTTTTCTTCATTACCTTCACATGTCGGTGCCTACATTTAAAACTGGGCCTTGCACCTTGTCATCATCCAATAGTTTCATTTCCAAAATTTTGAAATCCAAAATTTTCCTTCCCCTCTCACTGCCTCACTATTACTGATTCTGCCTTTCGTCCTCCAATTCCTGGACCAACTCTGTTCTTACCACCCATCCACCAGACTGCAGACTCGTTTGTCTCCAACCCAGTCATGCCCTATGGGGAGCCGTTGCAGTAAAGCTCTCCCTGGAAACTTTGATCTCTTCTACACTGTGTCCTTCCAATGAACCCAACTTTTCAGTTCTTCATCTTGAATTATGAAGGATGAAGAATAATAGCTTCATATTGTCTCTTCCCTTCATATCATAAGGCTTGGGAGCATAGCCAAAGAGAGTCCCCAAACCAAACTCATTTGTTTTGGTTTCTGTTTTTCAAATTCATCCTGTCTGTTAGCACTGACCCTTTCCCCTATGTAACAATCCTTTCATTTATCATTAATTAATGTGCTTTCTTCCAGGATAAATAAATCAGGAATAAATAAGACATAACTTATTAAATAAATAAATCAGAAATAAATCAGACATATTTCTGCCTTCCAGGAGGATAAAAATAGTAGAACAGTCGTAGGTTCAAAAAGTGCAATTAAGAATTACAGACATAAAGATAGCAGTATGTTGGATCATAAAGAAAGAACATAAATAGAGAACAGGATGAAACGAGCCAGGAAAGATTTCACAGAGGGTTACTGATTGAATTAAGACTTGAAAAGTGAATAGGCATTCTCAAGAGGCAAGGGAGTGAGATGAAAGAGTATTCCAGGCAGAAAAAGCTTCATGATCAAAGACAGGAAGATATGAAATTGCCTAATGCACTTGGAGGATGGAAGGCACATCTGAATGGCGAACGGTGGAATTCAGATGAGGCTGGAGAAGTGTAGTCGCGATACAGAGGACACTGGGCCCACTGACTAAACAGTAGACTGGTGTGGTCAGTCTTACACTAGAGACAGATCGCTTTGGAGGTGAAGTGAAGGATAGACAGGGAGGAAGGATGCAAGACGTGAGCCTGCGGTAGCAAGGAAGTGGCTACTGCAGATGTTTAGGTGAGAGATGATATGTCTGCATTAGGCCACTGACCACAAGGTGGGCAAGGAGGAAAAGGAAAAATTAAGGGTGGAGAGAGTTGAGTTTTGGTAGCTGCTAAGGAGGACTTAGTGAGGAGACTTGATGACCCCTTAGCATCTGATGTGGGTTATTAGACAGAAGAGCAATTAAACAAATGTAAGAAACGCAAGAAAAGTAATACATTTATGGAAAAGATAATAGAGTTTTTACCCATTCCAGTAGTCTTGCCTGGAGAATTCCATGGGCAGAGGAGTCTGACAGACTACAGTCCATGGAGTCACAAAGAGTTGGACGCTAATGAGTGACTAAGGCACATAGACATATTGCTGCTGCTGCTGCTAAGTCGCTTCAGTCATGTCCGACTCTGTGCGACCCCATAGACGGCATTCCCCATAGGGGAATCCCCAGGCTCCCCCATCCCTGGGATTCTCCAAGCAAGAACACTGGAGTGGGCTGCCATTTCCTTCTCCAATGTATGAAAGTGAAAAGTGAAAGGGAAGTCGCTCAGTCGTGTCTGACTCTTGGTGACCCCATGGACTGCAGCCCACCAGGCTCCTCCGTCCATGGGATTTTCCAGGCAAGAGTACTGGAGTGGGGTGCCATTGCCTTCTCCACATAGACACACTAAGTGCCTGTATAATGAATATTGTACTGAGCTGCCCAAATTCCCCTTCAGGGTTGCAGGATTTACTCTCTGCACTGCTGGGAATGAGGGGCTTCTCATCCTAGTCAACATATAGATTCACATATCACAATGCTATATTCCTTTTTAGTTACTGCCCTAATGTTACAGGCAGCCAGCATTCCATGCTGGTCAGTGCAGAGGTATAAAGGCCCAGCCCCTTCCCCCCAACTCTCTAGAGACACTACTGAAGGACCATCCCAGCCTCAGAGCTCCCTCTAAAGTTGCCTCTGGCTTTCTGAATGCATTACAACATAACTTCTACTTCCCTCCAAAGTACTTCCTTCTTTCACCTTCTAAAGATATTGTTCCCAAGAACATTTCCTAACAAATGGGTACATGCAAATTCTTAGTGTGAATTGTCAGAGACTCTGACCTACAACATTGCCTTAAGTTGATGGGACTAGAGATGTCCTAGCACCTGAGCCCAGAACAGACGATGAGTTTGGGAAGATATTAACTGGGCTCATTGGATGGAATGAGCTCATTCAGGGAGGCACATCCAGTGAATAAGTAGGAGGGTCAGGGAATCTTGAGGTGTAACAGTTTTTAAATAAGTTGTTAGAAGAAAAGCTGAAGAGAGAAATGATGCTTTGAGGGGTCATAGAATTAAGAGAGGGTACTATTTAGGAAGTCAAAGGTGGGATAAAGTGGTCCACAGTCTTAGATGCAAGGAAGATCAAATAAAATCAAGGCTTACAAAGACTCTAGTGGTAGTAACAATTAGGGAACCAGTTGTCACTTGGATGGAGCCATTCACACAATGGTAAGGGCAAAACAGTCTACACTGGCAGCAGAGTTCATGATTTAAAAGAATGAGCTTAATTATGAGGAGGGAAGAATCAGAGCAGTAACCAAAAGGGATGCAGCATTGTGATGTGTGAATAAGAGAGAGGGTATTTCTGTAGTTCAAAGGCAGAAACAGACAGGCTTGAGGGTTTGGAAGACAAGGAAGAAAACCTTAAGGCACCACTTGCTCAGGGATTTTGGCCTCTGGATCCAAGTGATTATTCTTCCTTGATTCGTACTTCCTCCTAAATGGATGAGCTTTCACTGTTTCCTTATGCACATGAATGCCTCACACCTGTTGGATTTCTGTGTTCCCAGCTCAAGGGACCAGCCTGGGCTGAGACCGGCACAGGTGGTGCAGTGGTGATGAGTCTGCCTGCCAAGGCAGCAGATGCAAGAAGCACATTCAATCCCTGCGTGGGAAATACCCCCCGGAGTAGGGAATGGCAACCCACTCCAGTATTCTTGCCTAGAAAATCCCATGAACAGAGGAGCCTGGAGGGCTACAGTCTGTGGGGTTGGAAAGAGTCAGACATGACTGAACACACACAAACAGCCTGTTTCAGTACAGGAGACAGTCAACCTTCACCTTCTCTAGGGAACTGTCCTTAATCTCTCTTCTAATAAGGACTTCTTCCTCCTCTGACTCCTAAGATTTCACCTGTCCTTTTCTCATATTCTTGTCATTTTCTTGCTTGTATAATGTTCATGCATGTAGCTTTCATGTACTTTATTAGTCTTTAACTCTTTTGGGGGAAAATTCAGGAAGAAATTACCTTGGAATAGGCAAAACTATCTTGAATGCCCTATATAGTAGTACTTAAGAGTGGGTGCAGAATACTTTGAAGAAAAGATACCAAATAACAAAATCAAGATGAGAGCGGGAATGTGTTGTGATTGAGGTGCCCTCCATTCTCACTAATATCTCATTTTGGAGAAATAGAAAAAGGAATTATTGTCATCTGCAGATAAAATAAGCTTATGGAACCAAGAGCTAGTTAATATTAAGTCAGACAGGCTTGAGAATATTGCTTTAAACTAAACTAGCTCTTTGGAGCAGAAATAAAACATCTAGTTAAGGATGTCAGTTAATCTCCTTAAGGTGCCAATGAATGCAGCAATGTGATATACACTAAAGCATTTCATAGCTTGGTGTCCAACAGTACTAAAAGTTGTCAAGATGTTAGTTTCATTAGGAAATATATTTCCTAATGGGCTTCCCTGGTGACTCAGATGTTAAAAAATGGTCCTGCAATTCAGGAGACCCAGGTTTGATCCCTGGGTCAGAAAGATCCCCTGAAGAAGGGACTAGCAACCCACTCCAGTACTCTTGCCTGGAGAATTTCACGGACAGAGGAGCCTCACAGGCTACAGTTCATGGTGTCACAAAGAGTCAACTGAGTGACTAATACACACCCAATGAACTAACACCTGAGAATTCATCCAAGAAGGTTAGATTTATTTACTACAATTTTCCTAAACCATACCAATTCTTTAGTATAGGTTTTGGTTAGAAAAATTATAGGGTGGAACTCAGAAAATAATTGTAACTAGCATTCAGTCCAGCCTCTTAATATTTCCTTTCAAAAGTGAGTTCCAAATGACTGGGTAGGAGAAAGTAGAAGAAAAAGAAAATCTATATTCAGTTTCTGAAAGCTGTGAGTGAGTGAACCAGAGCAGGGTTAGATCAACAGTACCTCTGTTGTTTTACGGAAGTCTTTTCAATTGCTTCATCTCACACACACACATACACACACACACACACTCTTCAGGGAAATTAACATTTTCTGTAAGTGTGTTTTTCTTTTCACTTTCCTGCTAATGGAAATATATTTAGGCAGATCTTGCAAATTTTGGAATATTTCACATAGAGTTATCTTACTGGTGTTCAAGTTTCCTTCTAGATGTGATCCTTCTGTGGGAAACAAAAATTTATAAAACCAATTATATGTACATATCTTCTAGCCGGGCTAACCCCAGTGGCTCAGTGGTAAAGAATCTGCCTGCAAGGCAGGGGCTGCAGGAGACATGGGTTCAGTCCCTGGGTTGGAAACATCCCCTGGAGGAGGGCATGGCACCCCACTCTAATATTCTTGCCTGGAGAATCCCATAGACAGAGGAGTCTAGCAGACTACAATCCATGGGGTCGCACATGATTGAAGTGACTTAGCACACACACATGCATATCCCAGCCAAAAATTTTTTCTTAATTTTGGACTTCTCTTATCTGGACCTTTCCCTAGAAGGGATCGTTGGCTTTGGAATCAAAACAAGCATTTCTAATTGGTGAAACAAGAGTAATATTTGAAGTAATCAGTTGTGACAAGCCATAGATATTATAATTTAGGCAGTTAAGATGTAGAAAAAGTATTAGGTAGATAAAACAGAATACTCAGAGATACACAACTGGAGTTGCAATTTTGAAATAAAATGAGCTATTTTGCCAAATAGATTTAGAAAATTTTTAAAGTTCCTTGAATATAAACTAGAGCCATTTTAAGAATTAACAACCTAAACCAAGGTTTATAATATTAATTTTATGATAGAGAACACTAAGTCAGAAATGATTAAAAGTTATATTTTGGGGTTGGGGGAAAAGTTATACTCTGAAATTTATTTGAATTAAAATATTTATGAAGAGTAGAAAGCTTGGAATGCATAAAATTTAGCTGTAAGATATAGCTGCATATTAATCTGACTCTTTGCAACCCCATGGACTTCATCAGGCCAGAATACTGGAGTAGGCAGCCTATTCCTTCTCCAGCAGATCTTCCTGACCCAGGATTCAAACTGGGATCTCCTGCATTGCAGGAGGATTCTTTACCAGCTGAGCAGTTAGTTATTCAAAGGACCCTGAGTCACACCTACTTGCTGATTTGGGAGGGCCTTCTGGAGAGGCAGGAAGCAACTGGAACTCCCTCTGCAGACATAGACCCTAGCAGCAGCCATTTTTGGAAACTCATCCTAACGCAAGGACACAAGTGCTGGCAAGAACCATTTTTGGAGTCCTCTCACTGGGCTTCCCTGGTCACTCAGATAGTAAAGAATCTGCCTTCAATGCAGGAGACCTGGATTCAATCCCTAGTTGGGGATGATTGCCTGGAGCAGGGAATGGCAACCCACTCTAATATTCTTGCTTGGAGAACTCCATGGATAGAGGAAACTGGTGGGCTACTGTCCAAGGGAGTCACAAAGAGTCACACACACACACACACACACACACACACTCTAGCCTATAAATATTGGGGACATATCTGCCAACCTTAAGCTGTCACCACTCCTGGTACCCCCAAGGCCCCACAACCATCTGTTTGGGTACCTGGACCCACCCACCAATTGTACTAACATTACCCTGGGCTCCCTCACACCCCACAGCCAGTTGCCTTGAGACCCAGCCCCACCCATCAGTGGGCCAGGAACCAGTGGACACAAGATAGACCTGGCAGCCCACCAGGCTAAGAGCCAGCCCCACCCACTGGCGCATCTACAGTACTCAGCCCCACTAGAACAGAAGGGCTCACAGAGACCACATAAGGGGCACTCCTGGAGCGTATAGCTCTGATGCCATAAGGGAATGTGTTGCTGGCCCTACAGAACATCTTCTATGTAAGGCTACTCCTCAGAGATTGGTAAATGTAACTGACCTACCTAATAGGTAGAACTAAACACAGAGAATTAGATAAAATGAGGAAACAGATGGATATGTTCCAGAGAAACAAAACAAAACCTCAGGAAACTAAATGAAGTAAAGAAAAGAAATTCACCTGATAAATGATCAGGAAGATACTCAGTGAACTTAGGAGAAGAATGGATGAACCTAGTGAAAACTTGAAGAAAATATAATGTAGAAACAGAGCTAAGGAATACAATAACTAAAACATAAAAGCATGCTAAAATAAATCGGTACTATTGAGATGATACAAAGTAACACATCAGTGAACTGGACATAAAGTAGTGGAAATTATCCAAATCAAGCAGAAAAAAATAATTTTAAAAAGTGAGGAAAGTTTAATAGACCTCTAAGACAGCATCAAGTATATCAATATTCACATTAAAGGAGTCCCAGAAGGAAATAGAGAAAGAAAGGGATGGAAAATATATTTGAAAAAATAATACCTGGAAACTTCCCTAACTCGGGGAATGAAACAAACATCCAGATCCCAGAAGCACAGAGAGTCCCAAACAAAATGAAAACGAAGTTATCCATATGAAGAGATTATAATTAAAATGGTAAAAAATAAAATAAAGAGAGACTATTAAAACCAGCAAGGAAAAAACAACAAGTTACATACAAGTGAACTTCTCTTTCTGCAGAAACTTTTCAGACCAAAAGAAATTGGCAAGATACATTCAAAGTGATGAAAGAAAAAAAGTACATCCAAGAATACTCTACCTGGCAAGGCTGTCATTCAGATCTGAAAGAAGAGTTTACGGACAAGTGAAAACTCAGATTTTAATATCACCAAAACAGCTTTATAGGAAACATTAGAAGGACTTATCCTATCAAAAAAGAAAAGACTATAACTAGAAATATGAAAATTACAAAAGGAAAAAAATCTCATCGATCAAGGCAAATGTATGATAAATGTAGCAAGTTAACTACTTCTATGTCTAGTAGAAAGGTTAGAAGATAAAGTAGCAAAATCATCTATATCCACGATAAGTGACTAAGGAATACACAAAGGGAAAAATGTAAGATATCAAAGTATAAAATGTTTGCAAGGGGTGAAATGCATTCAAATTGAAAAAAAATCAATTTAAATATCACACACACACATACACACACACACCCCTCATGGTAACCACAAACCAAAAACTTATTATCAGTTCAGTTCTCTTTAGTCATTCAGTCGTGTCCGACTCTTTGTGACCCCATGAATCGCAGCACGCCAGGCCTCCCTGTCCATCACCAACTCCCGGAGTTCACTCAGACTCACGTCCATCAAGTCCGTGATGCCATCCAGCCATCTCATCCTCGGTCGTCCCCTTCTCCTCCTGCCCCCAATCCCTCCCAGCATCGGAGTCTTTTCCAATGAGTCAACTCTTCACATGAGGTGGCCAAAGTACTGGAGTTTCAGCTTTAGCATCATTCCTTCCAAAGAAATCCCAGGGCTGATCTCCTTCAGAATGGACTGGTTGGATTTCCTTGCAGTCCAAGAGACTCTCAAGAGTCTTCTCCAACACCACACTTCNGGCCAAAGTACTGGAGTTTCAGCTTCAGCATCATTCCTTCCAAAGAAATCCCAGGGCTGATCTCCTTCATAATTTTATATCTCAACAAAGCTATTCATTTTTAAATGTCCATATTTATTTTTTATTTCATCTTGTTTTAGTATAAAAATAATACATGTTCATGAAAATGTCATACTTTCAGAGTTGATAACAAAAAAGAACTCAGTCGCAACTGCCCTGAAGGGAGCCACTGGTGGCAATTTGGGGCAGATGCCAATAGGGTTATTTCTCTAAATACTCATTTTTTACAAAAATGCTACATTTCACATGCTGTTACAACTATAAAATTTGCATTCACAACTGTTTTACAACCTGCTTTTCCTCTTCACATAGATCAAAGCCACATTTTTAAGTCAGTAAATATAACTGTACCTCCTTTTTTCTTGTTACTTAGTGTGTGTGTGTGTGTGTGTGTGTGTGTATGCATGTGCATGCTAAGTCGCTTCAGTCCTGTTCAGCTCTTTGCAACCCCACGGACTGTAGCCCACCAGGCTCCTGGACTGGACTGGAGTCTCCCACCACCAGAGGAGCCTGGTGGGCTACAGTCCGTGGGATTTCCCAGGCAAGAATCCTGGAGCGGGTTGCCATGACCTCCCCCAAGGGATCTTCCCCGCGCAGGGCTGGAACCCATGTCTCTTGCCTCTCCTGCACTGGCAGGCGGGTTCTTCACCACTAGCACCGCCTGGGAAGCCCGCTTAGTATTATGCTGTATAAATATCATATTTTACCACCTCTCAGTCTCTGTACCTATTTTTTTTTTAATCTTGTAGTATTGTGTTTATAGGGCTTCCCTTGTGGCTCAGCTGGTAAAGAATCCGCCTGCAATGCAGGAGACATGGGTTCGATCCCTGGGTTGGGAAGATCCACTAGAGAAGGGAATGGCTACCCACTCCAGTGTTCTGGCCTGGAGAATCCCATGGACTGAATAGTCCATGAAGTCGCAAAGAGTCGTACACAACTGAGTGACTTTCACATTTACTATTGTGTTTATTTCTTTGTAACAAATTAAACCACAATTTAGTAGCTTCAAACAACAGTTATCATCTTCTAGTTTCAGGAGTTTGGAAGTGGCTTAAGGATTCTTGTTCAGGATTTCTCATAGGAGTGCTATCAGGACGTCAGCCAGAGTCCAGTCGCCTAAAGGTCTGAGCAGGGCTGAGGTTTTATTTCTAAGGCTGTTGATTTATACACGTGGTTAGATGTTGCTGGTTGTTGGTAGGAGGCCTTGGAGCTCGCCACAAGGATCTCTGCATGGCTGCTTGAGTATCTCTTTTTATAATTGGAGTATAGTTGCTTTAAATGTTGTGTTAGCTTCTACTGTACAGTGAAGTGAATCAGCTATATGTGTACATCCCCTCCCTCTGGGTACTATTGTGTTTATTTCTTTGTAACAAATTAAACCACAATTTAGTAGCTTCAAACAACAGTTATCATCTCCTAGTTTCAGGAGTTTGGAAGTGGCTTAAGGATTCTTGTTCAGGATTTCTCATAGGAGTGCTATCAGGACGTCAGCCAGAGTCCAGTCGCCTAAAGGTCTGAGCAGGGCTGAGGTTTTATTTCTAAGGCTGTTGATTTATACACGTGGTAAGATGTTGCTGGTTGTTGGTAGGAGGCCTTGTAGCTCGCCACAAGGATCTCTGCATGGCTGCTTGAGTATCTCTTTTTATAATTGGAGTATAGTTGCTTTAAATGTGTTAGCTTCTACTGTACAGTGAAGTGAATCAGCTATATGTGTACAACCCCTGCCTCTGGAACCTCCCTCCCAAAGTTCCCAAACGGATAAAAGGCACAGCAAACTTGTGGATGTCTTTTCAAGTAATGTGGTGGGTATCAGCTTGATCTGCCTACTTCCGTTTCCTCAACTTCTTGTCACATTCCCATATTTCTTTGGGGGAACTGCCTCTCTATTCTGTATGGCTCCGGTGGGGCTGCGAAGCAGAATACGCTGCTCCTCTGGCCATAGGCATCAGTCACGTGGGAGAGCCCCTGATTGAAGCAGAGCTAACCGGATTCCTGGCGTGGGATTTCACACAGGGATCATGGGAAAGAGAAGATCTTTCTCTGCTGAAGGTAGCTCCCTGAAACAGAGGAACCTGGACTTCCCCGAAACCAGACTGCCCCTTCCCTCCCACCAGCAGAGAGCCCCCTTAGGGACAGAAAGCTCGAATGAGAATGAGCCCACTGCACAGAGAGGCAGAGAGCGGGCGAGTGACATCACCCCGGGGACTGGCCCAGCCCTGCCTGAAGCAAGATCCACCCCTGGACCTCCCCGTGATCCAATGAATTCCCGTTATTGGAACTGGATTTCTGTCTCTAGTCACAGGAAGCCTACATTGTCCAGCATGTTTTCATACCTGATTTCTAACAGGAGCACCGGATGCCCCAGTTTTCCGTGTGCATTCGTGCTAAGTCGCTCAGTCGAGTCCGACTCTGCGACCCCACAGACCGTAGTCCACCAGGCTCCTCTGTCCATGGAGACTCTCCAGGCAAGATACTGGAGTGGGTCGCCATGCCCTCCTCCAGGGGGTCTTCCCGACCCAGGGACCAAATCCGTGTCTCTCATGTCTCCTGCGCAGGCAGGAGGGTTCTTCACCGCTAGGGCCACCTCGGAAGCCACCCCCCGCTTCTAGTTTGTGCTAAAAGAGAAGCGCCCCCTCCCCGGCCCATGCTCACATGCACACAGTCACACAAGTCACACAGCCCCTAAGCGCCGCGCGGCTGCTGAACTAAACCGGTTCCCTGGTTTCCTAGCAACCAGGCTCCCTTTCCCCTTCCTCACACACTTGCGCCCTTTGTGACGTCTCCTTTTCAAAGCGGCCCTTAATGTGTGTGCTTGGGAAAAGGAGAAGGCAAGAAATACACACATGTATTTCACCCTGAAACCCGAGACCCGGACCGCAGGGGAGAGGCGGCCTGGCAGACAGTTAGCACGTCCTCTGGCAGACTGAAAATAGCCAGAGATTTTGCTTCGCGGCTAATTTCTTGCTCACCGATACTGAATTGCTTTTGTAAAATTAATAGTACCTGTTTTAATCAGCATGGAAATTATGTCACCTACGTAGGTGACATAGACCAGGTGACTTACACAACAGAAATGTGTTTCTCACGGTTCTGCAGGCTGGAAGGCCGGCGGAGGTCAGGGGGCAGCAGGGTCGGGCCCTGGTGAGATGCTTCCTGGCTGGCAAGCCACCCACGGAGCCCTCACACGGCCTTTCCAGCGTGCACGTGTGAAGGGAGACCGAGACACAGCGCCAGCGTCCTCTGCTTCTAAGGCCGCCAGTCTCATCATGGGGCCCCGTCCTCATGACTTCATCTAACCCTAATTACTTCTCAAAGGCCTCCTCTGCAAATACCATCACGCTGGGGGTTAAGGCTTCAACATACAAATTTTCACAGGACACAAACCTTCTGTCCGGAACAGAATCTGATTATTCAAATATTGTTCACAGTTGTAATTCACACAACATTCATGACAGCCATGTATAAGACAGGCTATATTTACATCACAACTTACATAATAAAGGAATCATGAAGGGACTTGTCCAGAGTCACAGTCAGAAGCCCAGGACACAGTAATGCTCTTGTCTGCAGACTAATTCCACTGTCCTCTGAGTTTCCAGGCTTTTACTATCATTTCCTCAGTGACGTGCTGTGCTATCCAGGCCCCGTGATGGTTGGACTGAACAGCGTCTATGTCACTTTCATTTGGCAGTGCTCAGGGGCCTTCCCCTGTGTCTCAGCTCCCATACGAGGTTATATTGAAATCAGTTTAAAAAGAGGTAAATATTATAACAAGTGTGGCTACAGAAGCAGCGCAGCTTTATGTGACTAGCAGACTGGAATGTCAAAGCTATCGTTATTCCCGCTGTGAGACATCGACTGGCACCAAGTCAGCCTTGACCCCAGACCATAGCCCTCATTCACTGCATCAACCCACCACCAGGAGTCCACCTCCACAACAGGATGGGTATCCACCCCATCACTATAACATACCCAACGCTCAGTTAAATGTGGGCCAGCAGCTAAGCACTGATTTCAGATAAACAACAATTTTTTTTTTAAGTAGAAGTAAGGTCTGCTGGAGAAGGGACAGGCTACCCACTCCAGTATTCTTGGGTTTCTCTACTGGCTCAGACAGTAAAGAATCCGCCTGCAATGCGGGAGACCTGGGTTCCATCCTTGGGTTGGGAAGATCCCCTGGAGAAGGGAAAGGCTACCCACTCCAGTTTTCTGGCCTGGAGAACTCCATGGACCGTATGGTCCGTCGGGTCACAAAGAGTCGGACACGACTCACTCAGTCACTCGTGTCCCATATGATATCTGGTTCATACTTATTTGTTGCTAATTTGAATTTCAGACTCAGCTGGGCTTCCTGTATTTCTATTTACTAATTCTGTCAGCCCTGTCTCTTATCTGCCTCCGCTTCTCATGGCTGGCAGAATAAGCTTTTGAAAATGCTAAACTGATCTGTCAATCTCCTGCCTAAACTGTTCAATATGTGTGTTTACTCTTAAGAGAAAATCCAGCTCCTTAACATTAAGCCCTGCAGGATCTAGTCTCTGAAAATAAATATTGTGGGTTCTGGATCCAAACTGCTTGAGGGCTCGTTTTCAGTGTCCCACTCAAAGGAGGCTTCCTAGGATCCGGATTCTAACTGAGTAACCCTGGACTCACCGATTCCGTTACTTTTCCTATGGTGGCCCTTGTCTGCATGTGAGGCAGGGGGGAACCAATTATTCCGCCTGTCTCAGGTTTCCAAGCGAGGGGACCACTACTAGGGGAACACTCCCCACCTCCTGCCAAGGGAGCAGGCGCTCCTCTGATTGGTGGGTTTGGGGGAAGGAAGGCCTGGGCGGCTAGTCCCTCCACCTGCAGAGGCGGCTGGTCCAGACCTCTACACCTGCAAGGCAGGCCTGCCGGGGCAGGCTTGGCCCTCGTGGCCTGAGGCTTTGGGGAGAGGGCTGATAAGTGCGATTCAGGGCATAAGCAAGCCCAGTTGGCCATCCATTCTCTGTCATAGCTTCTCAGCAACGAAGATTGGTCCAGACCTCTACACCTGCAAGGCAGGCCTGCCGGGGCAGGCTTGGCCCTCGTGGCCTGAGGCTTTGGGGAGAGGGCTGATAAGTGCGATTCAGGGCATAAGCAAGCCCAGTTGGCCATCCATTCTCTGTCATAGCTTCTCAGCAACGAAGATGATATGTTTATCTACATTTCCTTCTGTACCTCCTAAAATTTCTAAACCAAGGGGAGAAGTGGGTAGTGATGAAGGGCAGTGTGTTAACTGTTAGCCTTCCCAGCCTTCAGGAGCACTCGCTGGAACCTGGTATCTGTACGCTGAGACTGACTTATTTACCGCGTAGGGGCCATGGCTGCTCCGCTCGCCGTCTATCCCCAGTGCCTCACCGCCCTGCTGGGCTCAGGCGCCTGCCTTTCAGCCCTGTCGCTCGTCAGAGTGATGGGTAAGCAGGGCCCTGTCGCGGCGCAGTGCCCGCCCCCACCGCGCCGGGCGGAGCGGAGCCCAGGCCCGGGTGGGCGCCGAGCGCTGCCCCTGCTTGCCCGCTGGCAGCTGCCGGGCGGCGCCCTTCGCGCCGTGAAGAGCCCGAGGCCGTGCCCGCGCTCGTCGGGAAGCCGCGCGGTGGCTGGTTAGCGATGCCCGCCACACCTGCCGGCGGGGGCGGGTAGGGCCGCTGGCACCGCGGCTTGCTTTGTCCGCCTCGGCTTGGAAGCACGTGGGGCTGTGGCGTCCCCGCCAGAGGCACCCGCTCTCAGCAAAGCGAGTCCGGCAGGGCTGACCTGCCCTTGTTCTGCGGCCGCAGGCCTGGGCGGTGGGTCACCTCCTGCGGGCCCCGTCGCAGAGCTGTGCCCTCCCTCAAAAGCCTCCCTAGTCCCCTCGCCCTGGCTTCCTCCTCCTTCCCTCCGGGTCCAGTGGAAGCCAGCAGGCAGCACCTCCAAAAATCAAGGGAGGGTTTCCCGGCCCACACGTCTCACTGCAGGGGGAGGAAACTCGGGGCACGCTGGCTTCAGCGGACCTCTCATGAAACGGTCACTTCGTCTGCAGCCCAAAGACTGCTTTTTTTTAAGACTTGGAGCTCTACCTAGGGGAAGTCTCCTGAGTGTGACCTTGATCTTGAAGTTGGTGATATTCTGGCTAAAGGTCTGCTCTCATCAATTCAAGCCAAGCTACTTGCTTTGGTTTCTGAGATTTTTATCTGTTTGGGGGCATGGTTTTTATGGGTGTGTGAGCGCCCCTGGTGGCAGTCCTAGGGACATATATGTGCATAGCTCCCACCCAGGACGGTCACAGGATCCTTCATCACCTTTGAGCCGTCTCTGCTCTCACACGACTTTCCCCCAGGCTCTCCAGGTTCTTAATCATCATCCTCACCGCATCTCTTTCTTTAGGTCTTTTCCCGTCTGAACTTTATGGGCCTTTGCATTTCTAACCATGGCTATCACCTATCCCAGCTGGGGAAACTTCTGCTGGCCCAGCGGTTCTCAACCATGGCTGCACACTAGAATCACTTGGGGAGTTTCAGCTGCTGAATAATGCCCAGCTAGATTAGAATCCCCAGGATGTAGCCTGAGGCGCAGTACTTTTTAAATCTCCCCAAGTGATTCCAACTACAGGCCAAGGTGGGAACCCAGCCTGTTGTGGACATTTACTGAAGGAGGAAACAGACAGAGCTGGACTCCGTCTAAGGCCAGGCTGCGAACAGTAGGCTACATGCATGGTCACCCTCCCAGCGGACTCTGAACTTTGCGCCCAGTGTCTATAGAAACGGCATACCAATGGAAAACCAGACCCCCGAGAAAAAAGCCTCAGGACTTGGACTTGGACTTGGACTCTCTCTCGGCTGCCTAAAAGAATATGTTAATTATCTCTGTAACAGAACAAAGTGGTAGATTCCATTATGTTTATCGGGATATGACCACAGGCCTATTGATAAATGCCCACTCTTTAACTATCTAGGCTTATGACACATGAATCGTGAGTTAGCTTTGATCGTATCTCTCTTTTACCTTGTCCAGACTAGTTTCAAGGAATTTGGGGAGGTGGGTTTGGGCACGCACACTTAGGGTATATAAGGTTTTCACAAAAACTGGCTGGGGTCCTTGGCTAAGAGGAGACCCTGCCCTGGGCCCGCCGGTGTAATAAACCGCACTCCACCTTCTGCATTGTCCTTCTGAGTGAGTGTGTTTCCCTGAACGCGTGGTACAACATTACCAATCACAATTCAGAGATTCAATTATATAGTTTAATATATATAATTACATAGTTAAAAGCAACCTCCGACTTTCATAAGATATGGGTGGGAAGAACCTCAGAGGCATCCAGCGTTTATAGAGAAATATGCCCCCCAATATGCAGATGCTCCCCAACAAGGGAAAAAAGGAGATTCTGTCCTCAAACAACTTTGGAAAACATGTCCCATGGGGTCGCAAAGAGTCGGACGGGACTGAGCAACTAACACTTCTGCTTTCGTTGCAGGAAGCTCTTCCTCCCACTGGGGTGTTTCTCTGAATTTCTTCACCTAAGACAAGGTGATTATGGTTCAAAAGTACCAAACGGCCTAAGGTGACAGTGTTAGGGATGACTGCTGTTTGAATATTTCATCTGACGTATAAATACTCTAAATATTAGAATTTATCTATCAATTCAACAAATACACATTGAACGTCTTTTGCCTGGGAGTAGCTCCTACATGCATTTAACAGGAGTTAGTACAGCTATGGAGTAACAACAATCTTAAGAGCTAACTCTTCTACCGCACTTACCCTGGGCTGACCACTCACAGGCTTTACCTGTATTAACTCATTGAAGTCTCACCACAACCTCTTCAAGACTGTTGCCACTATTATCCCCATTTCACAGCTGGGAAACTGAGCCAGATAGAGAGTAAAGAATTTGCCCAAGGTCACAGTAGCAACTGGTCAGTGATGGAGCAGGCCTTCCAACCCGGGCGGTCTGGCTGCAGAGGTCAGGCTCCTAACTACTTCTCTACACCATAGCCTTTATAGAGTGTGGGTGACTGTTTAAACAGTGAGGCTGTTTCTACCCATCAGTTTATTTAATGAGCTTGGGAAGAGGGGTTCCCTGTGCCTCTCACAGTAAAAGTACCTTGCAGTACTACATGTGATCTATTATTCAAAGATCCAACTCTTCAAATCCCCAGTTCAAACGAGTTAGCTCATCTGCTGTAACAGTGATCTTTTCCAATGTTGGGGTAAAAATGACAGTGTGGGCTTCTACAGAGATGGCACGTTGGCCTCCAACACAGCAGACTCGCAAGGATGTGCTCCAGGGTGGTTTACAGTTCAGTTGCTCAGTCATGTCCGACTCTGTGACCCCATGAACCGCAGCACGCCAGGCCTCCTTGTCCGTCACCAACTCCCAGAGTCCACCCAAACCTATGTCCATTGAGTCGGTGATGCCATCCAGCCATCTCATCCTGTTATCCCCTTCTCCTCATGCCCCCAGTCCCTCCCAGCATCAGGGTCTTTTCAAATGAGTCAGCCCTTTGCATCAGGTGGCCAAAGTATTGGAGTTTCAGCTTCAGCATCATTGCTCAGTCGTGTCGGACTCTGCGACCCCATGAACCGCAGCACGCCAGGCCTCCTTGTCCATCACCAACTCCCAGAGTCTACCCAAACCCATGTCCATTGAGTCAGTGATGCCATCCAGCCATCTCATCCTGTTATCCCCTTCTCCTCATGCCCCCAATCCCTCCCAGCATCAGGGTCTTTTCCAATGAGTCAGCTCTTTGCATCAGGTGGCCAAAGTATTGGAGTTTCAGCTTCAGCATCAGTCCTTCCAATGAACACCCACGACTGATCTCCTTTAGGATGGACTGGTTGGATCTCTTGCAGTTCAAGGGACTCTCAAGAGTCTTCTCCAACACCACAATTCAAAAGCATCAATTCTTTGGCGCTCATCTTTCTTTATAGTCCAACTCTCACATCCATACACGTCCACTGGAAAAACCATAGCCTTGACTAGACGGACCTTTGTTGGCAAAGTAATGTCTCTGCTTTTGAATATGCTATCTAGGTTGGTCATAACTTTCCTTCCAAGGAGTAAGCGTCTTTTAATTTCATGGCTGTGATCACCATCTGCAGTGATTTTTTAGCCCCCCAAAATAAAGTCAGCCTCTGTTTCCACTGTTTCTCCATCTATTTCCCATGAAGTGATGGGACCAGATGCCATGATTTTAGTTTTCTGAATGTTGAGCTTTAAGCCAACATTTTCTCTCTCCTCTTTCACTTTCATCAAGAGGCTTTTTAGCTCCTCTTCACTTTCTGCCATAAGGGTGGTGTCATCTGCCTATCTGAGGTTATTGATATTTCTCCCGGGTGGTTTTAACTATATGCAACTTCCAGCTTAAATCCTGTTTTAGATCTGAATTCACTTTCAAGGTGTGCGTAGTGCCGAGTACTGGACATAGAAGCCCAGTTGGTGTCCTGGTTCACTCACACTTTTAGTGACTCCTTTCTTCCCTGCTGACATCACGCTAGCTTTTGTTCAGGGCAGCAAGGTAGCCAGTCACTTCTGATGAATCCCTGTTGGTCTCTGAGGAGACAGTTCTCTCCCTGTCTCCCGCCCCAGCCTCCCACTGCAGCAAGGCGGCGTGAGGTAGGTCTAGCCAGTCAGCTATGAAGGAACGTCTGCTGGAGGACTTCTGGAAAAGCTGTGACGTTCCTGATAAGGGGAGACAGGACTGATACAGCTTGAGCCAGACCTTTCCTTTCCTTCTGCCTTGAATGCAAGTATGATGACCGCAACAGTGGTGTCCAGGAGGGAAGATAAGAGCGACACCATCCCTGACGTCACTGAGCCAACGTCAGCAACTGCCGACCACTGAACCTCACATGTGAAGAACACCAACCTCAGAGTCTTCACATTTCTGTGCTATTTCCTTTTGCTGTGCTGTGCTCATTCACTCAATCATGTCTGACTCTTCGTGACCCCATGGACAGTAGCTCACCAGGCTCCTCTGTCCATAGGGATTCTCCGGGCAAGAATACTGGAGTGGGTTGCCATGCCCTCCTCCAGGGGATCTTCCCAAACCAGGGATCAAATCTAGGCCTGCCACATTGCTGGCAGATTCTTCAGAGTCACCAGGGAAGCCCCAAAATATTGGAGTGGGTAGCCTAGCCCTTCTCCTGGGGGATTTTCCCGACCCAGGAATCGAACCAANTCCTCCAGGGGATCTTCCCAAACCAGGGATCAAATCTAGGCCTGCCACATTGCTGGCAGATTCTTCAGAGTCACCAGGGAAGCCCCAAAATATTGGAGTGGGTAGCCTAGCCCTTCTCCTGGGGGATTTTCCCGACCCAGGAATCGAACCAAGGTCTCCTGCATTGCAGGCAGATTCTTTACCAGCTGAGCTACCGCGGAAGCTCCTATTTCCTTTGACTCATAGTTGAAAACATTCCTTTACCCATACACCTGCTCTCATGGAGCTTACCATTTGGTTGAGCAGATAGTCATTAACTATGTAGCACACAGATATATAGAAAGAGCTCTATATATGTATCTGTTATAATTATATTCAGTTTGCAAACTGAAAAGAAAGAAAGTGAAGTCGCTCAGTCATATCCGAGTCTTTGCAACTACCAGGCTCCTCTGTCCATGGGGTTTTCCAGGCAAGAGTAACGGAGTGGGTTGCCATTTCCTTCTCCAGGGGGTCTTCCTGACCCAGGGATCAAACCCAGGTCTCCCACATTGCAGGCAGACCATCCGAGCTATACTTACAAACTGAAGTGTGCAAGATACGTCTCTTCATAGCCTTCATATTTCACTTTAGCTTTGTATTGAGACCTCCTCTGGCCAGGCCTCTTAATTTCCTCCAGGTTATGTTAGACAGATACAGAACATCCCCATCACGCTGTAGACAGAGAGGGTCCCGGGCTGCTCCCAGGCCCAGCCAGGCCGTGGTGAGGCCAAAGGGCCGTGGTGAGGCCAAGGGGCCGTGGTGAGGTCAAGGGGCCGTGGTGGGGTCAAGGGCCTTGTGATCTTGGCCCAGGGCAGGTTTCCAAATACAGAGTCTGCCCCTCCCTTGCCCCAGGTCTTGGCTCAGCAGGAAATGGGCACCAGCCTGGTCTAAGAGGCCCACCTAGCCCATCAAGCCTCCCCCTTCTCTCCTCATCCACAAGCTTGCCACCCTGGGCGGTCCCAGCTTGTTTGGAAGGCAGAAGGCCTTGCTATTCTTCCAAACCTATTGCCTTTGCTAGGCCTTTCCAGGAAAGGCTTAAGCTTTACATCTCAAAATCCAAAAAAGAAAAAAGGAACTTATTTATGAAACAGAAATTGACCAACACATAGCAAACAAATTTCTGGTTACCAAAGGGGAAAGGGTGGGAGAGAGATAAATTAGGAATTTGGAATTAACATATATAGAATTCTATATATAAAACAGACACACAAGGACTGGGTAGCCATTGTATAGCATAGGGAACGCCACTCAACATTCCGTCACAACCTATAAGGGAAGACAGTCTGAAAAAGAGTCGGTAAATACATATGCGGCTGCTGCTTAATCGCTTCAGTCACGTCCGACTCTGTGACCCTGTGAAGTGCAGCCCACCAGGCTCCTCTGTCCGTGGGATCCTCCAGGCAGAATACTGGAGTGGGCTGCCGTGCCCTCCTCCACTGAGGCAGGCTCTTTACCACTGAACCACCAGGGAAGCCCCTACGTGTGTGTGTGTGTGTATGTGTGTGTGTGTGTGTATGTGTGTGTATATTTGTGTGTGTGTGTGTGTGTGTGTGTGTGTGTGTTGTACCACACGTTCCGGGAAACGCACTCACTCAGAAGGACAATGCAGATGGTGGAGTGCAGTTTATTACACCGGCGGGCCCAGGGCAGAATCTCCTCTTAGCTGGACCCCGACCTGTTTTTGTGAAAACCTTATATACCCTAAGTATTCGTGCCCATCAGAAGGACAATGCAGATGGTGGAGTGCAGTTTATTACACCGGCGGGCCCAGGGCAGAATCTCCTCTTAGCTGGACCCCGACCTGTTTTTGTGAAAACCTTATATACCCTAAGTATTCGTGCCCAAACCCATGTCCCCAAATTCCCTGAAACTAGTCTGGACAAAGGAAAAGAAAGATACAATCAAAGTTAACCCGTGATTCGTGATTCGTATGCCTTTAAGCCTAGGTAGTTAAGAGTGGACAATTATCAATAGGCCTGTGGTCGTGCCCCAATAAGCATAATAGAATGTATGATTCTATTGGGTTCCACAGATAATTAGGTTATTCTTTTAGGCCTCAAGCCCTGGGGCTCTTCCATCCAGGGGGTCTGGTTTTCCAGTCTGTGTGTCGTTTCCATAGATACTGGGCATAGAGCTCAAAGGCCACAGTCCGGCCCAGGATGGAGTCCTGCTTTCAAGACGGAGCCTGTTGTGTTTCTGCCTTCATACACACACACTCGTGTGGTATGGGTGGATCACTGTGCTGTACACCTGAAACTACCATAACATTGTCTATCAAGTATACGTCAATTTTAAAAAAAGGAAGAAAACGGATAAACAAGTAAATCTCAAAGTCCAAGAGAAGACTGCTTTTTCTCCAGAGGTGCACTCCCCCTGAGGCAGAGAGCCTACGCGAAGAGTTCCAAATGTCATCCTCTACATAGTCACACAGAGAATACGGAAATACTAACGGAACGAATGCCCGCTCGGTGACTCGATGAGAAAATGTGACAAGGGGATGCGACCCGGTTTAAGGGAGGGGTTCAGAGAAGGCAGTCTGCTCTCCGTTAGAAATGCATGCAGAATATGACTTCGCTGCACCCCCAGAACCCCAGCCCCCCGACCAGTGCTCAAGCCATCGGCCGAGCCCAGAGTCTCCCCGCTGGTGGGGCATGGTTTTTATGGGTGTGTGAGCGCCCCTGGTGGCAGTCCTAGGGACATATATGTGCATAGCTCCCACCCAGGATGGTCACAGGATCCTTCATCACCTTTCAGCCGTCTCTGCTCTCACACGACTTGCCCCCAGGCTCTCCAGGTTCTTAATCATCATCCTCACCGCATCTCTTTCTTTAGGTCTTCTTTTCCTATCTGAACTTTATGGGCCTTTGCATTTCTAACCATGGCTATCACCTATCCCAGCTGGGGAAACTTCTGCTAGCCCAGCGGTTCTCAACCATGGCTGCACACTAGAATCACTTGGGGAGTTTCAGCTGCTGAACTAATGCCCAACTAGATTAGAATCCCCAGGATGAAGCCTGAGGCGCAGTACTTTTTAAATCTCCCCAAGTGATTCCAACTACAGGCCAAGGTGAGAACCCAGCCTGTTGTGGACATTTACTGAAGGAGGAAACAGACAGAGCTGGACTCCGTCTTAGGCCAGGCTGCGAACAGTAGGCTACATGCATGGTCACCCTCCCAGCGGACTCTGAACTTTGCGCCCGGTGTCTATAGAAACGGCATACCAATGGAAAACCAGACCCCCGAGAAAAAAGCCTCAGGACTTGGACTTGGACTTGGACTTGGACTCTCGGCTGCCTTTTTATGTTAATTATCTCTGTAACAGAACAAAGTGGTAAATTCCATTATGTTTATCAGGATATGACCACAGGCCTATTGATAAATGCCCACTCTTTAACTATCTAGGCTTATGACACGTGAATCATGGGTTAGCTTTGATCATCTTGGACTTGGACTCTCGGCTGCCTTTTTATGTTAATTATCTCTGTAACAGAACAAAGTGGTAAATTCCATTATGTTTATCAGGATATGACCACAGGCCTATTGATAAATGCCCACTCTTTAACTATCTAGGCTTATGACACGTGAATCATGGGTTAGCTTTGATCATATCTCTCTTTTACCTTGTCCAGACTAGTTTCAAGGAATTTGGGGAGGTGGGTTTGGGCACGCACACTTAGGGTATATAAGATTTTCACAAAAACTGGCTGGGGTCCTTGGCTAAGAGGAGACCATGCCCTGGGCCCGCCAGTGTAATAAACTGCACTCCACCTTCTGCATTGTCCTTCTGAGTGAGTGTGTTTCCCTGAATGCGTGGTACAACATTACCAATCACAATTCAGAGATTCAATTATATAGTTTAATATATATAATTACATAGTTAAATGGATTTCTTTGGAAGGAATGATGCTAAAGCTGAAACTCCAGTACTTTGGCCACCTCATGCGTATGTTAGACAGATACAGAACATCCCCATCACGCTGTAGACAGAGAGGGTCCCGGGCTGCTCCCAGGCCCAGCCAGGCCGCGGTGAGGCCAAGGGGCCGCGGTGGGGCCAAGGGGCCGCGGTGGGGCCAAGGGGCCGCGGTGAGGCCAAGGGGCCGCGGTGAGGCCAAGGGGCCGCGGTGGGGCCAAGGGGCCGTGGTGAGGTCAAAGGGCTGTGGTGGTGTCAAGGGCCTGGAGATCTTGGCCCAGGGCAGGTTTCCAAATGCAGAGTCTGCCCCTCTCTTGCCCCAGGTCTTGGCTCAGCAGGAAATGGGCACCAGCCTGGTCTACGAGGCCCACCTAGCCCATCAAGCCTCCCCCTTCTCTCCTCACCCACAAGCTTGCCACCCTGGGCGGTCCCAGCTTGTTTGGAAGGCAGAAGGCCTTGCTATTCTTCCAAACCTATTGCCTTTGCTAGGCCCTTCCAGGAAAGGCTTAAGCTTTACATCTCAAAATCCAAAAAAGAAAAAAAGGAACTTACTTATGAAACAGAAATTGACCAACACATAGAAAACAATTTCCGGTTACCAAAGGGGAAAGGGTGGGAGAGAGATAAATTAGGAATTTGGAATTAACATATATAGAGTTCTATATATAAAACAGACACACAAGGACTGGGTAGCTATTGTATAGCATAGGGAACGCCACTCAACATTCCGTCACAACCTATAAGGGAAGACAGTCTGAAAAAGAATCGATAAATACATATGCGGCTGCTGCTTAATCGCTTCAGTCACGTCCGACTCTGTGACCCTGTGAAGTGCAGCCCACCAGGCTCCTCTGTCCATGGGATCCTCCAGGCAGAATACTGGAGTGGGCTGCCGTGCCCTCCTCCACTGAGGCAGGCTCTTTACCACTGAACCACCAGGGAAGCCCCTACGTGTGTGTGTGTGTGTATGTGTGTGTGTGTGTATATGTGTGTATGTGTGTGTATATGTGTATGTGTGTGTGTGTGTGTGTGTTGTACCACGTGTTCCAGGAAACACACTCACTCAGAAGGACAACACAGATGGTGGAGTGCAGTTTATTACACCGGCGGGCCCAGGGCAGAGTCTCCTCTTAGCCAAGGACCCCAACCCATTTTTTGTGAAAACCTTATATACCCTAAGTATTCGTGCCCAAACCCACGTCCCCAAATTCCCTGAAACTAGTCTGGACAAAGGAAAAGAAAGATACAATCAAAGTTAACCCGAGATTCTTGATTCGTATGCCTTAAGCCTAGGTAGTTAAGAGTGGACAATTATCAATAGGCCTGTGGTCATGCCCCAATAAGCATAACAGAATGTATGATTCTATTGGATTGCACAGATAATTAGGGCATTCTTTTAGGCCTCGAGCCCTGGGCTCTTCCATTCAGGGGGTCTGGTTTTCCAGTTGGTGTGTCGTTTCCATAGATACTGGGCATAGAGCTCAAAGGCCACGGTCCGGCCCAGGATGGAGTCCTGCTTTCAAGATGGAGCCTGTTGTGTTTCTGCCTTCATATACACACACTCGTGTGGTATGGTTGGATCACTGTGCTGTACACCTGAAACTAACATAACATTGTCTGTCAAGTATACGTCAATTTAAAAAAAAGGAAGAAAACGGATAAACAAGTAAATCTCAGAGTCCAAGAGAAGACTGCTTTTTCTCCAGAGGTGCACTCCCCCTGAGGCAGAGAGCCTACGCGAAGAGTTCCAAATGTTGCCCTCTACACAGTCACACAGAGAATACGGAAATACTAGCGGAACGCTCAGTGACTCAAGAAAATATGACAAGGTGATCTGACTCGGTTTGAGGGAGGGGTTCAGAGAAGGCGGTCTGCTCTCCGTTAGAAATGCACGCAGAATGTGACTTCGCTGCACCCCCAGAACCCCAGCCCCCCGACCAGTGCTCAAGCCATCGGCCGAGCCCAGAGTCTCCCCACCGGCTCCCAGCTTCCACACAGAAGCCTGGGGATCCTTCCGAAGCTAAAGCCAAACGGTGTGGCTCACCTGTGCCCGGTCTGTGGTGGCTCTCTACCTCCCGAGGCACAGCGTCCCCGCCCCGACCCGCCAGGCCCCCTTGACCTGTGGCCCTTTCCCCGCCCGCTCGCTCCCCTCCCCTGCCCCAGCCCCCAGGGCCTCCTAGCTCACCCTCAGACGAGTGGAGGGGATCCCGCTTCTGGGGCCTCTGCCCGTCCTGCTCACGCCCTCGATTGCTCTGGGCTCTGCTCAGAGGTGCTCGAGCAGGGAACCCTCCCCTGCCACCAGTCCACAGTGAGAACCCCATCCCTGTCCCGGCTTCTCCCCACCTACCGGGCCTAGGTTTCTTCCTCTTAGCACTACTGGGCTTCCCTGGTGGCTCAGATGGTAAAGAATCTACCTGCAATGCGGGAGACCTGGGTAGACAGGACTGATACAGCTTGAGCCAGACCTTTCCTTTCCTTCTGCCTTGAATGCAAGTATGATGACCGCAACAGTGGTTCCCAGGAGGGAAGATAAGAGCGACACCATCCCTGACGTCACTGAGCCAACGTCAGCAACTGCCCACCACTGAACCTCACATGTGAAGAACACCAACCTCAGAGTCTTCACATTTCTGTGCTATTTCCTTTTGCTGTGCTGTGTTCACTCACTCAGTCATGTCCGACTCTTCGTGACCCCATGGACAGTAGCTCACCAGGCTCCTCTGTCCATGGGGATTCTCTGGGCAAGAATACTGGAGTGGGTTGCCATGTCCTCCTCCAGGGGATCTTCCCAAACCAGGGATCAAATCTAGACCTGACACAGTGCTGGCAGATTCTTTAGAGTCACCAGGGAAGCCCAAAAATATTGGAGTGGGTAGCCTAGCCTTTCTCCAGGGGGATTTTCCTGACCCAGGAATCGAACCAGTGAGTGGGTTGCCATGTCCTCCTCCAGGGGATCTTCCCAAACCAGGGATCAAATCTAGACCTGACACAGTGCTGGCAGATTCTTTAGAGTCACCAGGGAAGCCCAAAAATATTGGAGTGGGTAGCCTAGCCTTTCTCCAGGGGGATTTTCCTGACCCAGGAATCGAACCAGGGTCTCCTGCATTGCAGGCAGATTCTTTACCAGCTGAGCTACCGCGGAAGCTCCTATTTCCTTTGACTCATAGTTGAAAACATTCCTTTTCTCATACACCTGCTCTGATGGAGCTTACCATTTGGTTGAGCAGATAGTCATTAATTATGTAGCACATAGATATATAGAAAGAGCTCTAGCTATGTATTTGTTATAATTATATTCAGTTTGCAAACTGAAAAGAAAGGAAGTGAAGTCTCTCAGTCGTATCCGAGTCTTTGCAACTACCAGGCTCCTCTGTCCATGGGGTTTTCCAGGCAAGAGTAACAGAGTGGGTTGCCATTTCCTTCTCCAGGGGGTCTTCCTGATCTAAGGATCAAACCCAGGTCTCCCACATTGCAGGCAGACCATCCGAGCTATACTTACAAACTGAAGTGTGCAAGATATGTCTCTTCATAGCCTTCATATTTCACTTTAGCTTTGTATTGAGACCTCCTCTGGCCAGGCCTCTTAATTTCCTCCAGGTAGGTCTCCTGTTTTCCTCTGTGGTTATTTCTAAGACGCATGGAGGGAAGGGAGGACACGCTGGGGTTAAAGATGCTGGTGAATATGGGCATCTTGTCTCAGCCACATCTTTCCACACTAGTCTATATGGAGAAACATCTATCCCATCCGGGCCTCACGTTCCTGACCACAGGCTTCTCTGGGCTCCGCTGTCAGTGTCCTCCAGGAACTTCCTGGGCACAGGGGGACCACCCACAGTTCCCGTAAGGGGGATACGGGGCCCGGGGACGGGGAGCTGTCTACATCTCCCACTTCTCTGTCCCATCTGGGGCTGCGCTACCCAGGGCAGCGGCCAGTGCCACATGTTTCGATTCAAGTGAGTTGATCCTTTCATTGTGTTGTTTGACTCAGATTGCCAGCATCCTGGGGACTTTTGTGTCTGTGTTCATCAGGGATATTGTCCTGATACTGGTTTTGGTATCAGGGTGATGGTGTCCTCATAGAAGGGGTCTGAGAGTGTTCCTTCCTCTGCAGGATAATGAACAGCCTCAGAAGGAGGGGTGCTAACTCCTCTCTAAGTGTTTCCTAGGATTTGCCTGTGAAGTCATTTGATCCTGGACTTTTGTTGGGACTTTTAAATCCCAGTTTCAGCTTCAGTACTTGTGACTGGCCTGCTCATATTTCCCATTTCTTCCTGTTTCAGTCACCTCACGTGGGTCAGAACGGCCACCATCAAAACAATCTGCAAACAGTAAATGCTGGGGAGGGGGTGGAGAGAAGGAGGCCCTCCAACACTGGGTGGGAATGTAAATGGCACAACTGCTATGAAGGTCCCTTAAAAAAAAATCTAAAAATAGAGTTACCAGACGATCCTATACTCTCACTCCTGGGCATGTATCTGCAGAAAAACGTGATTCCACAGGTTACATGGACCCCGACATTCACTGCAGCACTGTTTGCAATAGCCACTGCAAGGAAGCAACCTGAATGTCATTGACAGACGAGCGAATAAGGAAGATGCGGCACATCCATACAGGGGAATACTGCTCAGGCCTCAAAAACGCTGAGCTAATGCCACTTGCAGCAACATGCATGGACCTAGCGAGTGTCGTACTGAGTGAAGTCAGACAGAGAAAGCAAATACTGTATGATATCACTGATATGTGGAATTTTCTTTTAAAAAGATACAATTTAATTAAAAAACAGAAACAGGTTTATAGACTTAGAGAAAGAACTTATGGTTGCTGGCAAGAAAGTTATAGTTAGGGAGCTTGGAAGGGACATGTACACACTGCTGTATTTGAAATGGATAAGCAGGGGCTTGCCTGGTGCTCCAGTAGTTAAGACTGTGCTTCCACCGCAGGAGACACAGGTTCCCTTTCTGGTCAGGAAACTAAGNAAGGATAGTCAGGGAGTTTGGAACTGACATGTACACACTGCTATATTTCAAATGGATAACCAACAAGGACCACCTGGATAGCACAGGGAACTCTGCTGAGCATTATGTAGCAACCTAAACAGGAAAAGAATTTGAGAAAGAATAGATACATGTACATGTGTAACTGGATCACTTTGCTGCCCACCTGAAATTAACATTGTTAATCAACTATACTAAAACATAAAATCAAAAGGTTAAGAGATTTACAAATTTAATTAAAATCTATTAAAAATCAGGAATTCAGTTCCTCAGTCACACTGGCCACATTTCAAGGGCTCAAGAGCCACACGTGGCTAGTGGCTTCCATGTTAGACAGATACAGAACATCCCCATCACGCTGTAGACAGAGAGGGTCCCGGGCTGCTCCCAGGCCCAGCCAGGCCGCGGTGAGGCCAAGGGGCCGCGGTGGGGCCAAGGGGCCGCGGTGGGGCCAAGGGGCCGCGGTGAGGCCAAGGGGCCGCGGTGAGGCCAAGGGGCCGCGGTGGGGCCAAGGGGCCGTGGTGAGGTCAAAGGGCTGTGGTGGTGTCAAGGGCCTGGAGATCTTGGCCCAGGGCAGGTTTCCAAATGCAGAGTCTGCCCCTCTCTTGCCCCAGGTCTTGGCTCAGCAGGAAATGGGCACCAGCCTGGTCTACGAGGCCCACCTAGCCCATCAAGCCTCCCCCTTCTCTCCTCACCCACAAGCTTGCCACCCTGGGCGGTCCCAGCTTGTTTGGAAGGCAGAAGGCCTTGCTATTCTTCCAAACCTATTGCCTTTGCTAGGCCCTTCCAGGAAAGGCTTAAGCTTTACATCTCAAAATCCAAAAAAGAAAAAAAGGAACTTACTTATGAAACAGAAATTGACCAACACATAGAAAACAATTTCCGGTTACCAAAGGGGAAAGGGTGGGAGAGAGATAAATTAGGAATTTGGAATTAACATATATAGAGTTCTATATATAAAACAGACACACAAGGACTGGGTAGCTATTGTATAGCATAGGGAACGCCACTCAACATTCCGTCACAACCTATAAGGGAAGACAGTCTGAAAAAGAATCGATAAATACATATGCGGCTGCTGCTTAATCGCTTCAGTCACGTCCGACTCTGTGACCCTGTGAAGTGCAGCCCACCAGGCTCCTCTGTCCATGGGATCCTCCAGGCAGAATACTGGAGTGGGCTGCCGTGCCCTCCTCCACTGAGGCAGGCTCTTTACCACTGAACCACCAGGGAAGCCCCTACGTGTGTGTGTGTGTGTATGTGTGTGTGTGTGTATATGTGTGTATGTGTGTGTATATGTGTATGTGTGTGTGTGTGTGTGTGTTGTACCACGTGTTCCAGGAAACACACTCACTCAGAAGGACAACACAGATGGTGGAGTGCAGTTTATTACACCGGCGGGCCCAGGGCAGAGTCTCCTCTTAGCCAAGGACCCCAACCCATTTTTTGTGAAAACCTTATATACCCTAAGTATTCGTGCCCAAACCCACGTCCCCAAATTCCCTGAAACTAGTCTGGACAAAGGAAAAGAAAGATACAATCAAAGTTAACCCGAGATTCTTGATTCGTATGCCTTAAGCCTAGGTAGTTAAGAGTGGACAATTATCAATAGGCCTGTGGTCATGCCCCAATAAGCATAACAGAATGTATGATTCTATTGGATTGCACAGATAATTAGGGCATTCTTTTAGGCCTCGAGCCCTGGGCTCTTCCATTCAGGGGGTCTGGTTTTCCAGTTGGTGTGTCGTTTCCATAGATACTGGGCATAGAGCTCAAAGGCCACGGTCCGGCCCAGGATGGAGTCCTGCTTTCAAGATGGAGCCTGTTGTGTTTCTGCCTTCATATACACACACTCGTGTGGTATGGTTGGATCACTGTGCTGTACACCTGAAACTAACATAACATTGTCTGTCAAGTATACGTCAATTTAAAAAAAAGGAAGAAAACGGATAAACAAGTAAATCTCAGAGTCCAAGAGAAGACTGCTTTTTCTCCAGAGGTGCACTCCCCCTGAGGCAGAGAGCCTACGCGAAGAGTTCCAAATGTTGCCCTCTACACAGTCACACAGAGAATACGGAAATACTAGCGGAACGCTCAGTGACTCAAGAAAATATGACAAGGTGATCTGACTCGGTTTGAGGGAGGGGTTCAGAGAAGGCGGTCTGCTCTCCGTTAGAAATGCACGCAGAATGTGACTTCGCTGCACCCCCAGAACCCCAGCCCCCCGACCAGTGCTCAAGCCATCGGCCGAGCCCAGAGTCTCCCCACCGGCTCCCAGCTTCCACACAGAAGCCTGGGGATCCTTCCGAAGCTAAAGCCAAACGGTGTGGCTCACCTGTGCCCGGTCTGTGGTGGCTCTCTACCTCCCGAGGCACAGCGTCCCCGCCCCGACCCGCCAGGCCCCCTTGACCTGTGGCCCTTTCCCCGCCCGCTCGCTCCCCTCCCCTGCCCCAGCCCCCAGGGCCTCCTAGCTCACCCTCAGACGAGTGGAGGGGATCCCGCTTCTGGGGCCTCTGCCCGTCCTGCTCACGCCCTCGATTGCTCTGGGCTCTGCTCAGAGGTGCTCGAGCAGGGAACCCTCCCCTGCCACCAGTCCACAGTGAGAACCCCATCCCTGTCCCGGCTTCTCCCCACCTACCGGGCCTAGGTTTCTTCCTCTTAGCACTACTGGGCTTCCCTGGTGGCTCAGATGGTAAAGAATCTACCTGCAATGCGGGAGACCTGGGTTCAATCCCTGAGTTGGGAAGATACCCTGGAGAAGGCAATGGCCCCCCACTCCAGTCCTCTTGCCTGGAAAATCCCATGGACGGAGGATCCTGGTGGGCTGCAGTCCATGGGGTCCCGAAGAGTCAGACACAACTGAGCAACTTCACTTTCGCTTTTCACTTTCATGCACTGGAGAAGGCAATGGCAACCCACTCCAGTGTTCTTGCCTGGAGAATCCCAGGGACGGGGAGCCTGGTGGGCTGCCGTCTATGGGGTCACACAGAGTCAGACACGACTGAAGCGACTTAGCAGCAGCAGCAGCTTTACTAATATATTGTTTAAGCCCAACTTTCTGAAAGACACGTTTCAGGGGCGTCCCTGCTTTAAGAAACAGGCGGTAAGTGTCTGCATCGTATCGGATGTCACGGTCATTCTGACAGCAACGCGCTTACATTTTATGAGTAAAACGGTGTCTAGGGACTCAAACAGCTTAAGCCAAAAGCTGTTTCACGTGAATATATGTGTTCAAAAAACCTGCCGCATCTTGGGAAACCCCTGACTGGAGATGGGTTTTCTTGATATCTGTACCTTTGACCTTCCAGTTAAAAGTGTCTGCTCACGCTGACTTCTCAAACTTTGAAGATAACACACTCATTATCCACAAACACAGACCCTACGTTTTTATGTGGTTGGGCATCCCAGGGACAGGTTATCTCTGGTAATTCTTGTTACTTCTGCCAATTAGATGACCATTAAAGTGCTTCCTTTTTCAGATAGAAGATGACTCACTTGAAAAGGGCGTCTGTCTTTCTAAGGGTAAATATTCTATCTTTGGGTTATGGAGAGACGTTTGAAAACAGTGATATTTTTTCAATGTCACTGTTTTCAAGGTTATGAAATACTAAGACTACTTCATGCATATTTTTTCAAATAAGAAGAGCTATATAGTTGACCCTTGAACAACGCAGGTTTGAACTGCACAGGTCCACTGATACGTGGATTTTTTCAGTGGTAAATACTATCATACTACGTCGTCCACAGTTGGCTGAATCTGAGGATGCAGACCTGTGGACACAGAGGACCCGCTCATGGAGCGGCTGACCGTAAGTTATACACGGATCTTCCACTGCACGGGGGTCAGCACCCCCACCCGCTGTGTTCAGTGCTCAGCCGTGGTTCCGTAAGAAGAACGCCTGTCCCCCTCCTCCTTCGGCTGGGCCCCTGCGTTCCCTACCCGGCAGCACTGGGTATGTCTAGTTAATCACTTGTGTTACATAATTTCCTGTGTCCATGTTTTCACCACACTGAGCCCAGAGCCGAGGCAAGCCCGGTGCCTAGCACACAGTAGGGCAGCAACAGGAACCTGCGGCCTGACTGGCTGCCCCACCGGCTCCTTTCTGTCTCATTTCGCTGGCAGCATTCTAGCGGGCTCCCCGTCCGTCCGCACCGACACTGGCACGCTCCCCGCTCACGGACTGCGGAGCTCAGCCTCTGCCCCCGCACGCCATTCTGCCCGTGGCAGCCACCGGGCCAAAAGCCCAGGCCCACTATACTGCTCGCTGGAGGAGATTTCGTGCAGGGGTTAAGAGTGACAGGCAGGCAAACTTCTGATTACCAAGGGGGAGGGCGGGGAGGGGTAACTGGGAAACTGGGATCGACACACACGCGCTGGGCTGTGCTCCGGTGCTCGCGTGCGTCCGGCTCTTGGTGGCCCTGTGGACTGTAGCTCGCCAGGCTCCGCTGTCCGTGGGGATTCTCCAGGCAGGCATACTGCGGACGGTTGCCATGCCCTCCTCCAATATACACACTACTATCTATAAAGCAGGTAAGTAGCAAGAACCCACTGTGTAGCTTGGCTAAGGGGACTCTACTCAGCACTCTCTATATGGGAAAAGAATCTGAAAAAGAGTGGATGTGTGTGTATGTATAACTGAGGCACTTTGCTGGACACCTGAAGCTAACACAACATTGTATATCAACTATATTCCAACATAAACCATCTAGCAAGAACCCATTGTGTAGCTTGGCTAAGGGGACCCTACTCAGCACTCTGTATATGGGAAAAGAATCTGAACAAGAGTGGATGTGTGTGTATGTATAACTGAGGCACTTTGCTGGACACCTGAAGCTAACACAACATTGTGCATCAACTATATTCCAACAAAAACCACTGTTTTTAAGTGAGAGGTCTGGAATCAGACTACATGCATTCAAACCCTGGCTTGCACGGTTGTGTGACCCTGGGCACGTCACCCGACCTTTCTTTGCCTTATTTCTCTCATCATCAGCATAGAGGTAACATTACAGCCTATGCTACAGAGGGGCTTCCCAGGTGGCACAGGGGTAAAGAGCCCACCTGCCAATGCAGGAGACACAGGAGACCTGGGTTCAGTCCCTGAGTCAGGAAGATCCCCTGCAGAAGGGAATGGTAACCCAGTCCCGTACCCTTGCCTGAAAAATTCCATGGACAGAGGAGGCTGGTGGGCTACAGTCCAGGGGGTCACAAAGAGTCAGACATGACTGAGCCACTGAAAATACACACACATGCTACAGAGTTGCTGTGAAAAGTAAGTGAAATAAAACATAAAGCATTTTTGAAATTGGACAGAGGAGGCTGGTGGGCTACAGTCCAGGGGGTCACAAAGAGTCAGACATGACTGAGCCACTGAAAATGCACACACATGCTACAGAGTTGCTGTGAAAAGTAAGTGGACTAAACCATAAAGCATTTTTGAAAAGGTTTTGACATATACTGCTGCTGCTAAGTCACTTCAGTCGTGTCTGACTCTGTGTGGCCCCATAGATGGCAGCCCACCAGGCTCCCACGTCCCTGGGATTCTCCAGGCAAGAACACTGGCGTGGGTTACCATTTCCTTCTCCAATGCATGAAAGTGAAAAGTGAAAGTGAAGTAGCTCAGTTGTGTCTGACTCTTTGCGACCCCATGGACTGCAGCCTACCAGGGTCCTCTGTCCATGGGATTTTCCAGGCGAGAGTACTGGAGTGGGGTGCCATCGCCTTCTCCATTGACATATACTAAGTATCTGTAAATGTCAGAAATTATTAATATTATCATTATAAGAGTCAAGTCTAAATTCCTGAACTTTAACCAACACATTCTACCATCTGATCTTAGTGGAGATTTTTAATTCTCTCTTTTCAGTTCTCACACTTCCCCAACCTTGTGAACCATCTGCTGAAGTTGTCAGGTTCTGTCCCTGTAACTTCAGCTATCCTCCTTCTGGGATTTTGGTCATATCTTTCTGTCCCCCTGGAAGCCCTCTTACTTCTGTTTATATCATTTCCATCCTTCAGAGGACATGAAGAGTTTGCTTCTACAAAACCTTCCCTGATCTGATCAGGTACCACTGGTCTTACCTGCAGCCCTGAGGAATACGGCCCCATACCCCCAGGTAAGCAAATACTGCCCAGGGACAATTCTGGGTTTTGTTTTTTTTCTCTCTCATACAACTGAACTGAACAAAATCCTCAGTTTATAACACACTATCATCACTGGTCCAAGGAAGAGCCTTTATTCTATCTTATTGAATTTTATTATTTGTTTGTTTTTCTTAAAAAGTTTTTCTTCTATCCTCCATTCCCAGTCCCAGGATTCACACATTATCATATTGTGTCTCACCCTGCTTCTTGCTTTTCACCCTCACAGTTTCTCTTTAAGATCTATCCACTAGATATACAGATCTTTCTATTATATCTTTTATTCCTTGTAGCATCTGAATGTTTTTTTTTTTTTTTT